>CM042746.1:25272614-25287614 GCA_022496165.2 Catalaphyllia jardinei | reverse complement strand
AGAATCCTGGACGAAACAGGCTTCTTATGAGAACAACTAAATTCGAATTCAAGGACAAAAAAAATTTGGCTTTCTTTCGTGTCCCTGCGAACTAGCCAGTAAGAAAAACAGTTTCTACAAGTAGTTAAGTCGTGTTTGCCAGTAATTTGATTATGGCATCTGAATTCATGCAATTAAATTCCAAGGCCGTTCTGCATAGCTGATTACAGGCGCGCCAAGGCACTCTCCTCATTAAAACATTTTCAATAAGGAAAATAAATCAAGAAAAAAAAAGTTGTCCCGCGGAAAGACCACGGCCATGAAATCGAATCATACTTTGTTTTCTTTAAGTACCCCTACGCATTGATTCATCGTCCGCTTAGCAAGCGGGAGACTTACGCTGGCCAGGTTTGAACTATAGCTTTAAGGGAAATGATCTAGAGTCTGGACATATCATGATTTATCCAGGACTCGAGATTTAAAATATCTTTTCGAAGGTCTGTGAAGTTTCTTCAGATGTGCTCAAGATGTTTTTTAATAGAACATATGGTTTCGGAGAATCCCGCAGGGTCCGCAGGTATGTTAGTGGTGCAGCAGTTTGTTGCTTTTAGGTTAACCGTTTGACAAGGGCTTAACACAGAAGCAGAACATCTTCAGTTGACAACGTCTTTTAGACCAGTTTGACTATGGTTGTATAAACTTTAATCGAAGAAAGTGTTTAAAACAATTGAAGAATGCATAGTTTGTAGAGACAGGACCAAATTGATGTTATACTTTTCCATAGATGACCTGAAGAAATTCCGTTTTCAACAAAACTCGGAGTACGCAGCTTGTCGTCTTCTTTGAGCTCGTCGAGTAATCAGGCGCTATACAAAAATCACTTGTGATCGCCTTGCTCGTTGCAACAACGTAAAAAAATAGTAATGAAAAGAGGAGAACCATTTCTCTTTGATCTGCGTCATTTTGTAACATGTTTTCGATTGGCGAGGCAAAAATATGTTTACACGGCATAAAAATTAATCAATTTCATGTAAATACCTAGATGTGATCTTCTTCAGTGTGACGTTTTCTCCTAGGGAAAATGAAACCCAAGATGAACTTACCTCGGGTGTATTTAGGTAAATTTTCCCTAGGTAAATCGATTTTCTCTAGGGCAAAAGTGCGCAGTGTGACCAACTATTAATGACATATTCATTGGCATACATCCTATTAAATCATATAAAATTAGAAATACAAGCCGTACCTGGAGTCAAGGACGGTTAAACATTTCTTCTTCATTCAAGATCTGCATGTCTTTTGCGTACCTAATATTGTTTTTCGATCTGGAATCATGAATGGCGTCGTGATAGCGTATATTAAACACTGCCTTACTCACTACCTTGAGAGCAGGGAATTTTTATATATTAAGTTTGGACCTAAATTATGGAACAGCCTCCCGGAGACAATTATATCCTCGGTAAGCTACCATGTCACGGTTCCTCTTCTTGGACTGAAACGTGTACTCTCGTTTTCGATATCTATATTCCTCATCTGTAAAAGCGTGTATGCATACTGCACAAACACTAGCGCCCGCACGTGCACTGTTAAGCTCTTTCCCTGTGGCTCTTCCTTTATTCTTACATAGAACCCTGGGAGGGAAGTTTTCTTTTATTAAAATCCCAGGCTTGATTAGTCTACTGTGCGTTCTTTTATCAACGGCTAGGTCGACAATGGTCTTAAGGTGGCTCGATAGGCTGAAGGGGACCAAGAACTTTGTTTAAATATGTGGTAAAGAAAGATCAATTGTGTGCGATTTCACTCATGAAGATAAGATAATTTTTTAGGTTTTACTCACAATGGTTGCTATGGCAACCAGCCACACCCTTTTGAAGCTCTTATTTAAAGCACTGATAGCATTGACGCCAGCCGTTCCTGCTCTTTGATAAAACAAGACTTGACTTTCAAACCAGCACATCTTCCAAGTTTCTGTTTCGTTCTGTCGAGTGAACCAAAGTTCTGACAGCTAACTGCTGTTGTCAGTGCTTTTTACAGGCTTTATCTGGAAATAACATTTTTTGCAACAAACCCAGTGGACAAATTTTCTTGTGTTCAGAATTCAATGTCAAATTTTACGATTTTTTTGGCAGGTTTCATTACGACACTATTGGTGTTTGATTACCCCGAGTTTCAGGAATTTCTCTTTAATACTCTCCAACGTAGAACGTTCCTCATGAAGTCAATTGGTACAAAAGTAGACTTTTGAGAAAAATGCACGTTAAGTTTCTTACACGATGGATTAAGCATTTACCAAGCTAGGAAGCTGTGGAAAGGGCGCGTTTACAGGTTGCATATTACAGGAGTGTAAATGTTGTTGTATTTTGTGAAAAGTTACTGCAGTTTTAGGAAATATTACTTTCTATAAGGGAAATGGATGAGCCTGTGATGGGGATTCAGCTGGCACTTTTCACACGTGATTACAATTATCGAGTTGTGTATGTCTTAACAGCCTTCCTACAAAGTATTGTTCATATTTATTGAAACTAATCTCCATTTGTGGTCACTTTCTGGCTGTAAACAACCGTTGCTATGGCCGTTGCTGCGTAAAAAATGTTATACCAATGTGTACTTACCTTGAATTTTACACTCATCTAGAGGCAATTTCAGCAAAATCGTTTCAAAATGCTTTTTACAAGTATTCAAGGACTTTAAATGTTATGTTTTTAAAAACATCGTATTTTTGATAAATGTCGTCAATTTTCAGCCTATCAAGCCACCTTAAGCTGGCATATCTGTCGGGGTGTTGAGACACTAGCCTTGTAAACAACAAGTCAAAATAACAAGCGTATAATAATCTTCTCACGTCTGCCACGCCTCCTGTGTAATGTCAGGAAACAGATAATGTGGGACTATCTCGTGTTTTCCATTTGCATACACGTATCACTGACGCACGCACTTGTAACTTTCTTTACACAATTCTTGGGAGCTGTTTAGTAAAGTGACAACGATTTCGAATAACTTCACCGTAGACGGCGTCCGAATGGCTTCAAAATCGGCACAAGAGACAACTACGATACATTTGAGGTAGAAAAACTTTATTTTGCATAATACAGTTATTTGCACAGTTTTTTTGTTTTACGATCTCGGGCTGTAATTTCCTATACAATTTTGTATTTGAGTTGTCTAATGCACCAAGTATGCAGATTCGAATTTGAGCTTGGGAAGCCTGTGTGGTGAAGACACAATTGAAGTGAAACAATGGGGAACAAAAGGTCAAAAGAACGAGGAAAGCAATAAAAGAATAAGTTTGTGGGGGGGGGGGGGGGGGTTTTTTGTGTCTTCTATGCCAATAAGGAGGTTTTCATGTTTTCACGAAATCAAGCAGAGGTACACTTTCCAGTGATAAACTGAACTCAGCGAGTTGGCTGCCATTGAACTCTTCATGGCTTATGAGAACTCGTGCATTTATTTTACGTATTTATTTATTTTTTTTTGAAATGCAATCTTATTAAAGGACGACCACTTCAATACTTGCAGTACTAACATTACACCTATATTTACCCTTACATTGCACTTGCTACTTACACTTACACTTTCAAAATTTATACATGCGCTACTTACGATAAACATATATTACAATATGATCACACCAAATAGATTGCAGTTGGCTTACTTAAAATGCTCTTTTAATTAGGGATAAATTGCATAAACATATAAGGTAGGTGTACGCTACATTTCATCATGTTTCTACAATGCAGTTAATTAAGCTGGACTACTTCCTCACTTTTCAAACAACTACAAGCGGAAAGACTCAAAATTACTTACAGTACTGCTGATTAAACATACACACCCAAAAAGAAGAAAAAACGAACCAAAAAATGAAGGGGGAAAGCCTTGCGAGTTTTCTTTCGCTTTTCGTTTAATACAGGTAAAGGAAACATTGCACGGGTCGGTACAAAACGTGGACCCCTCAACCTGGACCCCAAACTGGACCCCCTTTTGAACCCCATCTGGACTCCGTTCTGGATCCCCATCTAGACCTCCTTCTGGACCCCTTTTTGGAACCCCCATCGGGATCCCCAACTGGACCCCCTATTTCTTCTTCCAGAAAATGCGGGCCCCGATTTAAATAATTAAACTTAGAACGAAACACGATGAAGTTTATATTAATCAGGGAGCAAAATGTGAAGAAATTAATAAATTCACTCAGCGTTGTGTCTAGAACAATGTAATGGCTCTGCGGCTGCACTATGACAGTTAACCAGGTTATTTCTAATAAATCAATTACAACTAGACGCTCTAAGAGCGTTAACACGGGTTTCGTACCGAAGTCATAAGCCATTTGCCATACCCCTGCTGAAATCGGGATCCGTGAAAAGCCGGTAAATTCCCACCTTTTTGCTTGGCTTGATCTACATAATACTGCTCGTACAATTTGTGATTGGGAGTATAAAGTTTCCTCATCGCGTTTAAAAATGCGCGGATCTGCTCTGACAGAAATGAAGGATAAGCAACACTTTCCTAAACTCAAATGGCATTTATTCGCCTGTGACGCGCTTTATATGGTTTTAGATTTAACAAATAGATTCCATGTTGCCGTGCGTCTGTTCAGTAATAGATCGCACATGACGTCAAAATGTGGCAAGAACAAAAAAGTGGCACACGAGGCGTAGCCGACTGTGTCACTAATGTTCTTACCACATTTTGACGTCTTCTGTGATCTATTACTGAATCAGACGCACAGCAACATGTTTTATATAATAACGAAAAGCCTTTTTTGTTTCAAAATATTTCAACATAACGCGAAAGCCGGCCTTTTACCCCACCTTTGCCCCGCCTTTGCACGACAAAAAAGCCATTTGACGTGATCTATGATCTATACAAAATGAAGCAATATCATTGGTTGCTATGCGCAGCAAAGAATTGTGATTGGTCGAGGAAAATCACGCCACTGTCAAACCTGACTTGAGCGTCGCTCCTCGTGGAATGAAAACCTACAGCGAAAGCAGAATTGAACTGCGAAATCTACAAATCTTGAATAAAATGCTGGAAAAATCAAGTCAGTTTTTGTCATCGGAGTAGCCCTGTGCGCCGAAAAGCTTGGACGTTGCCTTGAAAATTACAGGAGTTGCAAAAATACCCTCGGAAAACTCTTGTTCTTAGGCCACCGTAGCTTGATTAAGAAAATAAAACAAACAGCGGTGATAAACATTGTATTCCAACGCATTTTTATATAGAACTTAACGTTTCGTATGCTAGTCAACATACATTTTCAAAAGTGACGGTTACAATTTTTTGAAAACTATATATATATATCGTAAACATAAGAGGTCTGGAACCTAGACTGAGAAATATGATCTGCAGCAGTACGTGTAAAAACATAATGAGGAGTAACAGCTAAAACAGCAACAACTTCTCACTACTAATATTGACATTAAGGGAAGGCTTTAGCTCTTGAATGAACAAAGTCTCTTTAATTTTGCAGTGAAAGTCAGTTTTTCTGGACGCTTAATGTTAAAATGATCCCACTTAATGTCGTGACCAGTGGTTTTCACATGATCAGCAATGGCTGATGAATGGTCACTTTTGGCGAGGGCCTTGAAATGTTCTGTTTTTCTGTCATGGAGTCTTCGTTTTGTTTTGCCAATGTAGAATTCATCACAGTTCCAGCAACCAGCTTTATAGATGACCTCTGAGATCGGTTCAAGCGATCTTTGTATGGAAAAAAAGGATTCGATGCGGCGTGTGTTTTGGAATATGATCTTGAGGTTGACGAAAGAGTAGAAATTGTATACGCAGGATTTCAGACGTTTCGTGACTTGGTTACTGTGAAGACCTAAGTAGGGTAACACGATTAAGATATCTTTTTTGGGAACTGTATCTTGAACAGGGGGTTTGTTTTTATTTTTGGTTAATACATCGTTAATGTTGATAACACCTTGGGGGTAACCATTTTGCAACAGGAGCTTTCTCAGATCTTTAATAGCGGCCTGTAATAAAGACGGCGAGGAACAAATTCGGAAGCAACGATAGGTGAGAGTGCGGATGAGGTTGATTTTGTACTTGCGAGGTGTGAATGAATCCCACTTGGTATAAAGGCCTGGTTACCCCCAAGGTGTTATCACGTTCAACATTAATCGTGTTACCCTACTTAGGTCTTCACAGTAACCAAGTCACGAAACGTCTGAAATCCTGCGTATACAATTTCTACTCTTTCGTCAACCTCAAGATCATATTCCAAAACACACGCCGCATCGAATCCTTTTTTTCCATACAAAGATCGCTTGAACCGATCTCAGAGGTCATCTATAAAGCTGGTTGCTGGAACTGTGATGAATTCTACATTGGCAAAACAAAACGAAGACTCCATGACAGAAAAACAGAACATTTCAAGGCCCTCGCCAAAAGTGACCATTCATCAGCCATTGCTGATCATGTGAAAACCACTGGTCACGACATTAAGTGGGATCATTTTAACATTAAGCGTCCAGAAAAACTGACTTTCACTGCAAAATTAAAGAGACTTTGTTCATTCAAGAGCTAAAGCCTTCCCTTAATGTCAATATTAGTAGTGAGAAGTTGTTGCTGTTTTAGCTGTTACTCCTCATTATGTTTTTACACGTACTGCTGCAGATCATATTTCTCAGTCTAGGTTCCAGACCTCTTATGTTTACGATATATATATAGTTTTCAAAAAATTGTAACCGTCACTTTTGAAAATGTATGTTGACTAGCATACGAAACGTTAAGTTCTATATAAAAATGCGTTGGAATACAATGTTTACCACCGCTGTTTGTGTTATTTTCCTAACCCTCGGAAAACTTGTGGTTGCGGTCAACCTAGAGGCCATTTGATTCGAGTTTTGAATGAAATGAGCGTAAATGACGGTGGAGAGTTTTGTCTTCTGTGGTTGGTGATTCTCAGCTTGACATAATGTCGGAGACACGTTTTAGCTGCGATACTGTTGACCGTGAGCTGTGGTCAGCTATAATTAGCTCGCTGCTGTGCCCTGAAACGAACAGGAACATTCGCATCGGAAAGCAAGGTTATGTATTTTATTTTACCGATTTTAAGAAGTGATACTTTTGTTTTTGGACCATCTTAATTTGATCAAAAATAAGACACAAACAGCAGTGATAAACATGTTGAATTTGTACATTTTATGACTTGACGTTTCGTATGTACTCTACATACATTTTCAAAAGTAACCGTTAAAATTTAAAACAGCTATTTGTACAAATGTACAAATTCAACATGTTTATCCCTACTGTTTGTGTCTTATTTTTGATCAAATTACGATGGCCCAAGAACAAAAGTATTTACGATACAGTTTTTGAGCGGTATGGCCAGCAGACGTTGAAGATCGTTAGAGAATATGAGAAAGATTTAACAGGCTTCAACAAATCTTCTCCGGATATCAGTTTTCTACAGAAGTGCAAGCTATTTCACATCTGCCCAACGTTTCTGAACTTCAAACTTACCAAAGAACTGAAAGAAGAGTTTCATCAGACAGGAGCTTGTCGACAATTTAAGGAAAACGTATTGCGTTACGAATTGACCCAAAAGACCACAACCCGCCGGAAATTCCAACTGTCCTATGAGTCAGCACGCTCGTCACTGAAGACCATTTTGTCTCCACTTGATTACAACCACATTTCTTCTGTTATTGAAGCAAAGGCTTTCAAGATCAAGTACCGCAGTTTCTGCAAGCCTGAAAAGAAGTTCAATAACCTTAAACGGAAGTTGGAATCCCCAAAGTCTCGAACTTAAGCAACGATGATATAATTTTCAACTATTCCCATCGGGCCTTGACTGAAACTGAGAAGAGTGTCTTGGCGCGTGGTTTACGGTTCTGTCTTCTCCATAAAGATGTTGACAAATATGATGTTAAATGCTTCTTTGAATTACTTTGTCGTGATTTAATTAAGCTTGATCTTCCGTTGACCGACGAAAACCACGATCAACTCAAAAGTAAATTGAAGAGTATATCTTACAGCTACATTTATTCATATGACTGATTTGCGCAAAGATAACAGCATTATCATCACGAAACCGGACAAAGGAAATGGCGTTGTAATAACTAGCAGACTTGATTATCTTAACAAAATGAAACACTTGATTTCTGACACCACCAAATTTAAAGAGTTACAACACAATCCAACTAAATCCAGGGAAGAAAGCCTGTTAACTTATCTTCGGAAACTGAGAAAGGATAAAATCATTGATGATGCAACTTTCTACAAAATCTTACGGAGTGGATCTTCTCCTGGTGTTTTATATTGCCTTCCCAAAGTTCATAAGACTGTCAAGACTGGCTGTCCTTTCCGCCCTATCGTTTCATCGGTCAACACCTATAACTACAATCTCGCTTCTTACCTTGTTTCTATACTTCAGCCAATCTTGACCAACCAATACACTGTCAAAGACTCTTGGGCCAAAAAGTACAAGCATCACAATGGAATAATGTGCTCTTTAGAAGTCTTTAGATGTCTGCTCCCTATTTACAAATGTGCCACTCGAGGAAACACTAAACATTTGCCTAGACAAATTGTATTCTCTTGCTGATCCTCCGGCTTTACCCAGGGTTGTTTTACGCAAGCTATTGGAATTTGCCACCAAGAAGAGCCACTTTCTTTTTGACGGTAAATACTACGACCAAATCGATGGTGTTGCCATGGGTTCTCAAATTGAGTCTTAGCCAACATTTTTATGTATGATTTTGAGGAAAAGTGGTTGATGAACGCCAAAATTAGTCCTTTATTCTGGAATCGGTACGTTGATGACACGTTCACCATGTTTCACAACAAAGACAGTGCAAATGAGTTTTTGCACTATTTAAACAACTGTCATAGCAATATTAAATTTACCATTGTATTTGAACAGAACAATGCAATTTTGTTTTTGGACATTCTTGTCACACGTAATCAAAACACTTTCACGACATCCATCTACCGGAAGAAAACTTTCACAGGCCTCTACACTAAATGGGATTCCTTCACTCCACGAAAGTACAAAATAAATCTCATCCGCTCCCTCACTTATCGCTACTATAGTCTTTGTTCATCTGGCTCCTTGCTACAATCTGCCTTCAATAATCTTCGAAAACTCCTTTTTTAGAACGGCTACCCACAAGGCATAATCAACTATCATATCAACGATGTTTTGAACAACAACAGACATCAGCATAGCAACCCTGTGTCTACAGTTCCTAAGAAAGATATCGTGATCCTACTCCCCTACTTAGGTTTGCAAAGCAACCAAGTCGCTAAACTCCTGAAATCTTGTGTGTACAAATTCTACTCTTGTGTTAACCTGAAGATCGTTTTTCAGGAGCACTCGGTGAATAAAATCTTTCTTTCCTTACAAGGACCGTATTAATCGTTCACAACAATCCAGAGTTATTTACAGAGCAAATTGCTGGAGGAGGAGGAGGAGGAGGAGGAGGCGGCGGAGGGAAAACAATGGAATTGTGGAGAAGGAGGAGGAGGAGGGAAACAATAGAATTGTGGAGAAGGAGGAGGAGGAGGAGGGAAAACAATAGAATTGTGGAGGAAGAGGAGGAGGGAAAACAATAGAATTGTGGAGGAGGAGGATGAGGAGCAGGAGGGGGAGGAGGAGGAGGAAAAACAATAGAATTGCGGGGGAGGAGGAGGGGGAGGGGAAACAATAGAACTTTCGAAGAACTGCCTCCGATGCGCCATGAAGTTTTCTGAAGTCGATCATTTCAGAAATTGCATCTATGTAGCCTAAACGCCCACCGTGTGCAAGCTTGCATTCGTCTTGTAAGTAGTCGATAAACTTGAACAACAAATTTGGAGAACACAAACTAAAGTCCACCACATCAAAAGTCACATCTTCCTCGTCTTCGCAGCAAAATCTCAGGAACTTCAAGCATCTTGTCACTATTTGTTGAGCTGTGCGATCTTTCTTGCAACCGCCACCACTTCCAGTCAACCATTTCGTGGATACTTCGCCGATATCACACGATGATGAAAACGAGGGAAGTAACTTAGTGGCATCCTTTCTGGTTTCACTTGTTTGATCTTAAATTGTGTTCTCCATTGCAAAATGGATTTCTTTCGAATTGGGCTGTTCGTCAAAATAGAAGAACCAACTGTGCTTGGTATTAACATGTTTTCTGCACCCTCTTTGACTTTGAAATCCATCATGATCACACTCTTGTATTGGGTAGTGATACAAATTCTGGGCTTCATCCTTTTCCAAGTGAAGCCGTTTTGGTTTGGGTGACGCTCCATCGATATCCGACCAATTGACTTTGCACTTCTTGCTCACTTTACCTTTTTAGCACATTCGGCCCACCGTATCCGATGACAAATAAAGGAATTGCATATATATGATATATATTTGTATTTGCCAAGGCATGCCCTTACTTGCCTGCCATTATTATTGTGAAAAATTCATATCAGTAAGATGCAGCCAAATTTGCCCAAGCAGGTCTGTGCGCGCCCTATTGCCTGCTTCATTGAAGAAAGGACTCCTAAATTTGGGAACAAAATAGAAATGCGAGACAAATTGGCCCGAAATCGCTTCCCAAATCACCAATTTAGGGACGATATGTTCCATTCACAGATAGGAACTCCAAAAATTACGGTCCTAAATCATCAATTTGGGAACAATATGTTTCATTCACAGATGGGAATTCGGAACAAAACGGCGCTAAATGTCCAATTGTGGAACAAACTGTTCCATTTGCAGATGGGAACTCGGAACAAAATGGTGATAAATTATCCATTTGGGAACATAGTATTCATTTACAGATGGGAATTCGGAACAAACCAGTCCTAAATTATCCATTTGGGAACAACGTGTTCCATTTGGGAACAACGTGTGCCATTTACAGATGGGAACTCGGAACAAAGCAGTCCTAAATGACCAATTTGGGAACAATGTGTTCCATTTACAGATGGGAACTCGGAACAAAACAGTCCTAAAGGATCAATTTGGGAACAATGTTTTCCATTTACAGATGGGAACTCGGAATAAAACAGTCCTAATTTATCAATTTCAGAACAACACGTTCCATTCACAGTTGGGAACTCCGAATGAAATGTTCCTCTTTTCCACCGGAGTGAACGTTTTGTGCCTATCATGTAAAAAGGCTGGTCCTCTTACAGTAAATAGGAACACAAAATCGAGGAACAGTCGATACTAGAGGAACGTTCCTCTTCAAATATCGGAACAGCCAACAAAACTTAAAATCAGTGAAAAACGAGGCAAAGACGTAAAGAAAAGCTCAGAATAGTGTAAGTCAAACGCTTAGGTGAAATGGAAGCAACCTTTAAAATCTGGTGAAGTTTATTTCGCTCAAAGGCAGTAAAACGAGCGATGATATGATTTTGGGAAATGTATAGAATCGTTTCCCAAACTTCCTGATTCCTTAGCATATGAAATTTAAGACGGTGTTATTATGTAAGTTTTTGTGTTTCTTTTTGCATGATCCATACTCGAAATGACAAAACTAAACTAATAAGACTGCAAGGTGTTTTTTGGCTAATAAGAAAAAAATTATTAAGCACATTTGAAAGTACCTTGTCATGAAACATGGAACGCTCAAGCATGGGCCCTATTTGTTCCTTTCTACCACCCAACAGTAATTTTCCTAAGAAACAAGTGCATTCTAAAGAAGTATCGCGCTGAATGAAAAGCAGTTTTCAAGTCGGGTCTCGTGCTGAATAGAAAGAAGGTATCAAATCCTCGCCAAACCCGATGTTGTTTCGGGACATTTTATGATCATACTAGTCCTTATAGTTATGAAACAAATCTAAGATTCCCCCGCTAAATGAGTAGAGGTTTGCTTACACTTAGAAGCATTTACAAGATTTTAAATTCGTATTTCCGTCAAATCCTTGAGATCCGAATCTTCCGCCTATATATTAAGTGTCAATTCTGTTGAGGATGCGGCGAGCACAACAGCCAAGTAAACAGTTGAACAGTGAAGCAATTCGTGGGGCTGCGTCTGTTACATAAGTCCCGTTGTTGCCGGCCAGTGTAGCATTATAAGTGCAAAATGTGTCTTCAATGTCAAAGAAAAAGACCTTTCAAAATCCTGGAATCAAACCTGCAAGAAGCGGGATTTGTGTGATAGAGAAATTTCAGGTTCGACTCAGCTCTTGGTTGCTTTTCTCTTGAAACTAAGCTTCATGACTTTGAAAGGCAATTTGGATTGAATTTTCTCAGGTATACCAAACACGGCATTTTTCTCTAGTGCCGTAGCAACTCAAGAGAAAAGAAAGGCAGTATAGCAGAAAGTGATGACAGCGATGACGATGGAGAAGGGAGTCCTGTACCAAGCACACAATCTCAGCAAATGGTTAATGGCAACCCAACACTTGTCAACAAATCGCTTTGGCTTGCAATTAACTATTGGTTAGCACTGACCACGCCTACTGGCGCTCCAGCAAATCCTCTCATCGTTCATAGAGCACTGCTGAAATGTGGAGTAGCCGTCACAGCTAACCAGGTATCATATGTACGAATGATAAATGCAATGACACACACATGACACACACCATTTAAGCACGATACTCATAATTTTTTTTTTCAGGTACAGTTTTAAGTTGGAAAAGTGTGCATGGCTATCAAGGAACTCTACAAAACGTTAAAAGACTACAAGAACCCCTTCAGGCCGGAACTTGTAACTGCGTCGTACCAGTACAACTTTTGTGAAGAGTACCAAAGTCTTAGAGGCATGTCTCCTCTGTCTTCTCAAGAGCTAGAAGACTGTGGAAGAGAAAACCTCGTGCGCGTTACACTCATCAACCCTAGCTTCCAGCAAGCTCTGGCAAAGGCATTAGAGAAGATGATAGAAGCCAAACTACAGATCGACAAGTTTGGTTTCAACAGCCCCAACACGACGAAGATGATGGGAGAGAAAATGCTTTTAACGACATTACGATTGCAATGCAGCAACTTGAATATGCCAGTTACCGAGGCAAGATCTACAAGCGCGACCCAAAAGCCAAGTACACATACTCATTTAAGTGCGAGGCCAAACCATTCATTAACACTCTCGCGACGAACGAGAATTTCAAGTCGAGGCTCATCCGAGAGATGAAAAAGGTTATTGAGCTGCTAGCAGATCCTCATTGTGAACTGTTTCAACCTTTGATAATAAACTACGATCTCATCGAAGTTAATGGCGGTACAGAGCCCAATTAACGCCAACGACGTTGAAAAAATATACGATTCAAGGACCTAGATCCTAAGTACTTCAAAGAGATCTTGGAAAAGAGTTTGTCCCCAGACGAGTTGGCCAACTTTTGTGACGACTTCTTGAAGTTATTAAATTACAACCAAAAAAAAACAGCACAAGGACAAAAAACCTTGTCTTGTGGGCGAAGCAAACAGTGGAAAGACAAGCTTGCTTTTTCTCATCCAGGGGTTGATACACCATGGCAATATCGCAACAGTGATCAAACAAAGAGCCTTTAATAAAGCGATGATTACGTCATTTACTGAAGTGATCTTCATTGATGAGGCCGGTGAGAGCACCCTTGACATTGACGATTGGAAGGTCTTGACGCAGGGGGGATACTCTGCACATGATGTAAAGTACCAGACCGCAAAAGCCTTCCTGAACAAGTGCCCCATGATAATCACTGCCCAGCATAAGCTGCAGTTTGGTCCAACAAACCAACCAGCTATGGAGAAACGACTGCCCACTTATGTGTTCAAAGCTCTTCCAAATCCTAAGAAGAGGGCCGCAGCATGGCTGAAGAAACACGCCATGGATTGCTTGGTGTGGGCCACGGAAAAAGCAAAGGATTGTCAAGGCGACAGCGAGGCCGATGAAAATGATGAAGACGACACATGCAGTGAAGATGAAGAAGGAATCCTGCAGGACAGGACAGTCACAAATGTTGTGTAAGACAGTGAAAGTGTTTCCATGTCCGAAGACGTCTTGGATGCATTGAGGAATTCCGTGCATCGATCGTATCCGGGCAGTATACAATACAGGCAGCTTGAACACATACTCAAAGAAGAACAGAAAAAGCGAGCCATGCAAGACGAAAGAAGACGAAAGGAGCACGAGATGCAAAAACAAGCCTTGCTAGACAAGGGAATAAGTGTAGAGAGCGTGGAGATATTGCCACTTGATCCATATCAAGAGATGCCAAGCCCACCTCAAAGTAGACAACTACTGCAGAGAAAAGAGAGCGACAGAGGAAGAACAGCGCCGCGAGAAGGCAGCTCGAGTGTTTGAAGGCTCCTGGCTGCTGAGGACCGAGAAAGAGTTATACGACTGCGTTAGGCATGGCAACCTCGATGAGAACATGAGAGTGTCTATGAATGCCACATTGAAGTGCTGCAGAACAAGCTCAAAAACCACCACAGTAACCTCGGTACCCTCGGGTTTAAGGAAGCGTTGGCAGAAGGCAAGCGAGCTTGCAGAATGCTTGGCCTTCTCACACAAGGGGACCAAAACCTGGTGAAAAGCGTAACGGAGTCCCTCCCGCTTGCGGAAGTGAAAAATAACTACAGCGTTGAAGAAGAAAAGGCCGAAGAACAAGATTTGTTCATGACGCCAAGAACGCCGTCATACGTTACACGCCTAAATGACGTAGAGCACTACTGGCCACAGTCGCCCTGCTCTATCGCAGCATCCTCAGCACCTGACTCTCCTCTCGTTCCGAGCAGTGCGCTATCGCCCACGCAGTCTGCCCTTGTGAACGTCAATGACCTCGCCATCTCAGAGGAATTGCTTGGAACCTGTACCACGAAGAGGCGCAAAGATCTTCCGACCAGCCACGATCGGGCCAAGAAAAGGAAGCCAAACGCGCTCCTAAACTACTTTAGCGTTAGCCAAAAGTAAAACTGACCAACCAAACTCAAACTATCACTTCACTTGTGCGTACTTTATATATTACATTAATTAAATCCATGCTTTGTAAGAGCATAGTTCTGTGGCATTCCGGTTCAATAAATGACTAGCATTTTCCTCGATGACTGTTGTTAAGCTTTACATTAACAAGAAAGCACGATAAGCTTTAAAGTAGCAGATAAGCCAAAAACAACTTATCTCG
>CM042746.1:25261094-25272514 GCA_022496165.2 Catalaphyllia jardinei | reverse complement strand
CCCCCTTTTCTTTAAAGAGTTCGCCGTTCTTCTGTCTTGAAATTTGAAATCATGGTCTCTTAAAATAGCAGTCCACTGTCCAAACCCGTGCTTAGTTATCCCTTTCTTACGAAAATTTCCTCTTCTGTTGTGAATTTTAAAACATGAAGAATGTTGCTCTGAGAGCGCAAGATTCGTTTAGGCAGGGCATCGTTCTTGGGGGAAGAGCTGATATTTTGTACTGCTTCAACTGAAGGCGCGGCGTCCAAAGTTGATCTCTGAGTATTGCGTAGACCGTCTTCGTCCACTTCTGAACCCTTAGCACCTTGAGGTTTCTGCGGGCACTCATGACCTTTTCGGGATCGTTGCTTTTGAGTGAACTTTAGCAACAGCAGAGCTGTGTTTTTGGTCTTCTGACAAAACCCTTTGCTCCTCACTAGTGAGCTGATTGAAGCTCTGGGTTTCAACATTTTGGCGATAACGTGTGGGATGAATGTATTTTCCAATTGCATCAAACACCAGTTTGCTCATGATCTCTCCCGATTTATCACGTTGGTCGCTATTTCTATTGACGAGAACGAAATCGCGCTGGGTGTTTAAGCAGAGGTCTAACGTACGATGTTTAATTAGTACTTCATATTTCACAGAGTTATTTTAAATTTTCATACTACTTCATATTTGACTGAATTGTGTGTGTTTAGGTGACTTTTTACCAATGAGGACACTTTGTGATGCTTATCAGAAGGAATTTGAATCTCATTAGCGTTCCGCAATCCTGGACATATCTCCAAATACATATATATATGCAGTTCGTTTATTTGTCAACGGCTCCTGTGGTCCAAGTGTCCTTAAAAGGGCAAAATGAGCAAAAATTGCAAAGTGACTTGGTCGGATATCAATGGAGCATCACCAAAACCAAAACGCCTTCACTTGGAAAAGGATGAAACTGACAGTTTGTATCACTGCCCAATACAAGAGTGTGATCATGATGGGTTTCAAAGTCAAAGAGGTTGCAGAAAACATGTTACCACCAAGCACAGTTGGTTCTAGTAGTAGATATTCATTGGAATTAGCCGGATCTAGGTAGAGCCAGGTAGAGCCACGTAGAGTTAGGTAGAGTTAAGTCATTAATATCCAAACTGCCTAGGTAAAATGCGTTCCTGCATACTAATAAAGTGTCTTCCTGTATACTAATAAAGTGTCTAGCTAGCTAGGTAAAAATGCGTTCCTCCATACTAATAAGCGTCGCTCTAGTATTTTTCTAGGATTTTTCTAGAAAAGATAATTTGTATGAATAGAAGACACAGTAATTCCAGTCTTGCTCCAGTCATACCGATGTCACAAGAAAAGTGACAGCGGTTTCAAATGGTTCATTCATTTACATGTATGGTTGCAGGGATGACCGGTTCGGGAAAAACTGTCTGGGTACAATCACTGTTACAACAAACTCAAAGCGTAATCGATCAACCACCGGAGAGAATAATCTGGTGTTATTCACAGTGGCAAAACGCCTACACGCAATTATTGATGATGATACCAACAATCGAATTTGTCAAGGGGATCCCGGAATCTCTGGAAAATGATTCCTATCTAGATGTCAACATACGCAACCTGATTGTCATTGACGACCCAACGATTGAAGCCGGAAAAGATAATCGGATCGTTAACATGTTTACAAAAGGATTGCATCACCGAAATCTAAGCGTTATTTACATTGTGCAAAATCTGTTCCATCAAGGCAAGGGCAACCGAAGCATCAGCTTGTACAGTTATTACTTGGTCCTTTTCAAGAATCCTAGGGATAAACTGCAAATTTTGACTCTAGCCAAACAAATGTATCGAAGTGAAACTGCTTGGTTTATCAAAGAGTACGAAGAGGCGGTGCGAAGACCATATGGTTATCTTTTTGTAGATGTAGATTGCAAGCAAATGTTTTACCTGGCGAAGAAAGATTCGACAAAGGATTTGGAGAGAATAGAATTTCTCAAGAACTACTCAAGTACCTCAAACAACAAACTCTGATGGCGCCCCCTCCAATCAGAATAATATGGATAATCTCCTGTATCGTACAAACCTAGGAGAGGACCAAAAAGCGAAGCAGTAAATGCAGTTGCAAAACAAGTTTTTAAACTATAAACACACTAGATGAGATCTTTAATACCTGAAGCCAGGAGCCCATCACTTGGAGCCTGCAACTACCCCATATTCCTGTCACGGCGTTTTCACAGACCGATCTATTTTTAGTTTGAATTTATCTTGAATTCAGATCCGCATGGGAACCTCAGTAACCAATTGCAATCACAAGCACGGACTAATGTCATCATGATTTCGACGCGTGAGGCCGCATTGTTTTATCCTCACCGAAGCGTGGTCACGTAGACTGGAACTGGCCTATTTCGCGGGAAAAACAGCAAAAAATAGGCAGGTCTGTAAAAATGCCGTTGCATTGGCATATTATGGGAGTTGCAGGCTCCTCGTAATGGGCTCCTGCTGAAGCAAAAATATCCACCCAGCCCCAAAAGTCAAACCAAATTTCTACGAAAGTACTGACAGGCGAAGTACGAACAGGGCCAACCCCCGTTCAAGAACTACCACAAATCATACCAGCGACTTCAGTTCAAGTACCAACCCAAGTGACAGCTCCGCAAACCTTATCAACCATGGCAACCTCTTCCTATATCTTATCTCCCGCCCTACCTCCTTCAATTTTGACACCCCCTCCCACAGTCGAATCGCTGTCACCATTAAGAAAGCGTAAACGCCCCCAGTGAGTCTATCTTTTTGTCGAGGGTCGAGGGTCGAGGGTCGAGGGTCGAGGGTCGAGGGTCGAGGGTCGAGGGTCGAGGGTCGAGGGTCGAGGCTCGAGGGTATATTTTACAAACGTCTTTGCTACGGCGAGAAAGATAATTGATGTAGTCTGCTTGATTCAGATATGTTATTGGCTCCCATGAGGAGTGTTAATACCTCACAGACCTGATTATAAACAATAATTGGATGAGGTTTTTGTAATATCGGGAATAATCAGCCGAGGCCGGAGGCCGAGGCTGATTACACTTGCCGAGACCTTGATTATTCTCGATATCACAAAAACCGTATTCAATTATTGTTTTATTATACATTGTTTTATGGAAAATATGCGTGAAATGCAAGTAGATTCTATTTGTGCTTCTAAAAATAAAAACAAACGCACCAAGCGGCCGCATCTTTTGAAACCATTCAAGTGCTCGCGTTCTTTAGCCGAAGGTGTATTACGCATGCGCAATGCGCAAGGTATAATCTGCACATATAATTGGATAGCAGATTATACCCTAATCATGCTTGTCCACAAAATCACGTGAATTCTCAAAATAAGCAGGAGGCTCTTGGCCAATCAGAATGCTGATAGTGAGTACAATGTATAATAATTTATCTAATTCAAAGTCCGGTTTTCATGCGACTTCATATTACAAAACAAGACGCCTTAATTTGAAAGCTTTCACGCGGAAAGCTTTGGCCGATATACTATAAATGTCGTTAACTTTGAATGGAATCCGCGTAGAACTGATAAATCTAAAAACGGAAATGCAAGCATTTAGTTTTGTGTTTTTTTTTCCTGAACTCCAGGACTGCAAAGCTGGAGTCATGGAGTTTTGGCTTCATAGTTTTCCAGTGGTATTGATAGACCGCGATGGAAAATTTTCCTTTGCCGGCTATATAACTCACCCAACATGAACTATTGGTAATGGGAGCTTTCAGAGAAACTTTTCCGCCTTTTTTTTTCAGTCGGTAAATACGCTATAAAAAATGATAAAGATGTCTGAGGTCTGCGATCTAAATTACCGCTCTCCTTCGGTAAACTTGATGGGGTTCGCGATTGGTCGTGATGAAAAATATCTGTGAGATTCTTTTATTATTATTACCGCTTACCGACGTTTGAGTGAAAAATAGTTACATGATTTGCGACGTTTGTGTGAAAAATAGCCGTGAAATGTGCGAGAGTATATTTCCACTTGGCCAGCGATGTAGGAAAGAGATGGTTAAGGCATGCTCTTAGTGAAATCTTTAGGCGATGGCAGCTTTTGAAGCATGTTCCTTCGGCCCGAAGTGATCCTACGCGAAACAAACACAAAGACCACGTGGTCCCCGCCGGATACGAGAGAATTTGCACATGCGACTACGAAGGGAAAAAAAAGAAACTCGACCTAAATTTCAGACCGATATGACCCTTTTTAAAACGTTTCCTCCACTGGGCTCTTCGTTTTGTTATAGGCTATAGCTAGTTGTTACATGTATTTCAGAAAATGATTTTAAAAGTTCAGCTGATTGTGTGACAGGTCCTCGTCCAGCTGTTCATGTCACTACTCGACGAGGCCTCACCTGGGCGACCCTTCACGACATCCGAATACTTTCTCGCTGACATTGCCAAGAAAAAAAGAAAATTTGAACTATCCTAACGAATTCCTATCGTCGTTTTCCTAGTGTATTCGAACACGTCGACGATCAAGACAATAAACTCTAGTTCTTCAAAAGGAGGAGTCACCGAAAATGACAATAATGTGCTACATGAATGAAACCTACAAGGAGGTTGATGTGTCACAATTTAGATCTTATCACGGTTTTCGACGCCCTCTAGACGGGTAGGCAAAGTGATCAGAAATTACAGTGTTTGTATCGGAATCCGATGGCAAATAACTTTTTCCAAAACTGAATTTTACAAAATTTTTGAATCGTAATGTTAAGATTATATTTACCAAGTTTGAAGGAAATAGTTTAGCTAGAAGACGCTCAGTGCTGTTAATTTTTCCAATTTTCCATACATTTGTCTGTATTTTTTCCCGCAAACCGCGTCTACCCAGCCAAATTTAAAAAGAAATGTATTAAAATTAGAAAAATTAACGAGCTGAGTCTACCCGTGAAGATGGCGTCGAAAACCGAGATAGGGTTTATTGAACTTTTAGCGGTAGATGCACAACTTAGCTGTCAAATTTCCGCTTCATTGTGGCGCTTCGCGTTCTGTACTAACAAGTACAAGTATAATTTGTACTAGTTTTGATGCTAGTTTTATTACATAGTTATTGTTATCATTAATATTTAATTCTTTTTTATTTAACTATTCAGAAAATGACTGATCCCCGATCCTCGATCCTCTAACTTAAATCTTTGATCCTGAATCGAACAGACGACATCAGTCATCTTTCTCGTCGTGGGCTGGCTGTAGGAGTACCCCGCTGTAGCAAATACATTTATGATGAAGTGCGATCATGTTAACGGACATTAAATCAAACCGGGGAGGAACATGTAGACCGAACTGGACTGACCGGCAAAGAAAAAAAAATTTTCAGAAAAGAAATCGTCGTTTAGTAATAAATATTACCCTCGACCCTCGACCCTCGACCCTCGACCCTCGACCCTCGACCCTCGACCCTCGACCCTCGACAAAAAGATAGACTCGCCCCCAGTCTGTCAAATTTGTAAATTACTTGGACTATGAACCGAAGAGAGCTTCTAGAAGATCTCGACTCTTACACAGGACCTCTCCTTACAAGTACTCGCAATACAATGAAGACGATTGATCTCCTGATACTTTACTCATAAACAGTTTTGTTTACTTGTAATATTATTATTTTGTAATGGCTAATAAAAGTAATATTCAAGAAACGTGTTATTCAAAAATATTTATTGTCGCGTGTTGAGCGCTCCGAAATTTCAATGGTAGAGCTGTCCCATGGGGTTTTCAGTTGGAGTTTGTATGCGAATGTAGGGTTGAAAGTGGAGTTTAGTGCGTGACTAACGGAGCGGAAAACTCGATAAGTTAGCTAAGCCCAATATATTTTCTCTCTCATCGCCAAAGCTAAGAGGTCAGATTAAAAAAACATATTAATAGATTCTACCTGAACCAACCGGGGTTAAAAGAGCCCGGTTTCGAAAATCGGAGAGCGTTTTCAAAGAAAGCTAGAGAACCTCAGAAATTATTACGATTTCAAAATTTTGCGTTTTTCAACGTTTCCGAATCACGCGGGATAGTTAAACAAGCGCTCAAAGCAGTTTAAAGATCAACAACGTTAGTGAAAAAGCCATGTTGATAATCGTTTCGAAAATCGAAAATAAGTTTTCAAATTTCTAGCGTTTTCAAGTTGAATGAAGGAATGACGCTTTCGTTGAAATTGGCGCTTTTATTTTGAATACGTAAAAGAGTTTTTCGATCAGGGTTCACTATTAGCGGGCAAGCCCAGGCAACCTGATTGTTTGTATTGTACTAGAGTGACGGTTATTAGCATGGAGGAAGGCACTTTACCTAGACACTTCATTAGTATGGAGGAAGACACCTAGTTAGTATGCAGGAAGACACTATTAGTATACAGGTACCTAGACAGTTTGAATATTCATGATTTACCTAGGCCTACCTAGGCAGTAACAAGGATTAAATAATGAACATAGACTACACCTTTTACTGTTCATTTAGAGAAAATGCGCAATCATTTGATGCGTTGTTTATTGACTGTTAAGCCATGGTTTAAAATTTTATTGAATATATTGTTCACTAAAATGAATCCCCGATCACGCCCAAGAATATCCTTTTGATGTTATTGAATTTACAATGCGCGCAAATGAAAGTTGCTTTGACGAATTTGAATTTCGCAAGGCGTTAATGAAAGTCTTGTAACTTAATTGAATGTTTACAATTATGCAGATATCCTTGTGGAGGGTGCATTTCGCGCAATTGAATGCTGATTGGCGCAAATGAACGGATTTTCGCATTATTGTCTGACTTTTAGTGTAAATTATTGCGTATTTTCTCTAAATGAACAGCAAAAGGTGTACTTCCATGCCACTCCCTCATTTTCCCGCGGGATCATTTGTGGTTCCCATCGGGAATCATTTGGGGCTCGGAATCATTTGCGGTCCAAATTTTTGGATATCATTTCCGGTCTGGAGGACCTACCGTACTCTTTTATATGAGAAGAGTAATAATCATTCGAAAGAGAAATCCACCGGTCTGCCTCTAGAGCACTTTGATTAAAAATCTCCGCGTTGTCCACGTGACAGCATCAACATTGCATTGCACCAGAGGGCAATGATGTCATCGATTCTTCAAATAACACGTACCACACTGTACCTCGCCAGTCTTTCTTAAAGATCATGGCCGTATTTAGACAAGTAGTGGCAATCTTTGCAGTTTTCTTGGTGTTTCGTCCAATTCCAACATCTTCAACTCTATCTTCTGGATTAATTTCCAAAACCTATGCTCAGATCGCACAGCACTTTGGCTTTCCATCTCCTAAGCTTCCAAATATTTCTTTCGCCAACGTCGGCAAGCACTGCAAAGAAACTGTGAAGAAGCTGAGTGCCTATCCACTTGCTTATCCTTGTGAGTATGAAGATTAATGTTGGCTTAACTGCTGAATACCCCGCTACTTATTTGCATGTAATTGAATAAGAATAGCGTATTGTGTTCTGCTTCCTTCTTTAAAGAAAGCCAACCAACGAAAACAATAGTGGAGGGGTATTCAGCAGTTACTCCCTTTATGTTGTTTTTAGTGCTTGATGAGATCAGTAGATTAACAACCTCGCTTCAGTTTTCTGCTACAAAATTAAGCAAGATTGATCGATTGTGAGTCCCCCAAAATGTACTCGGCATAGTAAATCGAACCCAGTCAAACTCAATCAAACTCAATTGATTTCATGGATTAATTGAGTTCAATTGAATTCGGCGGCTTAACTGCTGAATACCCCTCCACTCCAAAAGAGATCTTGAAAAGTGTGGCTATGCGGCTACGCGGCTACGCGGCTACGCGGCTACGCAGCCAAGTATCTGTGTAGCCACCTAGCCACTTAGCCGCGTAGCCACTTAGCCGCGTAGCTGCATAGCCGCGTAGCCGCGTAGCCGTGTAGCCGCGTAGCCCCGAAGCCGCGTTGCCGCATAGCCAACACCAGACAAGTATGACACAGGTATTTCTCGTTCCTAAAGCGTTAGTGGGAGATAACTGCGTATCCATGTAGCCAGCTTTTTCAGGGGTATAACTTCAAATGGCGGGGTATTCAGCAGTTACTCCAATTCGGCAATCGAACGAAATCGAACTCAGCGAAGAGAAAGAAAATCAATCGAACCCAAACGAACGTTCGATTTTGGAACTCGTGATTTGTGTAAAACAGGCGTTGAAAATCCAGACCGATCTTTGAAGCTCGAGTTACTTGAACACGGACTCTAGCCCACGTGTTTTTCGTAAGCGAAGAAATTCTGCAGAAATGGCTTCAGATGTACTGTGGATTGTAAATGTACACGAACATTTGATCATTTACTTTGAGTTTGACCTAAGGAGAAAAATAATTTTACTGTTGCATTTACTATTTATCCTTTCTATTATGGCAGTACGTAAGATGCTCCAAATTGTCCAATATACTGATGCTCGTTCATCTCTTACTCTCTTGATCACTGTTAATTGTCGAAGATGAATTCGAGAGAATCATGTATATCGTTAGTGAGATATTTTTCGTAATCATCCATCTACTGTATGCCGTTGCCTGTGTCGCCATTAGTAATTAGGTTGAATTTTTGCATAAAAGTAACCCTTTGAGTTGTCTTGCTGCAATTGTAAGTTAGCTTTTTCGGAATTTGCCCGCAGGAATAATGATAGCTTTGTTCTGTTCTGTTCTCTTTACTGTCGTGAACACTTTATAAATGGGATTTCTGTTATTGAATAAATAGTAAAAAACAAGAAAACAAGAAAAACCTGCTTTGATGGAAGCTTCATCTTTGATTGAGTTGAATGTCTTCGGTTGAGTTGAACTCAACCCAACACAATCCAATGGATTGAGTTCGATTGGATTCAATTTGTTCGATTAAGTTCGAGTGGTTCAGAAATCGAACCCACACAAAGTTCAGTGTTCGATTTGGTTCGATTGCCGAATTCAATCAAACCCAATCCATGGATTGAGTTTGACTGAGTTCGATTGAGTTTGAATTTCAAATGTTCAATTTACTATACCAGGAATATATAAGACTTAAGCTTACATATAAGTTGATCATACCGTCACCCGGCCATTAATTCGAACTCGGTTATTTTGAATTTCTGATTATTTCAAACTCAAAACCATTTCCCTTGGATTTGCTTTCTAGTTTCGTACTATTTTTCGAACTCCCACTCTATCGAACCTGTATTTTGTTTTTCCTGATGTGTTAGCCATCCTAAATGAAACACCTCAGCCACAAATATTATAAATGACGAAAGTGTATAGTACCTAAGCTTGTTGCAGGGATGTCATAATGTGAATTGATTGAGAAGTGCAAAATACTCATTGAGTTGAAAGTCATTCCGCTGTTATCTCTAACATTTTGGACAAAGCTTTTGAGTCTTCTGATGCCCAGTACATAGTCTGCTTAGATTTAACAGAGTTGTCTTCTCCCTCCAGACCCCCTGCCCCTGCCAAGTGTAGTTATATAATTCCTAAATATAGAATACTTGTTACTTAGTTTTATCAACTGGCTTTATAAGGTGAATTGGCCACCGTAAAGAGCTTTGAAAACTGACATTTTGAGTCTTAGCCCTTTGTCGGAACGAAGAGCTAATGCTCAAAATGATAAAGGGCTAACGCCTGAAACATCAGCTTTCAAATATCTTAACAGCAACCAATTCACATTATTAAACCAGTTGATAAAACCAAATTATCTTATAATACTCACCACTGATGCCACATCACAGTTTCTTCAGAAACTTAGCCTCTTCCCCTGTAGAATACTTGTAATCAAAGGGCATAAATGTAAAAGGTGTCTAACATGTGTTCCTGTTTTCCTATTTTTTTATAGCTGTGATATATCATTTTGACCATTTGCCATCCCTTTAATTTCAAGATCTGACTTTCTTTGAAATGTTTAATATTGATTTTATTAAACATTTCAGATCTAGATGCTATTGGTAAACCTCAAAGTGGACTTTTTCTTGGCAATGTTGGTTGGTTAGGATCCTATAGTGAGTGCATTAAGTCTATTGTAAATGCTCATTATTGCTTGGCTTATATCAAAGTTCCTGCTGTGAATATCACTCAGGTGAGTAGTTCAGACTTTTCAATTTCACCTTAAACAATGTATTGGTTTTTGACATGACATAATTCAAAATACATGTATATAATGGATTGAACAACTGCGAGTCAGCAGATAGTGCCAGTAAAAAGCTTCCAAAATGATCTCCTAGGAGAAATACCAGCAACCACATGTATTTTACAAGTTACCACCAATTTTATTGATACATGGCCCTGAAATAAAAACCCCGGCAAGCATTTGTCAATTTGCTGCCGTCAATCATGCCCTACTTACATGGTGCCATAAGAATGCCGCATTTTAAAAATATGGCTGCTATACACTGTGGAGCCTGTTTTTACAACATGGTTGCTTGTTATTCTTCAACTTTACTTTGGTAAGTAGTGTATTTGCTTGTGAAGGGTTTTAGTGTGAGCATTGTAGTAAGACTTCTGCATGTAGAGAAGAAATCTGTAAAGACAATTTAGGAAATCTATGGCTGATTACCCAGCTTGAATGGGAAATGCAAGACAAATGAATGGCAGGTGAAAAATAATTGAATTCAGTAGATGGCAATTATCGCATGATGTATATGATGTGAAACATATAAAATAATTCATATTTGAACTGCGGTAATTAAGCAATTCGAAAGAAGAAGCCTGAAAAAATCAGGGCTTCAACAAACCTGTGACCTTTGCCATGCCGGTGCAATGCTCCACCAACTGAGCTATCAAGCCACACATTGGGAGCGGGGTCAATTTATTGAGTTCATAACTCTCGTGAGGAGTGGAATGAAGTGAGGTATATATGAAATAATTCATATTTGAACTGCAGTTGTAGATGAAAGTGAGGAATGATCATCACAGTTAATTTTCCAATTAAAGCAATGGAAAGAAGAAGCCTGAAAAACTCAGGGCTTCAACGGGAGATATGAACTCAATAAATTGACCTCGCTCCCGAAGTGTGGCTTCATAGCTCAGCTGGTAGAGCGTCACACCGGTATTGCGGAGGTCACAGGTTCAAATGCCATTGAAGCCCTGATTTTTTCAGGCTTTCTCTTTCCAAAAATGAGCACAACGTTTTGAAGTAATCTTGACTTCATTTTAAAGTGATAAATGTAACGGTCAGTTCAAGTTTAAAACTTAAGAAGTTGTTTATAATGTCAGCCAACAAATTAGGCTTGGGCGTGGTCATCATGGATAGGACTGAGTATATTCATCTTCTCTCTCATTCTATTAATTAATAATCTACCTTACCGCATGAACAAATACTTTTTGTAAAAAAAATGTGTTCCTAACTCTGTCTGTAACTGTATTTTATTGTAGGGGTCATCCACTAGATTAGCCTTTGCTATCTGGATGATTCCCAACTCGCTCCCTATTTTATTGTAAGTTATGACTTTTATTTTATTCCTTAGCTGTACTGTGTTTAGTTGCCTATGTAAATT
>CM042746.1:25238658-25252883 GCA_022496165.2 Catalaphyllia jardinei | reverse complement strand
CTTCTTTGCGGCTGACAGATGTAGTACATCTGAGGTCATCTGAGGTTAATTATTCTTGTTTGCTCGAGGTAAAGGACGTGTATGAGTCAACCTGAGGATAAAGGTTAGTTCTCCTCTATTTCTCGTTTCAGCAAAAACGATTTTCCTTTCATTAAAGATAGCTAAATGTGAACTGAAGGTGAACGTGTCTGAAACTGTTAAGTTTTCTTCAACTGTACGTGATGGACCCTCTTATCTGTCAATAAATCTGGTTGTTTTTGACATCTAGTCAGGAGTTGTATTTCGGTGTGTTTGTTTTGGCCACTAAAAACTACTTCACTCAACGGTGTTGACATTTTAAAATATCTTCCCGTTTTCTTGGTGAGATGTTTTGGTATCCAAGATTTTGATATCTTGACGAATCTCGCCGAGATTCTCAGCAAGTTCTTGACTACCGAGACTTTGAGATCTTGCCAAAATCTTACTTCAAATCTTGCCAAGATTCTCGGTGAATTTTTTGCTGCCAAGATTTTGAGATCTCAGCGAGAATCTTGGCAAGTTTCTGCTTGCCAAGATCTTACTTCAAATCTTGCCGAGATCTTGGTCAAAATTTTGCAGGGGTACTCATTGACTTGAGTTAAGTCTGGACTCATGCAATAGATTTCAAAAGTCGAGATTGATTTCCCTTGCCAAACCCTGCGCTAACCCTTGCATGTCCTGACCTTAACTCTGACCAAATCTAAAGCGCTAGCCCTAACACTAACCCTAACTAACGCTAACCCTAAGCAATAAACCTAACCCTGAGAGCTAGCCCTAACACTAAGCACTAGCCCTAACCCCAACACTAAGTGCTAGCACTAACCCTAAGCAATAAACCTAACCCTGAGCACTAGCCCTAATGCTAAGCAATAACCCTAACACTGAACGTTAACTCTAACCCTAACCCTGTTCCGTAAACCTGACCTTCAGCGCTAACCCTAGTTTCGAGCGGTAACCCTAACCCTAACTCTAATAAAACTGGGAACTCTTAACCCAAGGAGTTGAAGTCAGCATTTGAAAAAAGTTAAAGAAAAAGCAACACTAATAGTATTGTGTAACAAAGCAGTTCCAAAAGACGGGTACTGTGACATGCAAGTGTTTTTGCATACTTTATTTCTGGAATATGCAACAGAAACAAGGGGAAATAAGTGCAAGGCAGTTTTCTACAGGTATAAAGAAATTGGCATGCGAAGTTTGGAGCTGTTTTAGCCATTTTCCATTTTAGCAAAAAATCTAGGGGACGTTCTTGCCCGCGGCCTTTTAATTATAAAGACAACCAACAAACCTTCAAGGAGAAGGTAATTCCAAAAAGTGTACTTTTTTGTCATTACCAATAAAAAGTTTACATTAATTCAAGTTACTCACGGAAGTTTCAGCTTCTAAAGTGCATTCTATTCCAAGAAAATAGTCTCCAAAGAAGCCCAAAATCGGGCTAGGCCGCTAAGTGTAACATCATTCCGTTCAAGAGATTTTGTCCTGCAGAGATTTTGTTCTGAGCAAGAGCGTATTCCTAATCTTGAGGATACATGTAGCAAAAGCGAAAATGAAAAAGTAAACAAATTGGTTAGAAGGCATATTTTGGTGTACTTGTGAGCAATGTGAAATCATGCAAACACAAAGAACAGCCGGGAGAGGTCCCAGGAAGGTATAATTTTAAGCTTATACTGCATTGGTTCCAGTAAATGGAAACAACATTTTGTTTTGTAAATTGCTTTAGATATTAAAAGGGCGTTTAATAATTAAAAGCCGTAATTACAAACGTAGACATTCTTAAGTTTTTTTTGTCATAAAACATGCATCCCGACATAGCTGTTCCAGCTACTTTTTTGCCAACTTTTTGTTTCTAAACTGCTAATTATGAAAAGTTAAACTTAAACGTTTTTCTGGATCTTTATTTGATCAATTTGAACAATGCAATCTGACAGCATTTTTGGACAAGAAACCCGACAAGAAAAGCCTGAAAGCGTACTACTGAGCCAGCTGCACTTCAAGCTTCCCACCAAATTTAAGTTGAGCAGAATGGTGGTTGCCGATGCTGAATTTTGGGCTTCTTTGGAGATTAATTTCTCTGGATAGTGTTTACTTTAGAAGCTGAAACTTTTTATTGTGATGACAAAAATGTATGCTTTTTGGAGTGACCTTTTCTTTGAAAAAAAACATAGGCACCCAAGGTGTGCAAGAGTTGTTTTTTGTGAATAACAAGTCCCTGGAGGTAGTGAATAATGCTTGTCAATCGATGGTGTTACCAGTCTGGTCTGTTAAAAGTGATTGGTCAGTAAAGCCATAATGGTGTTGGCTGCAAGATCCGTGTTAAGTTGTTGTCATTGGTCATTAGTCGGTTTCGATCTATCTGCTATTAGTTGTTAGAAGTCTGTTTGAGGTTTTGTTTTCCTCTTGGATAAGTCATTTGTAAGGCACCTGTACTTGTTGACACCTGTTAAGAGGCTTTTGTAGTAAGTTAGCTAGTGTGCCAGCTTTCCAGAGTCAGTTGTTGAATAGTTCATATTGTAAGTTCTCACTGAAACGCCTTTCATAATTTGAAGTGGTTTTTGACGGCAAAGGTGGCAACAGTGAAATGATAATTAGTGTTTGAAAAAATCTTTCTTCTTCCATTTCTTCTTAGATATTTATCACCTGCAGCGAGGAAATAGCACATTGCCCTTAAGTTTTCAAAAAAACAAGGGGATCATGTATAACTTCACAAGAACAAGAGGCCATAAAATGTTAGCTCTAATTGAATTTACAACCATGTGAAAAACAAAGTGTTAAGTTACCATTTATAACTAAAAATAGCATTATATCGTTTTGTTTGTTCAAACATTTTATGGGAACAAGTGGTGTCGATTCGTCAGCCCTAAGGGAATTGACTCCCGTGTGAAAAACAGAAGTGTCAAGTTTCCAGCTCTAACTAAAAATAGGAAACATTGCGGTAAATTAAGTGCTCATGATTCATCACCTCTAATTTAATTTACCCCTTTGTGAAAAACAAGGGTGTCAAATTACCTTTTGTTACTAAAAATAAAAATATCTCGTACATTTGCATACAAGAACAAAACTGAAATCACAAGGACTAAAAATCACAAACCAGCAACATACATTCTACATGCCGGTCTTTATTATTCAATCACCAAAGTTCTTGAACTTAAGACAATCATAAAACTCCCAAGACTTCATATACCTCACTTAAGTTATCTTAAACAAGAAATTTTCTTTTTCCTCTACTACAATTTGTGCTGGCTATTAATGTGATAAAGCAGAAGTCCTGACAAGAAAAGATTAAGTTTCATTTATAACGTATCTTCTCATCCCAGTAGTAAACAAGAACCATTAGAAATGTAAAATCGTCAAGTAATTTCTTTTTGTTCTGTTGATAAAATTAGTCGTAGTCTCTTCGCTTGTCTCGTTGAAAATTATCACTGAAAATGATCAATGGATGCTGAAATTAACGACCCGCCTCAGCTCGACTCTGTGGCAATATTTAGGTTTCACTACAACACGCAAACGATTCGAACCTTGTCACAGCCTCTTCACATTGCCACTAGTGCATTACAATTGTTCCTACCATAGCAACCACATCAACATTAGTAGTAGAGCAGCTAACACTCATTTAATTCAAAACCTTATATAATGGGAAAAGCTTGCCCCTCATCGCATGCTCGCATTTACATGTATATCCCAAACATGCACTATGGTTCTTTTTCTTTCACTGATTCTCTAATTGCTAAAGACTATCAAACCTGCCCAGAAAATCCTCAGCCTAACCCACAGAAAATGTAGAGGTAAACCCAATATATGAATACTTCCTCCTCTTTTACAGAAGAATAAATATGGCCGTTCTCAACTGTATCGGGATCAAATCTTCTCACATACCATCTACCTTTATAACTGGAAATTTGATTGGTGTTTAATAGTAGATCCAATCTGATTGGTGTGACATACATCTCTCACTGAACCATGATCCATTCAACCACCCGTCCAGAACATATTCCACGCGCCGACTAAGAGGGGTTGAAATTTACCAGTCACCCCACAAATGATCTATGAAATTCATGTATGTCAAAATAATGTTTGTTACCTAGCTTGCAGATCCACTAAAATGGGTGAATTGGCAGAGAAACATAAAACTGTTTATTGAGCAGAGTTTACATATGTACCAGTAGTAATTGCAACATTAAAAGTTGATAATAGTGGAAAACACTAGAAGCTGAGATTTGTTTGCAGTATTTAAATTTTCTGTTCATTGCAAGTGAAGTTGGTGATAACTGACCCTTGCAGTCCATCTTTATCTTATATCACAGGGCTTTATGTGGTATAATCCTGTTCCTCTGCCTTGTTGGGACAGTTGTTGACATAGCTGTTAGCTTTACGAAGTCACACTTCTCACCTCTGAACAAAAGTGATGGATTCATGCCAATCAGAGGTGTCTCCATAGCAACGGATCATGATCAGGCTCCTAATGGTCAAAATCCATTCGCAAAGAGTACTCCTGACAGTGACCACAGTTCCCTGCTTCACTCCCCCCCTGCGGTGAATTTTAGTACAAGGACAATGTTACTAAGCATTCACCAGGAGCCAGCTAAACCAAGTGAGTTCTCCAGGGGAGTTTGTGTGTTGCATATTTCAAGAAAATGAACATGTGTTAGTATACTAGAAGTGGTGCATAAGTTGAGGTGTTTTGCATAATAGTGATGTGAAAAGAATATTAATTTTTACATTTTGATGTAGGTATTGTTCCTGTGCTAAGAGATATTTGAGTTCTATTCAGTTTTAGTAGTTAGAATAAACTTAGCATGGTAGTTGTTCTTAAGGAAAACCAATTTTGTGTTGCTCTTTTTTGGCACAGATCTGGTTGTACGATTGTTTTTGTGTTTCTCTTTAATTCAAAACACAAGCCGTATTATGGATACAAATGTTCCGCCCAGTGCCATTACTGCAATCAATGGTATGAGGGTGATGAGCATGTGGTGGGTCATCTTGGGACATGTGTATGGTTTTCAAATGATAGCCCCAATCAGTAAGTATTCATTGTTAAAATGTCATGATTCTTACATGTGTCCATCTCCAACCATCTGTAGTTTGCCAATGTTTCAAACAAATGAAATGTTTATTCTGTCCTGAGCCTGGGACAATACACTTCTTCTTCCACTTCTTGTTGACTGTCATCACCTTTTACTGGAGAAATAATTATTCTGGGACTGGTTTGGAGAAGAAGAGTTAATTTTTCCCATGTTAAGCTGATGCTAAGAAGTCAGCAACCTGTTAACCAGTCTGTCAGCTGACATGTTGCAGACTGATTGATGGATGACTGACAACAAACGGTATCAACCTATTGTGTGAAGATCGTGAACATATTCTCTTTCTTGTTTCTGATATGTTTACTGATCAGTTCTTGTATTTTGAATGTGATTCTTTATTACCAGTATACTGAGTCTAGTGGACAACCGATGCATACATGTTGATAACATCATTTAACATTCTTTTGTTTCTTTGCCATCTATCGGTAATAATTTAAAGATTTTTTCCTAAATGTGGTAAAAACATCAGTGATACACTCGCTCACCAACATTTCAATTTGTTTGGAATGCAACTAAGTAAATTATTTTTTACTTTAATTTGTGTTTATAGGTAATTTGGTGCCAACATATAACATTATTCACCGATTCACATTTCAAGCCGTTGGCAATGCATTCTTTTCAGTTGACAGTTTCTTTTTCTTAAGGTAAGTGCTATGCTGTTCGCAGACACTAAACTGATATGTATTCATTAAATAAATTTGTCTTATTTGTGTAATTCAATTGAAGTTTGTTGAGTAGTATCAAGCACTACTAAATCGTCATTTTCAGCAATTGCTTTTGTTTAGAAGTTATTGTAAAAAAAGATGACTGCTCTGGATCATAAGTCCTGATTGATCCAGGAATAAGAATTCTGCGTGCATTTTTTCCCTCATATCATTGTGATTGTTATTTGAACTAATTTAAGTTTGGATAAGCCTTATATTAATACAATTTTAACCTTCATTAACCCATTGACTCCTAAAGTGTTTTGCCAAAAACATGTTTTTCGGACATTGTGGAGATTTTCAGCCTGGAAATGGGACCAAATTAGCTCCAACCTACATGACATCATGCATTCCTTTTCACTAGCCCAACATTTTAGGACTTTTTTGCTTGAGCATGCACAGAAATCAAAGTGTTTTACTGAGAAAGTGACCCATATCTTTGGGTTTTTCGCATTTGTGCCTTTGCTTTTTTTCTTTTTCTTATCTGCAATGACTAACCGTCTACTGGGCTTGCTTCCAGTTCAAAAAAAAAAAGAAAGTGTCATCAGAACAGGCAATTTTTACAGTGGAGTACAATGTAGCATGTGTAGTCACAGGCAATTTTGCTCTGAGTTTTTCAGTCAAATTTCTGAACATTTTCAAGCATATTTCAAGCTCCGCTGAGCCAATTACTGATCTGAGTATCATTGGAAAGAGCTTTTCCTCCTGCAGAATTTGAGTTTAGATGATACCAATTTTGTTCGAAGGTGGTGACTTCAGAAGTGAAACCAAGGCCAATGCTCATCATGGTCAGTTACAGCCAACATTGGAGTCACTGGGTTAAAAGTCGTGGTTTCAGAGCTTGTTTTTGATATATTTCTTTTAATATCTAGCTGTTTGCTATAGCACAGTTTCAAGATTGTAATACATGTAGAATATTTGTGACTCATACTTTCCAATTGTATCCTTTACAGTGGCCTCTTAGTTGCTTATTTGTCACTTCGTCACATGGAGAAGAAAGATGGACAGCTGCCACTCTTCAATTACTATTTTCATCGTTTTTGGAGGTAAGGTTTTAAACTTGTTTTCATAGTTATTAGCCCTAAAAAATCTTTCTTCATTTTATATCAACAGGCAAATTCTTGTGTGTTGGATGCTGGTCGCACACAACATGGTATTCTATTTGTAGTAGTTGTGATATAACCAAATGTTTAATGCCACATGTAGCGGGTTTCAATTCTTAGATAAACAAAGGATTTCCTGAGGCAGAGATGTACTGAATCCAAGCACTCATCTTAAATTTAACTGGCCATCTTTATTGATAATCTTGTAGAGCATTTGAATACGTAAGAACTGAAAAGTCAATTAACGAAATAAAATATTATTACAAACATTCGAAAACGATACAATACAAGTGTTATTATGCAATCACTTGTGCATGAAGCGTATGCAAAAGTAATATTTCAGCATGAATAGATCAAATGAAAACCGCGATAACAAACTTATTGGTACATTAAGTCATACAAATAATAATAGTGGAATTTGTACCTCTTTTCTCCAGTACTATGCTTATATATCTTCCTGATAAAGTCTCTTTTAGCTTATGGTCTTTAAAAACACTTTCTCGTCCGTGCACTGCAACTAGGAGTGTCTCTCATTTCATTGTCCCTAAAACTAACCTGACTTAAGGTTACTGTAGACCTTCAGGGGTGTCTTCCAAAGAACCATTCGTATGCGCGTCGCTTGTGCTAAACCCATAGAAAAGTATATATCATCGTAACGCTAATAAAATGTAAAATCAGAAGAAATAAACATTTTTAAGATTTGATTTAATGGTAAGTGCGTGCAAGTCTTCAAACGCAAAACTGACACCATTTGCTAAACTGAATTACCTGCCTTCCTGCTGGCACGCATGACCAAACAAACTGCACAGTGTCAATCAGTAGGTGATAGACTACAAAAGTGTGAGGCTTTTTCGATATTGCAATTGGTTACCGAGAAAATATATTATGAAGTTGGCAAATTGAATATTTGCCAATCTTCGTCACACGAGAGAGCGTAAAAGTAGAAGTATTTGGAAAATCAAAAAAGCCTCACACACTTTTGTGCATTTATAACCAAGGAACATTTTGGCCAAATTTCATAAGAATCTGTCAAATCTACATACCCTATTATAAATTCCGGGAAGTTTTGCAGCTGCAGTCGAACACCGTCAAATAGTGATTGCGGCGAAAACAAAAGGGCAGTTTAATCAAGGAGAAAAGCTTCTTTAAAAACAGTAAAGAGAAAAGGCACTAACCAGCAAAAGAGAAGGAAAGTTATGGCGACCACCAACAGAGAACCAAACATCCAGTCAACCGAGTGCGATCCAAACAAAACATGATCGCCACTGGTGTCTTTCATAGATATGATGACAACTTCTTTGTTAAAAATTTGGAATCGAGTGTGGACAAGCAAAGCGTTCAACAAAGCAAGCCACCACAAAGGATTCGCCGTTTACATTATTGTACCTGGGCACAACGATCACCTTTTTCCTTTTTCTTCGGGCCGGGGTTTATTACAAAATTTTCTCTTTTCGATGAATTCATAATGTAAGTTTTCACAGACTTTACATTAAAAAATCCACTGATACCAATGGCCTAAACAATGGGAAACAGCTCAGTGTAAACTAAATATGCAAATGTTTGTAATTTAAGTCCCAGATAAGATTTGCTGCGAAACATTCAAAGGCGCTAGATGTGTTTAATGGGATTATAATGCATTCTCCAAAGTAGTTTTACCCTAATATCTCGCGATCATTGAATGACTTTAAATTGTTTTTTTCACCAAACTTTAAATTGATATTTTAGCTATATCAGGAAGAAAGAAAAAAATTTTCGCAAAATGTGACCTTTAAAGGTCTACAGTAACCTTAAAATGGAAGTTGCGTAACAATCGGTTATAATCATTTCATGGCTCCCCTAAATTGAAGTCGCAATTTACTCAAATATATGTCTTTGCTTGCTACTTTCCCTTAATGTCACTTAATCACTTGTGTGGTTCCTCGATGGGGATTCCCTGGTCCTCAACTGAATCAGCAGGGAGAGGCAGAATCAGCTTCTGAATAGGTCTTTCAAGGAACACAACTGCTCTTTTTCTTCCTCCTTCATTGTCTAACTAGGCCATTGTTGTCTGGGTAGGTCTGATCTACACGGGCCAATTTCCAAAGGTTCCTAGGTGAGCTGTTGTCTTTCAGGATGACATCATCATCTACTTGGAGATTTCTGTGGCATGTTGTCCACTTCTGGCGGCTCTGTAAAGATTGCAGGAAGCTCTTTCGCCATCTTTGCCAAAACTTGTTAGCTAGGTTTTGCACCCAACGCCAATGCTTTCTCAAGTACAGATTGGCCCGTTGGAACACTCCAGGAGGTGGCAGCACCACTTGAGACTTCTGTGTCAATAGGTGATTTGGCGTTAATATGTCGGGTGTCTCCTTACAAGTGGTTTCGTCGGTGGTAAGCGGTCGACTATTGACTATAGACTCGGCTTCTATCATAAGGGTCTGAAGTGACTCGTCCTCCAGTTTTCTTCCATGATCGCTTCTTACGGTATGGATTTGTGTCTCCCAGGTGCTGCCCATGTGACTCGCAGAGGGGACGTTCATCTTAAATACGATCCAATCGCAAGATGTCATTGCCATCTCTTTCTTTAGTGTGTCTTGGTTTATCTCTGAATGTGCTGCCTTTAGCTCGTTACTCGCGCCAACGAACTTTGTTCCTTGATCTGACCTCAGTTGTCCCACAGGGTCACGGTGTCCAATAAAACGATGGTAGGCACTTAAGAAGGAGTCCGTTGTAAGTGATGCTACCATTTCAAGATGCACTGCACACGACGACATACATGTGAACAGGACTCCATATCGCTTAAGTTCTCGATGACCTTCCTTTATGTAAAATGGCCCAAAATAGTCGACGGCACTTAAGTGAATGGTGGATTTTCTTCAAGCCGATCTGCAGGAAGATTGGCCATCTTCTGGGCTTGGGGGCTCCTCAACATCTTCAGCACTTGACACATTTGGAGATGTGATGCCCTACTGCTGAGTTTCCACTAATGATCCAAACACCCGATGATCAGATGCTTGCATGTGTGATGCCACTTCCTTGGTGACGACTCTTTGCGTGGTGATGACGTGTCACCAGGTCAGTAATGTGCTCTCTCTTTGGATGTATCAATTGGTGTTTTTCTTGGCCGCCGACACAGAATACCATCCTGGTCCTTAGATGGATCTAGATGTCGGATTGGACTTGCTTTCTTCATAGGTCCCTTCTTGAGGCTGCATTTCTCTCTCTCGGTTTGATCTGACACCTTGAAGGTACGCAAGCTCTTGTTGGAAGGCTTCTTTCTGAGATGCCTTAATTATTTCGATTTCTGCTAGGTGTAGCTCTTCAGTGCTGACTGGCTCGAGGTTTGCTGCACCTTTCTGTCCCTGCGGTGTCTTGCTTACGGTGTTCTCTTGTTCTTCTTTACCTTTCTTAAATCTTCTTTGTAAGCGAAGGCAGAGTGCAACAGCTCTCTTGGCCTGATGCCAATCGGAGAAGCTCTGTACGGTCCACAAGACTTGCAAATGACTTCGTTCTGATGATGTTGACTTCTGGATCATCTTCTGAGATTGTTGCTACTTGGTCAGTTGTTTGATCGTTACGGGGTTTCCATAGGAAGTCTGGCCCACTCCACCACCTGGGACTGTTCAGCAATTCTTCAGGACTTAAGCCTCGAGAAGCCTCATCTGCAGGATTTTTCTTTGTGTCCACTCTTCTCCATTGATTTGGTTCAGAGTACTCACGAATGGACTGGACTCGATTTGCAACAAAGGTGTGGAAACCTCTTGATTTGTTGGATACATATCCTCGGACAACCTCACTGTCTGTCCAGGGGACTTCAGGGATGTCACCAAACTTTAACTCTTTCTTGAGAAAGGAGCTGATCTTAACAGATAACAGGGCGGCAGTGAGCTCTAGTCTTGGGACAGTGATTGGTTTGGAGGGCGTTACTCTGGATTTAGCCATTGCTAACGTACAGCGAATCTTGCCTTGAAGGTTAGTCATTTTCAGGTAGGAGCATTGACGGTATCCAGGGGTGCTTGCATCCGAGAAGTTGTGTAACTCAAGTGACTTAACTTCTCCAAAATCAATAGGCTTGTAGCAGCGCAGTATCTTCAGTCTTGCAAGGGTTCCAAGGTCTTCTCTCCATTTCACCCACTGCATTTGTACAGGATCAGGTATTGGATCATCCCAATGCATGCCATCCTTGCAGATTCCTTGGAGAATTACCGGGTATCTTGCCCTTGAGTAGAAATGGCGATATTAGACCGAGAGGGTCGTACACCACGCTGACAGTGGACAAGATTCCATGTCTGGTTAGAGGTCGGTCTTTAAGCTCTGCTCTGAAGTGCAATTCATCCGACTCCACGAACCACTGAACTCCCAAGGCTCGTTCGATGGGTAAGAGATCCTTGGTCATATCCAGTTCCTTAATTTCTTTGGTGCAATGTTCCACTGGAATGGCTTCTATTACCTCTCTTCAGTTTGAGATATATTTGTGCAAGTTAAAGCCCCCTTTCTTGCAAGGGGTCTTGGTGCTTTCTATAAGGTTGATGGCTTGTTCCATTGACGGTACGGACTTCAGACCATCGTCCACAAAGAAGTCATGATGTACAAATTCTGCAGCATCGTTACCACATTCCTCTTCAAAATCATAGAGTAAATTAGAGCGCAGTTGGCACATCCAGGGGAGGACACCGCCCCAAACAGATGTATAGTCATGCGATATTCGACCAATGACTTTTCAATATCGCCTTGTTCCCACCATAAGAATCTCAGAAGGTTTCTATGCTCATAGTTTACTTTCACGTGGTGGAACATACCTTGTATGTCGCAGATAAATGCCACAGGCTCCTTTCGGAATCAGCATAGCACTCCCGTAAGACAGTTCGTAAGGTCTGGTCCTTACAGTAGATGTTAACTGAGGGACTCTCCTTTGCACTCTGCACTTGCATCAAAAACGACTCTTATTTTTCCAGGCTTTTGATAAACACTATGATGGGGAATGTACCATATGTGACCATTATCAAGAGACAGTTCTTCTGGTGGAACACGTTCTGCATACCCCTTCTTGATGATTTCGCTCATGAATCCTTGGTAATCTTTCCGATATGTTGAGTCATGCTTGAGTCTTCCCTTCAATTTCTTGATTCTGCTAAGGGCCATCTCTTTATTGTTAGGAAGCATCATTCTTTCATCTCTTAGTGGAAGTGGTAACTCATAGTGTCCATAGTCTCTGCGATGAATTCCTTCTTTGGCTTTCTTGATGAACTTCCTATCATCGTGGGAAAGGGTTTGGCCGTCTTTGTTTGCTTCGTGAAAGTCCGTCTCAAACATTTTCATCTCTTCAACAGGCTGAAATCTCTCGTTTATCTTTGTCTTGAGGGCAAAGTGACAGATCCTTTTCCCACTGCTAGGATTAACTTCCAGAGAGGCAATACAATGACAGGAACAATGACTGTCATCTTCGTTCTTGATTGGGTTGACCACACAGATGACACCCCATCCAAGCGCAGTCTTCTTCGCGTATGGATCGTCTTCCCTTCCAGGTATCACCTCTGTTGGTTTGATGGCTACCGTGCAGTTCGCTCCAATGAGCAGTCCAACCTCAATATCTTCTCGGTAAGGCATAAGCTGGTCTGCAATAGGCACAAGGTGTGGCCAGTTCCGTGCTGTGTCAGGTCTTGGGATCTGCCCTCGCTTCGCCGCAATATCCTTGTACAGTTAAGCCGTCTATCCCTTCACACTCAATGACTTCCTCTGCCAGAACCGTTGACAACCTAAGCTGAACTTGAGGACCACTTAGTTGCAGTTTCTCCAGAACTGATTCATTAATGAAGCAAGCATCTGATTGGTCGTCCAGAAGCGCATAAATGAGTTCCTTTTCTTGAGAGCCTTGTTCATGATGAAGCCACACCGGTGCGATAAGGGAATGTGAATAGGATTCGGCGTTATTTTTTAAATGAGAGGCTTCTATCCAATGAGAGGTCGCCACGGGAACTGTTCCATTTGTGTCTTGCTTATCTTTAATGAGGGTATCATCGTGTAGTAGGGTTGGATGAGGACCACTGCAAGAGGCACAGTTCTTTCGTTGGTGACAGTCTTTACGAAGGTGACCCCATCTCAAGCATCCATGACAGAGGCCTTGCGCGTTTTTCTGATAGCGTTAGCTTTGTAAACTCACTGCATACGTCAGTGAAGTGAGGGCCTTTGCAGAACGAGCACAACTCTCTTTTTGGTTTGTCTTCTTTCTTGGTTCTTTCTATGTCATGCTTGACCTCGTTTGCACCTGTACCAAAACAGTTTCTTCGTCTGAAATTTTTGTTGCCCTTGAGTGTTCTATCTATGACTTCTTTCTTGTTCTCTTCTTCCCTCAGTGTTTTGCTGGAGATAACAGGATTGCATGCAATTCTTGCTTCTTACATAACACATTTAGAAAAAGCGGGGAAGGGCGGATACATGGCTGCCCTGTCCTGTTGTGGACTTAAACCGTGGTCTCGTTTCTGCTCTTTGTTCACCCATCGATCTATCAGGTGCCGGGGTAGCTTCTTCGCTGTTTTTGATTTTCATCGGGGTCCTCAAGAATCTTTAGGTAGTGAATTTCCTTTGCAGCGGTTTGGCAGTGGAGAAGAAAGTCAGAGTACATGTATTTATGCGGCGTTGCCCTATTGTTTGGTTGGATCCTAGGCCATTGGTTGATTTTCTTTCTGTAGGTGTCAGCAATCAGAAAGGGGTTGCCGAATCTGTCAGATAAGACCTTCTTTGCGTCTGTGTAAGCTTCAGAAGTCTCTAAGGAGAAAAATCCATTGATCGCTTCCCTGGCTTCGCCTGCTGTATATTTGCCAAGGTAGAAGAGTCTTTGTGCGGCCTTATGCGTCTGGCCTTCTATAATTGTCTTGAAAAATTTCACCCAAAAGGGTTAATGCAATAGATCGCCTCTGAAAATCTCTGGTTCTGGCAAAGGGGGTGAATCTTGTAACCATTGTTGGGATAACAGGTCGGCCAGTCGTTCTAGAGCACCTTCGCTTGAGGGTTTTGAGTGATCGAGATCATTATTTCCGTTGGGAACAGTATTCTTCTTAAAAGGATCGACGGTGTCTAGTTGAGTGGAGAAAGAGCGTCTTGAGGACTCTGACTTTCGCGTGGATGTGCCCAGATACCCTGGAAGGAGAGTTTTGGACATTGACGGATATGGCGAAAAGGAAACCGCAGGCCCTTTGTGGTTCGTAAACCGCTGACCTTCTTCAGCAAAAGTGCTGTCCGCTGGCTCTGTGTCAGACTTTCTATTTGATTCTCCTTGTTCTTCAAGAGGGGGTTCCAAAAGGGATTCGACTTCTGTCAGTAATGTTTGTTGGCTTACCGCAGACACT
>CM042746.1:25228658-25233658 GCA_022496165.2 Catalaphyllia jardinei | reverse complement strand
GACGTTCGGAGACCCCAATTGTTCTTTCGATGGATCATTTTCTCTACTGATTTTGTACGTTTAGCGAAAAAATGAAGAAAATCCATCGACTAGAAGATTGAATTTTTGGCAAAATGCACCATCGAATTTCGTTCTTATTAGCTCTTCGTGCATCTGTGCAGCGGTTTCAATTGTCTCTTAAAGGGTTAAATTTGAAAACATTAGTAACATTTGGAATTATTTATGCAACAGCCCCACTTCTACAAAATATAACTAAGATCGTTGGCCTCCATTGACTCACCATGCTCAATTATATGGGACAATTTTTCGAAATCAGTATAGTTCACCACGTGCTTTATCTCTGAAATGAAGGCAGTGACCCCCAATTTTTTTTGTATTTCTGGCACAAGTATCTCATTGTCCGCCTGCAGTAAAAATTTTAAAAAATTCTATCGACTGGAAAATTTCTGCACGAGTGTCCTTAAATTGCTTCATTTTGTATAGATAATTGATTATGTCAAATGGCTTTTTTTCGTCTTCGCCAAAGTGGGCAAAAGCGGGGCAGAGGCCCGGCTTCCGCATTATGTCGAAATATTTTAAAATAAAAAAGGCTTTTCGTGATTATATAAAACAAATAGATTCCATGTTGCTGTGCATCTGTTCAGTAATAGATCACAGAAGATGTCAAAATATGGTAAGAACATCAGTGACACACTCGGCTATGCCTCGTGTGCCACTGTTTTGTTCTTACCACATTTTGATGTCATTTGTGATCTATTACTGAACAGATGCACGGCAACATGGAATCTATTTGTTAATCTGATGGTTAAATGCTCGGAGACATTAGCCGCATAAGCTACCATAAAATCCAAGAGTAAATAAAGGAATTTATGTGTGTAATGTATGTACAAGCAATGCCTCATAACACCCTTTCAAAATTTATTTTCCATGTTCAGTGCATGGCTTACAGCCACTTTGATTGTAACCATGATATGTTTTATTATTTGTAATTGGGAGTAACTTGACTAACTTTTTTTACAGTGTTTTGGCTGGGCCTGGTACCTAGCTAATGATATGCAGTTCTACATCATTGCACCTGCTATCCTCTTCACAGCATACAGGTATAATCTTGAAATACTGAAAAGTCTATGATATGCATGTAGTAAATAAAGAATTAAGTGGCTCTTTTTTTGATTTGCCAAACAACTGAAGGTTTCAATCCTTGTAGCAGTTATTATAACTTTAAAGTGTCTATGAAACGAAAATTTTTTCCCTATAATATGAAAATATAACTTTTGAAATACACAATTCCAAAATTTGGGATGCCTACGATAAAAATTGTAAATTTCAAGAGCGCGCAAAGTTGAGCTATTTTTCCCTCAAAAATGGCATTTGAATCGCGCGGTCAAAACGTCGTGTGACCGTCAGTTTGTGTGTTAGAGCTTTCTTCAACATCATCCTCATCGTCCTCCAAAATAGCTTCATCAGAACTATTCCAAAAATTGGCGAAACTATTCGATTCAGAATCACTTGACATTTTCTTAACCTCTGAATTTCTGTTCAATAACAAGGTGTAAACAAACCGGAACACACAAACTGGCGTCACAATGCAGTAAATTTGGTTCCAGTTTCCTGACCATTTTTGAAAGTAAAATAGCTCAACTCGTTAAATGAACAATTTTTATCGCAGGCATCTCAAATTTTGGAATTGCGTATTTCAAACGTTATATTTTTAAATTATGTCGAAACATTTTTCGCTTCATAGGCACTTTAAGAGTTTACAAAGAGGAAATTTGGGTGATATTAGTGTTTAGAGGGATTTAGGTGATCTTTGAGGTGCTAGGAAACATCATATTTTTGAGTAACTTTTTGTAAAAAAATACCTCTTAGTCGGCGCATTGGGTATGTTATGGACGGGCCAATGGATGAGTGAGTGAGTGAGAGATGTATGTATGTCACACCAATCAAATTGGATCTACATGTACTATAAACAGCCAATCAAATTTCTTGTTTTTGTTGCAGATACATATAATATGATATTTTTATTTGTTAGTTTCAAATGGTAACTTGTCACTTTTGTTTATCATGGACAAATGGTTGCAATTAAAAAACTGATTCTTATTCACACGGTCAGAATAAAGTGGCAAACAAGAAGCCAATCTAGGGGCATGTCAAGAAAAATGTTTGGACCTATCTTTTCTCAATGTATCAGGAGCATTTTAATATTTCGCGTTAATGGCAATTGGTAAAAACGGGAATTTTTAGCGGCGATTTTCTGAAAGTTAAGGTTTGGTATTCCTGAAGACTCCTGGTGGCGAGTTAAACCGCAAATTAATTCAGTTAGACTTTAAGGCGACATAGTGATTGAGCGCTTCGCGAAATACAGTCTCTTAGTCTCAAGGTGGAAAAACTCTAAGGGGTTGGGAAGGGTAATGTGACAAGGCAAAGTCCCAAACTCTGCAGATTTATAAAATTTATACAGTTTTTCATGTGTCTGAAGTCTCGTTTTTTATATCGATATTAATTTGAAATGGTTTCGTAGAATATCAAAACCGAAAAAAATCTGCGATCATTGTTGGCAACAGATGGAACATGGTAAATTGGATCTTGTCATAAACTGAGTTACATTGAGTAGTAAACGTGACGATCTTACTTTTCACGCGAACGTTTGTAATTGGATACTTCTGTTTTTCTTGCAAAGTTATACAATACAATCCCCTGTTTTCTCGCTTTTATTTCGCTGCTGGATATAAATGGTACAAAGTTAAATATCTAAGAAAAAATGGATGAATAACGATTTTTTTCAAAACACTTATTATCATTTCAGGGATAAACAAAAGCTAATCACATCTGACAGGTCTAGTCATGGAACAGCACGTTCCTATTCTGTTGCCACCTTTGCCACCAAAAATCACTTCAAATTGTGAAAGGCGTTTCGGCGAGAACTTACAGTGCGAACTATTCAACGACTGACTCTGGAAAGCTGGTCTCTTAACAGATGTCAACAAGTACTGTTACCTTACAAACAACTTATTCAAGACGAAAACCAAAACCGACAAATGGACTTGTAGCCTGCGTAGCGAGCGTTTCCGCGGAGCAAAGAGCGAAGAAGAAACGGGGCTTTCGGCGTTTTGCCCGCGCGAAAAATGGGGCGAGAGCAAAAATAAGAAGGAGGGGGTGGGGGAGGAGAAGGAAGGAAACGCTTGCTGCCAAGCATTGTGATTTTCAAAGCTGCCCACTTGGCTTTTCATGTCTGACTGATTTCACGCTGTCATCATCAAGCATTCAAGTCGCGTTTGTAATCCTTGTGCTCACAAGATTCGAAATCTTGGATCACCTTATTTTTCCGTCTAATAAGAATCATACAAGGTTACCCTATGTGTCAGAGATTCTTTTTTCGTAATTTAGTGACGAACCTGCGATCGTGAGCGGCAAAGCCACTCGTCAAATTAAATCTTCAGCCTTTCGTAGCGGTAGTGAACTTTGATCCAAAACGAACTTTAACTTGTAAAATATGTCTGAAACAATGAACATCTGGATTACTCCGGGAGACCAATGCAGGCTTTCAAAGTTAAGTTTAGTACTTTATAATCGAGCTATATTTCTACTCAATTCGTCTAAAGGAAGGACCGCAAGGGTGAAGTTTTACTGCATAAATCTGTGAGAAGTATAAGGCAAATATGTAATAAAAACTGGCTTGCTGCAGCTCACTATAACGAATCATTCAGAATTGTACCCAGAGGTTCTAAATTCTCTCAACAAAAATACTTCTAATGAAATGCCAGAGTACCTACATGATAAAATCCGAAAGCATGCCATGAAACAAGCCACACGAAATCACTCAGTTTTCCCACGCAGTAGTGCGAATTTTCTGTCCCGTGGTTTATTTATCTTGCCCTTGGCGCATGTGGCATTCAAGAAAGTGATGTTAAAATTAAAGGAACAACTGCAAATTGTTTCGCAATTACATCTGCAGTAATAGTCAGGTTTTGAAATACCAAAGCGTCGGCATTGCGCAACAGGATTCCTACCATACTGTCGAAGCTCATGACTAAATACTCGTTTCATGAGAAAAGTCAACGCTTTTTGTAAACAAGCTTCCGACGTTCTTTCCGGCACTCAGAACTTTAAGACCTTTGATTGACACATGTTCGACTAGCCCAGCCAATCACGAGCTCCGTTCGCTGGCGAACGGAGTATTTGAAAATTATAAGCGCCCTGATCACAATGCTTGGCTGCAAGCGTTTCCTTCCTTCCCTTCCCCCACCCCCTCCTTCTTATTTTTGCTCTCGCCCCATTTTTCACACGGGCAAAATGCGGAAAGCCCCATTTCTTCTTCGCTCCTTGCTCCACGGAAACGCTTGCTAACTAACAGAACAATCTGACTAACAATAGATGGATCGAAACTGACCAATGACCGTTGACAAACTTAACAGGAATCTCGCAACCAATACCATTAAGGCTTTACCGACCAATCACTTTTAATGGACCAGACTGGTAACACCATCGACTGACAAGTATTATTCACTACCTCCAAGGACTTGTTATTCACAAGAAAATAACTCTTGCATGCCATGCGTGCATATGTTCTTTAATTTGGTTATCTTCTAAAGACTTGAAATACCTTGGATGAATGTATCATGACTGCTTTTTATTTGAAAAAGGGTACATATCTCCACTAGTTCAAAACTGAAGTATGCAAAATTTCTTTCGAACATCAATGTATGTAAATAGTAGTTTATAATATATGATATGTGATTTTATTGGTTGAAATTTTTATTTTTTTTTCTTGGAAAAATTAGCTATCCTTAGCTACTCTTTTAAATCCGAGGTGAAATAAAGGTGATGTGATGTGTGATGTGATCATGTTTGTAACGTTGTTTATCTCCAAGTGAAGCATGAGCTTACTCTTACCACATCTATCATCTAGGAGCATGAGTAGTCTCAAATTATGATAAACTATACTGGTCAAAAAAGTGGTAAATAAAAGCTGTTTTTCCCATTTTGGCCTTAAAATTTAC
>CM042746.1:25204546-25212046 GCA_022496165.2 Catalaphyllia jardinei | reverse complement strand
CATTGATTATTAAATAGGACACAACAAAAGCTGCATTTTTCTTTTTCTAGCCTCCTTTCGGCAAAATATAAATTCAGTTTATCAGCAACGACGGCGAAAAGCATATCGCGACGAATCGGCTTTCGGCTTCGTGCTCTGTTTAGTTCAGCGCGCCGACGGCCCAGTGAAACTTCAGTAAATCGTTTCACCATCTCTCTCCTTTCGAAGTGACTTCGGCTTTCATTGACGAAGGCCCTGAATATTCTAAAATTGTTCAATTAGCACTCGCAAGACCTCCATAGTAAGGAAACCTTTCCAGCAGCGGCCAAAGTCATCGAAGATAACACATACATGGACGACATATGTGACTCTGTACCAACCGTGAAAGAAGCAAAGAAGCTTACAACAGATCTAGACAGCGTGCTTGACACAGGAGGATTTCAAGTTAAAGGATGGGTGTCCAACAGCATTGAAGAAACAGTGAACCTACAACAAGAAGTGTCCCCAAAAGGAATTACAGTGGAAAAGGTCCTGGGTGTGGTTTGGATTAGCGAAAGAGACACACTGTCCTTCAAAGTACCAGCAGATTTCCCTGAAGGCGAAGAAATGGTTCAGCTCTCAAAGAGGAAAATACTCAGCCGAGTGTCACAAGTCTACGATCCGATAGGATACGCGACCGCGTCCCTCATTAAAGCAAAGATAGGCCAGCAAACGCTTTGGAAAAGAGGCATCAGTTGGGATAAAGATTTACCACCCGATCTTTTTGAGAAGTGCAAAACCCTAGTTGAAGAGATGGTGCAGTTGAATAGTGTCAGCTTTGAACGTTGCCTAACTCCACCCGATGCAGTTGGTCAGCCAACCCTTTGCGTTTTCTCGGATGCATCAGAAGAAGCGTTTGGTGCCTGCGCATACGCGAGATGGCAGTTAAGTTCCAGAGAATTTGGCGTTCGATTTATTGCGGCGAAATCCAGAGTGGCACCTTTGAAGAAACTGACCATCCCCCGCTTGGAACTTCAGGGTGCAGTTTTCGCTTCCCGACTGGGCAAGACAATCTTAGAAGAATGTCGATTCAAGTTTGACAAAGCTGTCTATTTTCTGGATAGCAGAATAGTATCGTCATGGATATACAGTGAGGCTAGGCGGTTCAAACCTTTTGTTTCTGTCAGAGTAGGAGAAATTCAGGACAACCCAGACCCTGCCGAATGGAGGTATATTCCAGGAGAGCTAAACGTGGCGGACGAGGTATCTCGAGGGATATCAGCGAAGAATTTAGCAGACAGGTTGCAGAAAGGACCTATCTTCCTGAGAGTGAATGGCCACAAGATGCAACAGCTGCTGATCAAAGGGAAGTTGAGAGGGAACAACGCGCAGTCCACCTAGTATTTGAGGGAAACAAGGGACAGCTACCCCTAGACTGCAAAACGTTTTCGAGCTGGAAAAGACTGGTTCGTGTGACAGCGTATGCTTCAAGATTTGTTTGGAACCTTCGCGCACATTGGCGCAACCGATTAGCGAACCAGGCTTGTAAGCTTAAAGATGGCCCCCTATCAAATGAAGAGCTACAAAGTGCGGAGACGATGTGGGTAAAGGACCTGCAGACAGGCCTGAAGAACCGTCTCAGCAAAGGTGAATTCATGAACCTCAGTCCATACACCGACCAAGAGGGCATCGTTAGAGTTGGTGGTCGTGCCGAGAACGCTTTAGTTTCTTACGACAACAAGCATCCAGTATTGTTGCCTGGAGATCATTGGATATCTCGGTTGATCATACAGCGCATTCACCAGTGTGGACACGCAGGGGTGGCAGCAACAGTGGCTAAATCAAGAAAGAAGTATTGGATAATCCGAGCACATGATTTAGCGAAGACAATCAAATTTAGATGTGTGGTTTGTCGTGAAGTGGCAGCGAAAGTGGAGACCCAAGTCATGGCTGACTTACCGCCAAACCGTCTGGCTTCTTTTACACCTCCGTTTCACTTCACATCCTGTGATTATTTTGGCCCGTACCACGTAAAGATTGGTCGAAATAAGACTACCAAACACTATGGAGTGCTATTCACCTGTTTAAACACTAGGGCAGTTCACCTAGAGCTCGCAACGGACTGCTCAACAATGGAACTGATGCAGGTGTTGAGAGGATTCTTTGCTGTTAGAGGATTGCCAGCATTGATGATCAGTGACAACGGTTCGCAAATGGTTGGCGCTGAACGGGAACTACAAGCAATGGTTGAAGGATTGGATACGGACAGACTAAACGAATTTTGTGCAGACAAGGGGATGAAGTGGCAATTTGCCACACCAGCTGCTCCTCATCAGAATGGGTGTGCGGAAGCACTAGTGAAGAGCTGCACTTGCCTGCTGGAAGTAGCAAACCTAGTCAACCAGCGCCCAATAGGACGAATTCCCAACGATCCAGATGATGGCTCATATCTTTGTCCCAATGATATCTTACTTGGTCGAGCACAGGGGAGCATTATCACAAGTTCCACAAGGACCGTTCCGTCAGACGCAGAACCCGCGACATAGATTTGAATTTGTTCAGAAAATCGTCGACTCTTTTTGGACCCGTTGGACACGAGATGTGTTTCCGTCACTGCTGCCGAGGAAAAAGTGGCACTCAGAGAAACGAAATGTTAGAGTGGATGACTTTGTCATTATGTAATCACCAAATGCGGTTCGTGGGAAATGGAATGTTGGCCGCATCATTAACGTGTACCCTGGACAAGACGGCAGAGTGCGTAATGTTAAGATCAAGACCCGCGATGGAGAATAACAGAGGCCCATTTCCAAGTTTGCTGTTATCTGCCCCGCAGAAGGCTATGATGATGACTGACTCTAAAGAAGATGAGAGCTAGCGCTCTCATCGGGGCGGAGAGTGTTTCAGTGACTTTTACTAGTATTGCGTGGCCTTTATTATTGTAATATGATTAATAGTTAGCTGGTCAATGTCGTTTTGTTTAACCCGAAATAGGATATGATTTGTAACTTGAGATAGAAATTTAGTCGCTTTTATTCTACTTGTGGAGCATGCAGTTGTAATTTTGGCTTACCAGTTTTTATGGCTTACCCCGTTATGGATTTATCAGTTATGCGATTCAAGGTTTACTTTGGAGTCTCGTCACGAAGTAAGTTGATTAAGTTTCTCTTTTCTCGATTGTTTTGTAAGAATTGGATTTAGAGTTTTCTGCTATATTCGTGTTAAACGGAATATTATCTCGCATGTAGAAACATCATTTAGTTGATCGCGTGCATTAGGAATACTTGGACGTTAGCACTTATTGATTATCAGTTAAGTTTCGTTCATTTTAGATTCACCTATTAGTTTTTAAGTTTCTGTATATATTGTATATTTAAGTTTCTGTATATATTGTATATTTATCGAATAAAATAAATCAAATTGCATTTATACGATTGGAGAGTCCAAAGTCTGTATTGGGTTTTCACCGCCGAAGGGACACATAGAAGATATCAATTATTGATCTTCGTCCACTTTGAATATTCTTACCATTGCAAATTATCTGTACATGTACATTTCTATAAGATGTTCTGTCCAGACTTTTGCATCAACAGATATTTGCTTTTAACTGATGTTCCATGCATCATTTCAATTTCCAATAAATTTTACACAAAGGAATAGACATTAACAGGAAGTTTGAAAAGTTCATGACATCAAATAATCATATAATGGACCATTCATATCTATTAACTTTCTGACATAAGTGTTTTCAAATTTTCTACTTAACTACAATGTTTGATAACCATTGGAATTAATATAGTTGCAGTGATTAAGAATCCAGAACAAAGCTTTAACATTTTTGATGCTCATTCCAGCATAGTTAATAAAGCGGAATGGTTATTAAGCCCGGCAAACATCAAAGGAGCAAACAAAGATGCCAAGATTTAGGTTGGAAGGTCCATGACCATGCAAAATCTTTTGTTTTGCGCTCATACACTATGTATGAGTTACGTAATCAACATGTTTCTATTGGTCAGTTCCTCAGTACGGAGTAAACAACTTTGTGTTTTGTGCACGGTCAAGACCAAAAAAGCGAACAAAAACCTACAACAAAGAACTTTGTCGGGTTTCATAACCATTCCCCTCTATTAACTATGATTCCAGTGATTTGCACAGGATGCCCTATTCATTTGGGAAATTCACTTGCTTACCATTGAAGGAACTGCAAACTTTGTATCATTAGCCTGCTTATAAATAGGCGTTGGTCCTTTAAAATTAATGGTGTCTGTCGAAAATAATGAACTTGTTTTGTAAAATGTCCATGAGAGTTCAAAAATGAATCATTTGCCTTTCAGTGATAAAAGAAACCAAACACAACCTATTAAAAGGAAGCGATAGTCTTTAACTGAACTTTACACTTATATCCAGAAATGCGGGCTAATGACATTCAATGCCCTTTATGAATAAGCATCACAAAGTGTCATTTTCATATTACTTCGTATTTGATAGAATTATGTGTGTTTTGGTGACTTTATAGGAAAGGGACACTTTGTGATGTTTATCATAAAGAGCATGCATCTCATTAACCTGCATCTCTGGACATATCTGGAACTTTAGAAGAAAAAGAAAAACTATTGATTGCTGCATGTACATATGAGAAAAGGAGAAGGGCAAATGAAAGTGAAGAATCTATTTAAGAAAAAGAAAAAATGTGCAAATGAATCTTCTGAATCTAGAACAAAGAGACTGGCAACCCAATCTCAGTATCAAAGACAAAAAAATGCAAACGAATGAGCAGAATGTAGAGAAAGAGTCTGCTCAACCAACATCAATATCAGACAGAAAAAATTAATATGAATCAGCAGACCATATTATACGAGAGAGACTGGCAAACCAGCATCAATATCAGAATGACAAAATGCATATAGCTCAACCATTACTGATGAAATCAGAAAATTTTATGCTACTGTCCAGAGTACATTTGCTCTTTATTAACCACTTGTGGTATAAACACAGTGTCATTACTGCTGAAGACCTTAAACTTTCCAACTCTACTGTAGAAAAATATTTATTGTGTTAACTTTTACAAATGAAAACAAATGTTCAGGTATACAGAGAATAAAATTATCGAAATTCTTCCAAATTGTTTGAAAACACTCGTTTTTTCCCCATTGCTCTCTGGTTTTTTTCGCGCATGTCCATTGAGCCAGTAATGCACAGTGAATGTCTGGTTTAGGCCTGTTGTCAAGCTCTTCTTGTCTGGCATTTCTACAAGAGCATGTGTTTATACCCAAAACATAGCTTGCAACACAAACATTTTGCTTGGTTGAAGGTATATAAATATAAATCAAAGTAGGGTCCTGGAAAATCATTAACCATATGTACAATTGTCAATATAGGTAATTCATGAGAATTTCAATTCTGATTTTTTTTATTGACCATCATATGAAAAAGTGTCTATCTCTGGAGAGATACTGTCAATCCATACTTTCCGCCTGACTGAAACATCGAGAAAGTTACTTCTTCCATTGTCCAGTTTTAAATTTTCAATGTAAGTTATGGTGAATTTAATCCAAATGTTACAACTGACTTATTACCACCTGATTCAAGCTCACAATCTTCCCTTCAGTATTACTTCGATTACATGTTGACTCACAAGGCGACTCTTAAGCCACACATCTACGCATTGCGGACCTATTTTTCTCAAACCATGTTACTGTTGTAGTTATTTTAAACCGAGTAAGTGAGTTTCATGCATAATCAGTACACTACGTCATTAACTGTAAAACAAAATGGCATTTTCCCTCTGTTCTAACCTGTATTTTGCACAACCTGTATTAAGCGGTCAACCTGTATTAAGGTAATTCCCTAGTATTGCATTGTGCATCCCTACTGCGCTAAATTTATGGCGTCATTTAGCGCGGCCTCGTGCACGCGCATACTGAAAACATGGCGAATTTGCCTTGATGTTGAGCTCTGCCAGATGAAAAATAGCTACAGCTCACCAACGAGCATGGGCACCCCACCTTTTTTCCAGTCATTGTAATGAACTTATCACAAGCTTTGCCTAAGAAAAGACTTATTTGATTTCTATTGCTGAAAATTGAATAAATAAGAAAAACAGCAGATACACTGTGGTCTTTTCTAGTTTGCCGTTTGGTAACCATGTCAAGAAATTTGGTTCAAATTTTAATCAAGACTTCAGATTTCTGTATGTATTGACTGTAGTTTAATGCGTGTTCTCAAGAGTCTCGGTCACAAAGATTTTAGAATTATTACTAGCAGTAATCAAAGATTATGAGAGTGCGTTCGACGCCGTATAAACTTTTATACAGACATCTTAAATGATTTCCCTAGCTGACTTTCAACCTCTATCTGAAACCAGCCTCTTTCATCAACGACCGGAGTTTTAAAGAAAGATATTTTAGTGACAAATTCCATGCCATTCTGATTGAACAGGTCTCGGTACAAAATACGTTGCGTGACGGCGCCAGGTTCCGACTCACAAGTTTAATAGGACTAAAATATTTACATCAGCCTTCAAACTTTGTGCTAAATATTCTCACATTATTAACTTGTAATTTGTAAAAGTATATTTTTTACGAACATTATTCTAAGCAGGAAGCTCAAATAAAAGTACACATTTGCAATCGCGTGCTCGTTCATCGCAAACAAACGTCGTGTGACTGATTCGAGTATTTTCGCTGGCCTGATACAAAGTATACAGTATTTACATTTCCGTTCCCTGGCTTAGGTTCACTCTTACGCATCTTTTAAAATAAATAAGGTCCTCGTGAGCCCAAACGAACCTTTAAATAACATCATACTATTGAATATAATACTACTCAGCCTCAAAAGCCCACGGCAAAAGTATCCAACGTTACCTCTGTGATCGAGAGCGCATGGCCTGCTCACGTGCTCACATGTTCGTCACATGTATTATCACATGTCTCAGTTACGGTACGGTGACCATAGTTAATAACTATGTCGTGGCATAGTTAGTAACTATGTCGTGACATGCCCCTGCAAAAATTAAGCGGGGTGGCCATTTTCGTGCCCTTACAGGAATGTGGGTTTTCCAGACAATAACTTTACACAGGACAACCAACTCTGCAGAGTCACAGGCAAAAATTAGGATTGCGTTCCACTTCGTCGAACGCAACTAGAAATGCGTTCTTCTAAAAGCATTAAATAATGCCAAAATGGGACATTTTCAATGCCTCAGTGCTCCTTAATTAGCATGGGCACCCCCGTTTTTTTATTTCAAAATCGAATTTGTCATATGATAAATATTCAGTGGACAAAGTTTGAACGAAAGGCAAATTTTCATATCATCGATAAACTATTACTAATTTAATTAACAAGGCGTCTCATAGCCGTTTCCGTGGGATGCGTTAGGCTATATGTGACCTTATTTGCGAAAACCCGTCATCAGAGATAAATCGAAAATACATTGAAAATGCATTGAAAATGCGTTACGTTTTTCAACCCCTTGGAAACGCAATGCGCTGTAATTATTTTTGAATGCGTTGGCAATGTTTCCCGATGCGTTGGCAACGTTCGTCA
>CM042746.1:25187046-25197046 GCA_022496165.2 Catalaphyllia jardinei | reverse complement strand
AGTTACATAACATACATAGGGTTCTTTCAGTGTAATGATGGCTAGTTGTGAACAAGATGAGTTTTGCGTTTTTAAGTAGTTCATGAGTCAGTAGTAAACAAATGGAACAGATATTTTATTTCAGGTTACAAAGGGTAACTTGATACTTTTGTTTTTCACAACGAGTAAATTCAATTAGAGGTCACGAATCGTCGCTTCTAGTTCAAAGGGCATAGAGGAAACAAGACTATTTAGATTTGAAACAGTTTTAACGTTTACAAAATAAGTGAAAGTGACAACTGTTTTGTTCTTGTATGCAAATGTAAAGGGTAATTTGAAACCCTTGTTTTTCACAAGGGAGTAAATTCAATTAAAGGCGATCAATTGTGAGCACTTGTTTCCCCGAGATGTTTGCTATTTTTAGTTAGAAATGGTAACTTGGCACTTCTGTTTTTTTCACAAGGGAGTAAATTCAATAAGAGCTGACGAATCGTCACCACTTGTTCCCATAAAATGTGTGAACAAACAAAACGAGATATTGCTATTTTCAGTTACAAATGGTAACTTTACATTTTTGTTTTTCACATGAGAGTAAATTCAATTAGAGCTAACAAGTTATGGCCTCTTGTTCCCAGGATATTAAACAAAAAAGAAATTAATATGTTTGGACAGCTTTTAGGTGTCTGCAGCAGCGGTTTGATATAGTTAATTCATGGGCATTTTATGATAATGTGACCCTCCACGGGAAAACGTACACTAACGATCATCCGTTTAACGTTAGAAAACTAACGGATAGTTAACGGATTGCTAACGGTTTTAAAGTCATCCTAACGCTTTGTACTAACGTTCTAACGTTCGGCCCTGACCTTTTAACGGTTTGTCTTAACGTTCTAACGGTTTGTTCTAACGCTCTAATGGTTTGTTCTAACACTCTAACGGTTTATTCTAATGCTCTAACGGTTGGTTCTAACGCTCTAACGGATTGTTCTAACGCTCTAACGGTTTATTCTAATGCCCCAACGGTTTGCGTTATTAAACGTTCTAAATCTAACGATTTGTCCTGAAGTTCTAGTGACTGATCACCACTTCTAACGGATCGTAGGTACAGTTGTGAACGAAATCATACATTATGAACTGCGGAAATTGAACCAGAATGAAACGAATCGAATCGGTTCGTTTTTAGACTTTTTCTTTGTCACGTATTATCTTTTCTCCATTTAACAAAGTCTTTTGGTAAGCGGTCGATAACATTCAGTTAGGCCTTGCAAGCGGTAGAATCGACAAGCGACACCAGGCGCTCCGAAAACAGGCGATAATCTTCTCCCATAACACCGACGTACAACTAACCGAAACACTCAGAAAAAGCAAGAGTTTGCGGCAGTTACATATTCAGACCATTCACTTTGCATTTCTCTTCGTAATGAAACAAGCGAGAGATGGAGTCGTATTTAAACGAGCGAAAAAGCGACACCAGACCACCATCGATAAACAATTCACTGAGGCGTCTTTCGTTGAGAATCCTCTAAACAACCGCAATTTAACAACTACATCGAATGGTTGGCAGGGAATATCTCCATCCCATATTCAAAGTTTCAAAAAATGCACCAGTGGACCTTTCAGTTAAAATTGTGGAAAATTAAAATAATATTAGTATTTCGCTCATCGTCAACAACTTTTTGCAAATTTTTGTTGAAATTTGATCCACTGGGATTACATACGTTTGAAGCGTTGGGTGACGACCTCGAGATACGTTTACATTTTCAATTCCGTTGATAAAATTCTTGTGTGGTGACCCCAAAACAATGCCAACGACCTTCATTTATTTTTACAACTACCCGTTAATCTAAAGAAGCTATCACAGCCCAAGCAGATTGTAGAGTTGAATAATGTACATCACACATACAAACACTTGGTCTCATTTATTTTTTTCTTAAAACTACCTAGGATTACAATCTTCCTGCGGAAACAAGGCAAAAGCAGCAAACCTTAGTGTTCCCTTTTAGCGAACTTAAGAGCACGACATCTATCATTAATTTTTGTCTTAATAAATTTCCATAGTTTTTCTTTTTCGACAGCAGATTCTACTGGGAACTTGCCAAACACTAACACATTTAAAAAATTTAGCTTGTTGCAATCTAAAGGCAGTTTGCCATGCGTGCCGTCGGTGTTGCTGCTGATTAATTCTTCATCAGTGAAGAAGTATGGCAGGAGCTTCACTGCACATCTGTGTCGCTCGTTTTCTTTCCTAAGTGCTGACTGGACTGCCAGCATCTTCCTTGGAGTGACACAAGTCCTTATGACCTCTTCGCCGACCGGGGTTTCTGCTGTGGATGCTGTGCTGCTGTTAGATATAGTTGCTGACAATGGAATTGGCATGGCTGGCATCATTGTAGTTTCCCGTGTAGGCTGTGTAGCTGGCACAGGTGGCACCGTGGATTTCGAATTCCTCGTCTCGCAAAGTTGCCATAGTGTCCATATCAATTGTCAGCAGGTCTTCGTGCGGCAAGGAGTGAAAATTCTCTTTGCCCCTAAACTGTGGAAAGCAAAGACAATTAACTAACAGTGTTTACAGTGCGTTTCATACAGCTTTTGACGAATGGTTTCCGAAGTTCGTTTGAAATTCTCGAAAGTCGCTTCGAGAAGTTCGTCACAAGCGAATCTGGTATAGCTGGTTTGGTATATAACTATAAACGAATTTAAACAAAGTGAAAAAACTTCTCAGCCAAGTAAATTGTAAAAGTTCAACAGCAGGACATTGAAAATGTTCTGTTTTTATTTTTCACGCTATTTCTAAAATGACGCCGGTATGTCCTGAAAAAAAAGTTATTTTAATCACTGATAGATTTAAATGTAAAGCACTTTTAAACCACTATGCGTGGAAGTTCTAAATGAAGCTACAGAAATTATCTATTTTTAGGCAGGTGTTGTGTGACATCTGGGAAAATTCAGTTGTAGCGTTCTATAAAAAGATCAGCAAATTTGCACTTCCCATTTTAATCAAAATTACCAAGTCCGTAGCGAACTTCGGGAATTTCAAACGAACTTTGCAAACCGCTTGTGAAAAGATTTGTGAAACGCACTGTAATTATTATATCATACTCTATAAATAGGATATTTAGAATGTAGCATTAAAGATGTATCATTTTCGATACAGTAACAGGATTGTTAATATGATTTTGCTACATGCTACATGATGACGTACATGTGTGTTTTTTTCTGACTATTATTCAGCTTACCGCAGTCTCTAGGGATTCTAGCCGCTGCTCAATCCGCGACAATCTATGGCCCATGTTTTCTTCGAAAGAAAGAAGGCAGTCTTCGAATTTATCCATCAGCTGCCGAAAAAAATGCAAGTTAGTTCACTTGTCTTTATGCATATAAGCACATTGACAGCTTAAATACAAAATGGTCGTGAAACATATTTTGTCTCTCATTCATAAACCAAGCACGATTTCAAATTCCTTATAAGGAGTGTAAACTTCTTTTTCCTTACCTAACTGAGTCCTTCTTGATCATGGATCCTATTTCGCAAACGATCACACTCTCTGGTTTTTGCCTCCAGCTGCTCCCTTATCAGGCTGACATCATCCACAGAATCATTGTCTTGTAGTAATTGTGCGGATGGATCTTCCTGAATAACAACACAACAACAAAAATGCATGAGCACCGTGGAAGCTTTTTACAATAAATTTCAGTCGGTGAATGAGTTGTCAGCCAAATGGAGATGGGTTAAAAAGAAACGTAACTTAATCACTGACTATAACCACAATTTTAACCTTACAGCTACAAGATAAAAGTTTGTTAACTGAACAGTTCATTCTGCCCATTCATGACAAGGGAGCATTAAGTAGTCTTATTATATGGCTAGTGTTTGTAGGCGATATAACGCGCGCTCTGATTGGCTAAGTGCAGCTTAAGGCCAGGGCATTATCCCCCACTTGCCGATTACGGATTATGCAAATTATGAAAGAACACGAAAGGTATCCAAAGCTAGCTAGGCGACATTTGCTTTATTTACATTGAAAATGATACAAGACGATAAGTGACGACTAACATTCAGAGAGTTAATTATATTACTATTTTAAGGAAACAATGAAGTTACATCGGTAAAATTACGAACGAATTAACAGGTCAGGAAGAAATTGAAATGTCCATAAGCTTACATTTAAGAGCAAAACCACGAAAGGAAAGGAAAACTGCCAGTGAAATTAAAAAATCTCAGCGATATTTGTCGTCAATAAACAAAGGAAGCACAGTAGAAGTTCTGGACTTACCGGCTGCTGTCCTTGACAACTTATTGGCAAAGTTTTTTATAGATATCGGAAAACGGATGGCGACGATTATGAACCTGATACCTTGTCGAGTTTGCAGCGAAGTATACAGAGCTAGAGGTTCCTTTCCAAAGACAGGTCTCCTTTCACTGTCCTTTCACCATTCAAAAGGCAATTGGTGACACCGAAGCAGTACAACAGTCAACATCAACAAATTCTCTTGTTGTAACCCCAGCTAGTTTAAACTTCTTCAAGGACCAGCAGATTTGAACAGCCGAGCGGATTATTTTTTTTTTCCAGTGAGGACATTCGCAGCATCTCTGAGCGCCAGTTCAAGATCTTTAACGGGCCAGCAACAATAATCCAGGAACCTCAGAAAAGGCGAAGAGTTTTCATCGAAAGTGACGACGAAGAGTAGTGCTGATTCCGTTTAAATTGTGTTTCCTTTTGCCGACACGGCTGCACGGCTTTTGAGCGAGTTTGACGTCTTGAGAATGTTTTTGAAAATTTCTCGTGATATACTAATACAACTGTACTAAAATACTTTTCGCAGCCGTATTGATCACTGTTTTCCAAAAATAAAATATATTTTCTTGACAGAGTACGCGTTCACTGAATTCTGTTATGCAGTTTGATGGTTTGGAAAGATGAATGAATAGATAAGCGGCGCATCACCGGATGTGAAGTAACGACTGCCCCTTGAATTTAGATTTTTTTCTTCCTTTAGAACCATTTTGCTAGCCATATAATAAACAACTTAATAACCTCGACCGTTCGGTCGTTACTGGAAAATCTCAAACCTCGGCCTACCGTATTGACCTCGCTATCGCTCGGTCAATACGGCAAGGTCTCAGTTTGAGATTTTCCCGTAACGACCTCACTCTCGGTTATTAAGTAGTTAATAACTTTTTAAAGCGTGTTGGTGTGGACTTGTGGACTTTGAAAAGTGGCTTTCTTGCTCGCGCTCAGTAACGAACAAATTGAAATGCGCTAACAAAAAAAACACTTGTCAAAAATCGTAACAATAAAATTTAACACTCAATCAAAATTCGTGGCCGTAACCGATTTGAATTTTCTCTTTTCTTACCCAAACTCAAAGTCTACAGTGAGTTGTGCCATAGCAAGACGCTATTTTGCGATATTTCTTGTCCTTTTTTATGCCCTTCTAGAGCGCGCGACCCTTTAAAGGAAAGAAAGGCATCGAAGTGATCGCGCAGATTTAATTTTGTTGGCTATACTCAGGATCAAGTTGAAGGATTCGGGGTGCAGCCCTACACCTGAGTGCACCTTGTGACGAATGACTTATGACTAAAAAGTAAGGTAAAAATATCTATACTTGTTCTTTATCTGACAACTCCACCACTTCTTCCGTCGATGCAGATGGCGTCTTTCAAGGGGAATCCTTCGTTTTGTTTGCCTTCTTCTCCTTAGAGGTATATTTCTCCTAAAGAGCAACAAAATTTAAGCTTTCAGTTCCCATAACAGATATGATCACAACATCCAAGCGCAATCTCGAGTCGATATAAGTAAACTGAACTACATGGCATTATTACACCACAGTGGCCGTGTTTTCACGACAGCCGATGTTAATCAATCAATCAATTAACAATTATTCTTCTCAATCTCGGTGAATAGTGGCAGCGGAATTTTTACCTTGCCGGAAGCGGCTCGGTAAATATTCTGCCACTATTCACCGAGATTGAGAAGAATAATTGTTTTAGTATATACACACTCAGTGATCTCATCAACATTTTCAGAAGGAAACCATTAAAAATCGATTCCGAAACACTGGCGAAACGCGAGTTTACACCCGCCAAAACACCAAGATCATTGAGTGTGTATATACTGTTCAAGTTCATTTACCCTCGAATTTACAGGGTAGCACTCTCAAGTGCTACTCGCGCTTACTTGCGCTTGTTTCGCCTATTTACATTACACGGCCACAATGAAGTAAAAGAGCAGAACAATGATTGTGATTCCGAGTAAACTGTCTACCAACCGAGTTAATGAACTGTACTACATTGTAAATGAAATAAATCCCGATCGCAGAAAATGACAAAATCAAGAAATCTAGCTAATTAGAACGTCATAATCGCATTCACTAATAAAACCAAGTTAGAGCGTGATTGCAAAGTTAACATCACCGGCCTGATTTTGAGAACCGATACTAGACTTACCGCACGTGATCTCTTTTTTCGTGGCTTGTTTGGAAGTCAGCGTGATTCATGGCTTTCGATGCTGCTTTCGGCTCCAAAGGCATTAGATGTCTGCAGGTTTTCTTCCGTCCATAAAATATCCTTCTCGTTTAGTTCGTTGTGGCTATCTACAATGGGAAACAAACAATTAAACGGTAAGTTAACTGTTAATATAATTATTTGGTACAGCGGAGCAAGTCTTGAAAAACCTACGTGCACGCGTACGCTTAATTGCAGATGCAACGGACACTTACCACTTAAAGCAATCAATTTGGCTTGCACTATTTGCCCTTCCCAATTTACAGTGACCATTCCTCCAACAACGGCTTCCTTTTTGTCGGTCTGATTTTCAGGGAAAAAGAAGAGAGCTTTTGATGGCAAGTTGGCCTCGCGCAACAACTTTCTGAGAGTCATTCTCTGTTCAAAGTAGTAGATGATCAGAAATAAATCCAACTAAATGCGGGAGGCTTTTTATACCGTTCGCATGGATCGCTATTGTTCGTGAAGGATCGAAAAACTCAACTACTCATTGGCTACTGCTTTTCTTTTGTTTTCGGTGAACTACAATCCATGTAATTCATTGGCTATGGAACATGCAAATTATTTCTTTTGTTTGAGAAAGTGAATTGTAGTGGGTAGTAAGTTTCCTATTGTTCCAGTGAGAACCTGGAACTCTAGCATTTTGTTCTGAGCAAAATAATAATCTGAAACTCGAATGCCACTAACAGTTCAACTTTTACGTTTACGCGCGGCTTTTCACAGATCGTCTCTATTTTATTTACGCACGTAAAGCCAGTTAAAGTTTACCTTCGTACGCACGTAAAAATTACGCGACAGTGGAAATCCACCTTAAGTTGGATCGCTTTTAGTTGGGGCGAAACGATTTTTAGTTGGGGCGAAACGATTTTAGTTGGTGCCAAACGACTTTTGGTTGGGGCGAAATGACTTTTGGCTGGGGCGAAACGACTTTAGTTGGGGCGAAACGACTTCGGACGAAACGAACGTAATTCTTTCTTACGGATGACTAACGGAAAGCTAAAGGATAGCTATTAATACATCCAGACGTTGAACATAAAATCAAAATACAATATTGAATTTTGATCAGGTAACTGCGGCAACACGCGCATAAAGATAATTATCTTAAACTAGTGCCTACACTTAAAAATTATTTACATGAACCATTTTTGATACCTAACAATAATTGGTCACAATTAAGCCATTGAAAACTTGTGATCAGAAAAGCAAAATTCCAGCTGTTCAAGGTGCAGGAGCCACTAAGTCCTCTGTACCAGGTTTACAAAACTGACGTATCTCTGGGAACAGATAGTTCTTGCGCTCTTGTGAGAGACCATCAGGCATGATCGTAGGTGGAAGAACAGAAGGAGGAGGGAGATTGGCTTGATCTTTCAACAACATAAACGGTTGTTCGGGACTTGTGACTAACTCAGTAGTAGTAGGTCAGCATAATTAGCCGGATTACTGCGTTCCCTTGCGTTCCGTGTGCGTTCCCTGTGGATTCCCTCGCAAAAAGTGCGTTCCCTTTATTAATATGCATAACGGTCGAGTCCATGACGTCACCTATTGTTATAACTTTGACTTCCTCCATACTAATGAAGTGTCTAGTTAGCTAGGTAAAAATGCGTTCCTCCATACTAATAAGCGTCGCTCTAAACAATAAAAACAATAAGGTTGCCCGGGCTTGCCCGCGAATAGTGAACCCTGATTGAAAAACTCTATTATCTGTTCAAAATAAAAGCGCAAATTTTAACGAAAGCCTCATTCCTTTATTCAACTTGAACTCGCTGGAAATTTCAAAACCTTGTTCGATTTTCGAAACTGCCCTCTTTTAATCCTGTTTTGCTCATGAAAATATATATTATGTTTTTATCTGCACTCTCAGCTTTGTTAAGAAGACAGAGAGAATTAATTCTTAGCTGCTCTTGTTTTCCGCTCCGTTAGTCACGCACTGAACTCCACTTTCAGCCCTAGATTTGCATACAAACTCTCCAACGGAGAAACCCATGGGGCTAGCTCTACCATTGAAATGACAACAATAGAAGTTCGGAGCGCTAATTAATTGTCAACACGCGACAATAAATATTTTCGAACAACACGTTTGTTGAATATTACTTTTATTAGCGAATACAAAATAATAATACACAGAAATGAACACACTAAAATTACAACTCAACAAAACTGTTTATGAATAAAGTATCAGGAAATCAATCGTCTTCATCTTCGCTTGGAGGATAATAAGTCTTTTGTAAAGTTTTTGAATCAATGTGTTTTACCGCGTGGCAGTCAGTGCACCAAATAAATCCATCTGTCAAGTGTTTACGATCAACAGGAATTTGATGTGCACATATCGGACAAATCCTATAACCATCATGCCAGAAACATCTAGGGCATTTGACTACTGCTGTTTCGTAAACGTTCTCTCCGTTGCAATAGTAGCAAGGACCTTTTCCTTTGAGAAAAATCTCTGAATTTCCTTCAGGTTCCAGGTTTTCTGATTCTTGATGTTCAAGGGCTTGCTTCTTTTTCCTGTAAGGAACACTTGATTGAACGAGACTAACAAGGGCATCTATATGCTTTTTTAAGTTGTGCTTCACTTCCTTAGAGACCGGTATGTTTCCATGACGTATATTAAACAGAATCTGAACTAATGCGTGTATCTGTTCTGGAGTCGCTGTCTCTAGAAGAAGCTGACGCTGATGTTCTGGGCAACAAGTTAAGAGATGAAGGAAAGGTAGATTGCTCTTTACTACTCGAGCCATGGTCTTAAAATGAGTTAAAGATGACAGGCACCAGTATTTTATAATTTTGACAGGGAATCCCACTTAAATTTAAGACCAAAGTTGAAAGTCGTCTTGGTCTTGATCCAACACAACTGTTTTGCGTTTCTTGGGTGGGGGTAAACCACTAAACCGCACTTTTCTTTTTGTAGATTTTCGACCACTCCCAGCCTGAGGTACTAGTCCACCAATAGCATCTCTACTACGCTTTGCCAGCGCTGTCTTAACATTATTTCCTTCCAGAACATCTTGAGCCACTTCGACCCCCGTTTGTAATGCCTTTTTGCCAAGCACTTTAGCGCCTTGCTGTAAATGAGGCATCGCCCAACGGAAAAGACCTTTAAATATGGAACCTAAGCCATATCCTCGCTGAAATCGAGCACCGTGAAAAGCCGGTAAATTCCCACCTTTTTGCTTAGCTTGGTTTAAATAGTATTCTTCGTACAATTTGTGATTTGGAGTATAAAGTTTCTTCATCGCGTTTACAACTTAGCGGGTCTGCTCTGACAGAAGTGTAAGCAACACTCTCCCAAACTCGAATGGCAATGATTCTCCTGTGTCGCGCTTTATATGGTCTTCGATATGGTGATAGAACAATAGGAGGAGGAGGAGGGAAAACAATACAATTGAGGAGGAGGAGGAGGAGGAGGAGGGAAAACAATACAATTGGGGAGGAGGAGGAGGAGGAGGAGGAGGGAAAACAATACAATACAATTGAGGAGGAGGAGGAGGAGGCGGAGGATGAGGAGGGAAAACAATA
>CM042746.1:25172858-25185358 GCA_022496165.2 Catalaphyllia jardinei | reverse complement strand
TGCCTATGTTTCCAAATATGTCACACAGGAATTCATTTTGATCTCTTCGAAGAATACCCAGATTAGACATTTTCATTTCGATGTTCTTGCGAAGATGGATAAAGCATCTATGATGGTCAGTGTCAGGAAACTCTTCTCCAAATGACAAGGCTCATTCGCCATCTGTCCCAAACTCCTTGACTTGCGCGGTGTGTGGATTGAAACGCTTCATCGATGAACCTAGATACCTGTAAGTCTGTTCAGTTTTGCTTTGATGAACAAGCAAGGGTCCAAGGAAAACAGGAGGCTTACCAGTTCTCACGTTGCAGATCTTGAGTGGTCTATATGTTGTTGGCGTTACACTGAAATCTCCCAGATTAAACGTAGCATCCACGCCAAGAATGGAAAACAAGCCTACTTGGGCACAGTAAAACTCGACGTCTTTCAATTGCCGGTCAGTGGCAAGAAAGGCCATAGGTTCTGGCGCACCAACAATTTCTCTTTGCTCTTGCACTTCTCCATCGCCTCTTGCAAGATATCCTTACTTTGGTTGGTGGAAGGCTTAAAGGAGATAGTAGATGAGGCAAATCATTGAGGCAAATCGATCAAAAATCGATAAACATTTTGTACAATTCTATTGGTCGGCTTACCAATACAAAAATCGATAAAGATTTTACAATTCATTATTACCCGCGAAATGTTGACCGCTGTTGCTCACGATCAGAAGTGGCCTCATGTTGTCACTGGAATCTCAGCGCGTTTTTCATATTTTTCTTTTTTATTATGGCGCTACATAACAAATCACTTAATGACTGGTCCCTTGGGGAACAGTGAATTCTGTTTCTCTCAAATCTCAATGTTTCCCTCGACTTCGTCTCAGGGAAACGCTGAGATTCTCGGGAAACAAAATTTACTTTTCCCCTCAGAACCAGTCATTAAGTGTTAAATATTTAATGGCCATAATAATGAGAAATAATAACACAAAGAAAGAGGATTTTGATATTTATTGCCTTGATGTGGTGGATAAGTCAGTAGAGAACGGGTCACTTTCCGAATACCGGGTGGAAATGAAATTCAACCGTCGTTAATTTGATTAGGGTAGGGCTAGGGTAGGGTTGCAATGATAATCATTGTAATTTATCTTAGACAGTTTTTTTCCAAGGGGGAAGATGCAATGAGGTTAATCCTATGTGAAGCACCAACCTATGAGACAAGACCAGACCACAACACCGAGAATTACGTGCCCTACTCTTTTCGACAAGTGTGTGCGTTTTTTAACGTCCCCTTCTAACCAAGTAACACTGAACGTCTAACCATTTGCGGATATAATTACAAAGGCAGCACATTCTCCTCAGTTATTTCAAATCCCTGAGTGTTGGTCCGCTCTGGGGCTCGAATCCTCGACCTCCCGCACAGCAGACTGGCGCTCTACCAACTCAACTACCCAGGCGGCGGTCAATGGCAACAAATATGGAATTGCGGTGAATAGTTGCCATTGAACTAATTATAGCGTTCTGGTTAGCCTACACGCGTGAATGCCACTGATTCAACAGCGTTTCTGTTATTTATCTTTAGGCTAACTAGAGCACTTTTTAGTACTATTCAGGTTAACCTTCACGGCCTCAAACTCCCCTCTTGAGGTGTTAGAAAATGGCGAAAAGTGGTGTTCGGAGCAAAAAAGATGTTCTCAACGCTCAAATCCGAGCACGGTTGGCACGAGGTGGAGGAGAGCAAGATGAACGTTTTTTCGCTCGGAAGAAACCGCAGGAGTGACCTTATTGAGGGGCAAATTTTATGACTGTCATGTTTCCAATAGGTGGAGTTATGAAAACTGCTTTCTTTCAATGAGATTCCTTGAAGAAAATTTTTTAAATTAACGATGCATTAATTCAACAAAAATTTAAATCTAAATACAGAAAGCATTTCATCGTTTTCGATATTCACCAAGTTAAACTCGGGATGAAGAGTTTTTTCAACACTCAAAGGACAACAAGCGAACCCACACGTAGTAATTTGTATGGTTTCATTTTTGATCAAAAACTTTGAAAATTATCCACCCAACCTGCTTACCAGCCTGATTTATCTCCGTTAGAAGCTTGGAATTAGTAGATCAGTAAACGTCAATCGCCTAACAGATGTGATAATGGTAATGGCTAATTTCCTCTTTGAGACGCGACTGCAGTGAATCATGGTAGTAGTATTCGTCATCGTAGACTGGATATTTGTTTCGATGAATACAACTACCATGATTCCTTGCAGGCGCATCTGTTAGATTTGGCCATTATAGCTCATTGGAATAATTATTTTGAGGGTAAACGAGGCACTCGAAGTGTGATTAGCTGTTTCAGAGAAAAGTGCGAGAAAATCTGGTTTCTCGTGCCAGGCCTCCCCGGCTAAAAGACGCAATAATAGAAATGGAGACGAGAGAGACGAGACTGTCTTAACTATGAAAACGAACTTGTGTTAAACAAAAAGAATATTCAAGCCCTTTCACATATGAGCAGTTTTTGTTTATTCTCTGTTTAGTTTTTATTGCTTGCTTATCGTATAATGATGTAACTTCTAAATAAGGTGTGTTGGTCCATCATGTATCAGTTACACTTTGCAAATTATCAAATATTGTACTTTTTTCTCAAAAATCGAATAAACGTTTATATAATAAGGCTGACTCTGGACTATATCTTCAGTTGGGATTATATAACGATGTAATATGATTTAAAACGTTTTTAAAACAGTAACGTGGTCGTCTTAATGACTGACCATTACGGAGCTTTCTCGACATCTACAAATTTTCGGATCATATACAGTCAACTATTATTGGTACAAGTTATAAAAGCATTTTAACATATTTATATAACAATGAAAAAAGTCCAAAAAAAATATTTGTGTAAAATGCTCCCCCGTCTCCACGTTAATTGTTCTGCTCGTTTATATGAGTAACAACTGTTGTTCTTTGTAAATCTTGCCTCGTCCGCTCGGCTTCTTTTACAGTCGTTACATCTGCAACACGGCCCAGCCGACTGAATCCGAACAATCGCAAATATGCTTTCCGATAGGAACGATTCATAACGCCATAAATTATGGGATTGATGGTGGAACTGGTAATACCAAATATGGTGTACATGTAGTAGGTCCCGCGGGTCAGCTCCCATTCCGACCCGAGGAATGCATCGATAATGTCAATCACTAACACTGGAGTCCAACACAAAATAAAACCGACGATGGTCGCGAATAAAATCTTAGTGACTTTGATATCCTCTAAAGAGATTGCTGTTTGTCGTGTGTTCCCTGTTCGAAGGTTACTGGCGACTGTCCTCTCGTGCGCCTGCAACGCTTTGAACACGCTCAAGTAGCACAAAATGAGAACCATCATTGAAATGCCGATGAAGATATAGAATGGAAGGACGAGTAAAGTGAACTTTGCCTCCATAAAGCAAAAGAATTTGCCAGGTTGGAATACATAGTCTTTACCAGCCGCTGTGTAAGTCAAAGGTGTTATAAACGCTGCCAACCAACCACATATCACGATCAATATGGCGTTCCGTGGAGTGTAGATGAGTCTGTACTTGGAGGTTTTTACGATGTGAAAATACCTGAAACAAACGACAGAAGTCACCAATGTTTGTCTTGTCTAAGCAGTTATATCAGGAGTATGAAAAGGGACATAAAAAAGGTGGTCACTTACGACATCTTAGACCATATTGGGTCCAAATTTTTCCTCATAAGCATATGATAACTGCAAGGACTTACCACATGCGCCAATGCATATCTAAACCCAATAATAGCTTTTAGTAGCCACAAAAACATTTAAGCTTTTCAAATTAGTTATTCAGAGTATCATGGTTCTTTTCTGATAAACTACCTAATAAGGCGAACAAAACAAGTCTCACGATGCTTACAAATTTAATCTTCAATATCACAAAATCTCATTATTACCTCAATTTCCGATTTATCAGAGTTATGTGTCAAGTGCTCGCTTACGAGAGAAAAATTAAGAAAAATTCAAACTTTCGGCTGTAAAAGTGGCCGCAGTCGCTATCGAGAGGTGTTGGCTTACAAGAGGTCTAAAATATAGTGACTTGACTTTATAAGATTTGGTATCATTTGGAAAACTTGGTCACTTACAATTTTTCTTAAGCGACATATGCGGAGGTACTTTTTATTAAATTTATAGAGATTTGTATGGAGACGCCATGCTGGTGCCTATCCGGATGAGCTCCAACATGGCGACCGGAAACCAACAGAAACATATGTCACTGGGTTTTGCTACAAAACCATGAATATCTCGGGGAACTCAGATATTAAAATAATACTTTTTATAATACATGAACTGTTTAGATAGCCAAATTCCCCGAAATAAGTCACTTTTAAACCAACGTGACTGCTTTCTCGGCCGTCATGTAAATGCGTCGAGCGTAGTCTTTTACAAACCAAGAGCCCATTCGGAGCGCAAATTTGTATGAATAGTAGTTTTCAGCTGCTGTTATAAATCATAAGTAAAATCTCAGGAGGATCAATAGTTTTGTAGTTTGAATTTTAGTGACGTCATGTGAAAACCCCCAATGAAAACAGCATTAAATAAAAAAAGAAAAATGACAGCAACAGCATTGTATCACCCGTATAAAAGAAATAACTGTAAAATTGCAGACGCCTACTCGTAGGCAAGTAAGGAACCCACAGCTATTTTCACCTGAGTGTATCCGCCATAAAATTAAGGTAACTAGAACTTAAGGACAATGGGAAAAAAACCTGTCTTAGTAGACCTGGGTACAGGCGACCATTACGAGTTTTACCCAGCAGGTCCACGATTGTATATCCTCATACAGCTTTGTTACCAGAACTGATTAAAACATTGAACCCCAACGACCTTCAGTCCGCAAGCAGTGTACGAAATGAAAGCGAGAAGTAAACATTTGGCCTAGTCTCATTAACCTGTTGTCTAGTTTGATTTATTAATCTATTTATTCATTTATATAATTCCGTTTTCCGATTACTCTGCACTTATTGAGCGGACGCACGCAATCGAACTTTAATAGAATCGAACTTTACTCTGTCTCCTGAAGATGCACGATTGTGTAAATATGTCGAAATAAACTTGAGCTTTACAGACTAAAAATAAGCAACATTGAACGAAGAAGAAAACCTGAATGAGAATTAAAATATAAATATCAAAATAAATTAATTTTAATACATAATTTGGAAGACCCCGAAGAAATCTAAACTTTCGGCATAGAATATTGATTTCTTCTACACATCATTATATTACATTTTCATAATTTGTGCTATGAAATGAAACGTTCTTTTTTCCTCACCTGTTTATCGCTACCAGAGCAAGAGTCCCCAGCGAAGCACATGCCACTAACATTACCATAAAGCCTTGAATCTGGCAAAGAATGTCGCCGAACAACCAGCGCCCCATCGTCAGAACTGCTATGGAAAATGGCGCGAGCAAATCTAACATAATGATATCTGATATAGCAAGAGATATCACGAAATATGCTGGGATGTTACGAAGACGATGGTTTTTATACAGGACTAAGAGAACAGCAAAGTTCCCCACGGTGCCAATGAATACAATACAGGCGTATAGAAACGCCTCGCCGGCTGCAGAGGCTGTAGAACGAGACAGCAGTTCTTCATGTAAAGGAGATGGAGGTGACGATGTTGAAGACGACATGATTCTATGATTCTGTAGATTAACAAATGACACTTCGCTCACCTCACCGTCAGAGCAAATGTTAAATCTACTGAAAAAAACAAATGATTTGCATTCGTTTAATCAATGTTCTTTTAAATTTGATTCATTCTTAAAGAGAGTTGTCAATCTTAGACGAAAACTTCATCTGTCAATAAATATAAAGCCCGATTAATTATTTCTATTTTTGAAATCAGTTCTTTCAGCACTTATAGCTCGTTAAATTCAGAAATATATTGTAACAAATTTTACAGCCCTTTTGCTAAATGATTTTCTGGTTTATCAATTCTGTTTTAGAGACTGGTGTTTTCATGAGAAGGAAGAATAAACATTTGTTTTTAATATTGCTTGTGTTGAAGGATTTCCCAAGCGTGTTTTGGCTTTGAAACTTTAAATGGTAGAAAAAGCAATATTTGTATCAATATCAATTTGTATTAATATGCATCTTAAGTGCTTCCTTTTCGTAAATTTAAGAGCTTCTGTTTTCTTCTGGAAATGATGTTTTTGTAAAAGGCAAAAAGAACGACTGGTAATTTATTTATGTTAGTTTTTGAATTGGCACACTTTAAATGTGGGGAAATTAATCTAAAAGGCCGGGAGAAAAATTTCATTTTTGACAGGTCTTAATGATTGTGTCAGTCTTTTGTAAATATACACTTCTGAGTTCAACAGAAAGCCAACAACGAAACATGATATTAGGGATATTAAGCAAAACCACTACAGAGCCACCCAACAAAAGGTTTAATGAACAGAACAATAGCTATGCACTTGTAATTGTTTTAAAAATCTTTGTACATTTCGCAGCTGTGCTTTGCAAAACTAAAACGTGGAATGACTAAGGTCTGAGCATTTAGGTGAACGTGGGCCACGACGGCTAATTTTTCACATTTCCTTTCGGAATTTATCCCTAGCATTGAAGTTGAAATCAAATTTCTTTCTTTCATTTTGTAACAATGGTGCATTTTCAAAACAATAAAGCTAAATCTGACAATTTCTTTATCAGGTTCTTAGAAAATTGTAACTTCTGGCAGGTCACGTTTTTTTTTCTATCACTATTCTCCGGGTTAAAACGAAACCCGAACACCATTCGAAAGGTGTATGATCTCTTGGTAAGGGAAAGCAAGATTCGGCTGCGAAATCATGCCAATCATACTAGGCTATCTAAAAGATAGTAATGCTACGGAACATTCTGTTGATAGTGACATATTTTATACGCAAGACTTGTGCATTAACATTTATTTCTCAAAGTAGTGTCAAATCGTGAGGAATCACTGTCCTAGGATACATCAACTTCATGTATTATGACACATCGATGGCGAGGTGTAACAATTAGGGATCGTGACAAAAAAGCACATAGTGATCTATGTATATGTCTGGACAATAAAAGGTTACAAAACACTGAACCTCCCTTTTACCAGATCATGAAAATCGGAAGATGTGGAAATTGTAGCAGCAGAAATCTAACTAATAAATTCAGTACTGGTACGCATTAAATGTCTCTACAATGTTGACAGACCTTGCCGAGGACGCGTCTGTCGCAGTGTGTGAAAATGCGCAAGCTTTAGCCTAAGTTCATGTTCAGATGTAGAGGAATAGATTGCAACATATATGATATTAGCGTGTTCTACAGTTTCCGTTTGTTTAAATTATTCTACAAGCTTCCGTAACGACGACTTCTCTTCATTTAAGAATTACACGGACTGGCAATACTGTGGCTAAGAAATGACATACCAAGTTCAAAACTAAGACGTCACAATAAATCGTCCGAATTTACAAACTTTCACATACTGTACTAAGAACAAACGCAAGAGTTATAAAAGTCAAGCACGATCTCCTTCACATCTTTTCACAGGCAAATCAGAGCAAAACAAACAAAATTAAACCTTTCTCACTGGAATCCACACGAGAAGATGGCGTGACATCTTCGTGTAGTCCGTGACGCCGCAGTGCACTCTGGTCAAATGCAATGCAATCTGGTAAAAAGTTTCGTACTCCCTTTTATGTATTCTTCTTAAATCCTGACTAGGGTATCTAAAAGATAGTAATCCGGCAGCCCATTCTGTTGATAGTGACATATTTTACGTAGTCGTTGATCTATCTGCGCGTTCCGAGTGTTACATCATAACCTTTATTTTGTAAAGTAGTGTCAAATTATGGTGTGTGACTTAAAATCTGTGCTTGTATGCATCAAATTCATGCATCATGACGAATCGATGGCGAGGCGTGACAAGGGATTGAGACAATAAAGCACATACACATACACACGATACACATCTACCTCCCCCAAGTTTACCAGAAAATCGAGAAGATGAAATTTGAAAGATGTGGAAATTGTAGGGGCAAAAATTTCAGTTATAAATTCTGAACTAGTACGCATTATGTCTAGAGTGTTGACAGTATCGAAAATGCGTCGATCGCTAGCCTGCAAACTATTTCCGGCTGTCGCTTGTCTCCGCGGGCGGCACCAGTGAGAGCCGGAAATAAGGCGTCTGCGTTCGCAGGCTAGTCGTTGGCCGGATATGTGAAATTTGTTTGGATGCAAAGGAATTGATCGTAGCATATATGAAATAAGTGTTTTCTACAGTTTCAGTTTGTTTTAATTTTTCTACAAGTTTTCGTAACGACGATTTCTCTTCACCTGATTAAGAATTCGACCACGGCGGCGAGACTGCTAAGAAATGACATACTAAGTTTAAAATAAGATGTCACAATTAACCGTTCGGACCCGTGCGTCCAGATTTTTACAAACTTTAACGTACTGCATTAAAAGCAAGCAAGAGTTGCGAAAGTCAATCACGATCTCCTGTTCATCGTTTTACAGGTAAATCAGAGCAAAATTTCAGTGGAATCCATGCGAAAAGACTGTATGACATCCTCGCAAGAAAACAACAACGACACATTAATACATATGACGCATCGCTGCAGTAGAGTGCGATTAATTATTGCTAAATCGCAGAATAGTGAATTATGAACTTCGACTACCGATTCTTCCGATTAAGATTGTTATGAAGGCGATTTACCGATTCTACAATTCTTCCGATTTTACGATTCTTCCGATTTTACGATTTTGCCTTAAGATTGTCATGGAGGTGATAACATAATAACTGTACATAAAAACCACGAATATACCTCGTTCTTTCATCTACTGCAGAAAATCGTAGAATAGGAAGAATCGTAGAATCGGTACATCACTTTCATAACAGTCTTCAGGTAAAATCGTAGAATCGGAGGAATCGTAGAATCGGTAAATCACTTTCATGACAAACTTCAGGTAAAATCGTACAATCGGAGGAATCGTAGAATCGGTCGGTACATCACTTTCTTAACAAACTTCAGGTGAAATCGTAGAATCGGAGGAATCGTAGTACATCACTTTCATAACAAACTTCAGGTAAAATCGTAAAATCGGAGGAATCGTAGAATCGATACATCACTTTCATAAATCTTTAGTGGTAGATCGGAGAATAGTAAGCCAAAATCGGAGTACTATTCCTCCGATTTAGCCATAATCGCACTACTCTCCATCGCAGGTGATCGTGACAAAAGCACATGGTGGTGTTTACTGTTTGGACATGAATTGATACACATCAACCTCCTCTTCACCAAATCCAAATAAACGGAAAGTTGTGGAAATTGTAAGAGTAGAAAGCCGACTGAACTGGTACGCACGTCTCTAGAATCGAATGTGACAGACTCTGATGAGGACGCGTCCGTTGCGATGTGTGAAAATGCTGAAGGACCTGAAGTTTTAGCTTAAAATTCATGTTTGGATGGAAACAAATCGATTGCAGCAGATATAAATTAGCGTGTTCTACGGTTCTCGTTTGTTTTAATTATTCTACAAGCTAAAGTACAGGCGATTTCTCTTCATTACGAATTTGACGAAGGAGGCAAGACTGCTACGAAATTGATACAGTAAGTTTTAAATTAAGATGTGACAATTAATCGTCCAGATAATTCTGCATTAACGACAACAGCAAGGGTTGTGAAAGCTAAGCAGGATCTCGCTCACATCACTTTACAGGTAAATCAAAGCAAACCATAACCGCTAACCTTTCTCAACTGCAATCCACGCGAAAAAGGACGCCAACACAACGGTGTCACAACCTCGTGTTGTTCGTGGCATGGGCTCCTGTGGCGCAATGCATTCTGGTAGAAGGCGCAATGCGTTCTGGTAAAAAGGCGCAATGCATTCTGGTAAAAAGTGATGAATTCGAGAATTCGTACTCCCTTTTATATATTCTTCTTAAATCCTGTTTATGTTGCTGCTCGCTAGCTCCGCAGCAATTATGTCGCTGCTCGCTCGCTCCGCAGCAATTATGTCGCTGCTCGCTCGCTACGCTCGCTCTGCAGCAAATATACTAACGAAAGTCATTTATCGTATACTGTTAGACATTCAGATTTAATGCAAGTGAAATATGATCATCGCAGTACATTTTTTCCAATTTAAGCAATTGGAAAGAAGAAGCCTGAAGAAAATAAGGGCTTCAACGGGATTCGAACCCATGACCTCCGCGATACCGGTGCGATGCTCTACCAACTGAGCTATAAAGCCACACATTGGGAGCAATGTCAATTTATTGAGTTCATATCTCCCATAAGAAGTGAAATGATGTAGTGAAATGATGTAAAGTGTATATGAAATAATTCATATTTGAAGCCCAATGTGTGGCTTCATAGCTCAGTTGGTAGAGCATCGCACCGGTATCAGGGAGGTCATGGGTTCTAATCCCGTTGAAGCCCTGATTTTTTCCAGGCTTCTTCTTTCCAATTTCTTAAATTGGAAAAAGTTTACTGCGATGATCATACTTCACTTGCATCTACAACCGCAGTTCAAATATGAATTATTTCATATACACTTTACATCATTCAGATTTAATAACAGTGATAACTGAAATTTCTACTGCTTCTACTCAGGGCCTCATTTATTTTCCTCTTGTTTGGCTATGAAAAAAAACATGTATTGCCTATGAATGAAAACCTAATATTGCGTCAGTTCTCTGCAGTGCATATTGCTACAACTATTATGGAAATATGAAATTAAAACAAGTGCAATGATAAGCAATAATTTCGAATAATTTCTAATCAACCCAAAATAGTTATACATATAGTTATATAGTTATAAATAGTTCAACAGAAAGCCAACAACGACACATGATATTAGGGATATTAAGCAAACCACTACAGAGCCACCCAACAAAAGGTTTAATAAACAGAACAATGGCTATGCACTTGTTTTATAAATCTTTGTACATGTCGTAGCCGTGCTTTGCAAAACTTAAACGTGAAATGACTAACGTCTGCGCATTTAGGTGAACGTGGACCACGAAGGCTAATTTTTCACATTTCCTTTCGGAATTTATCCCTAGCATTACATGGTCAGTTTGAGCATGTTTTTTGACCGATCGGCCAACTATACAGATCGAGATAATCTACCATAAGAAAAACGATGGCGGCGGTACATTTTACCACAATACCTTGCGAACCAAACCAAGCCCACTGGGCATATAGAAAAGATATGGTTTAACGGCAGTCGTTCCTATACTAACAGCATTGCTCTTGTCGAGTTTGAATTACTTACAACTTTTCGTCGTGTTTTTATTCTCTCTTTTAGAGTTTTCGTGCGCAAAGCATTATAGGTAAATGTACCAGTGGCCATCTTTTTTCCTTCTGGTGAATTGCGTCGTTTTTGGCGTTGCCGGCGTTGTGCTCAAGGTCCCTAACTACACCAATGTCCATATATTAAAATGCAGCCTAAAACAATAAACCTCAGTACGAGGCTCTGGGGAATAACTACAGAGTTTTTGGGGTTTATTCCCCAGAGGGTCGTGCTGAGGTGTTAGGCTGACAATTGGTCTGTCAGCTACAGTAGCCTGCGAAAACAGCTGTCCTCCTTCGCTCCCGGCCCGAGTGGCGCTTCACGCGAAACGCCATCTGTCAGCCGGTCTGTCATCTGATGTCCACGAGAACGGTACAATCACACGGGACATACTATGTTCCCAAGTCTTTTATAAGTGTTGAGAAACGAATTCTTTTGATTAATTAAACAAAGGAAAACATGGCTAACATCAATTTTTAATGGGAGATGCTTACATATGAAATATTTACTGCTTCTGAATTTAAATCCTTGAGGACGTTGCAAATTTCATATTTGTAACTATGCTTGAGCTAATCTTAATGAACACAAATACAGTTCCTGGAGCGAGCATCTCGTTCATTGAAACAGGATACAGCGAGCGTTATATCCTCAGAAAAAGGCGGTGAAAAAACGAAACAAGAAATTCAACGGAGCAAAGTTGAAAGAAGGGCCTCCGAGTGGCTTTGGCATACCTTACAGGAGTAGTAGATGTTCATTGGAATTATCCCCGTCACGGATTTCCTGCATACTAATTTGGATTTCCCGCATACTAATGTGGATTTCCTCCGTACTAATGAAGTGCCTAGGTAAATCATTAATATTCAAACTGCTTAGGTAAAAATGGTTCCTCCATACTAATAAGCAACGCTCTAAAAGAATGAAAACAATTTTAAACTTGCCTAAACTTGCCCGCTAATAGTCAACCCTGATTGAAAAACTCTATTATCTGTTCAAAATAAAAGCGCAAATTTTAACGAAAGTGTTGTCTTTCTCGTAATCGCTTTGCCAGGAAATAATTTGTTCGAGTTCGTTGTTTGGAAAATTGTGTTCACTTTTTATCAACATGGCTTTCGTTACCGACGTTCGCGAATTTCAAACTGCTTTAAACGCTAGTTTAACTGCCCGTGATTGGGAAACATTGACAAGCGCAAACTTTTGAACGCGTAATAATTTCTGAGGTTCTCTAGC
>CM042746.1:25157623-25169220 GCA_022496165.2 Catalaphyllia jardinei | reverse complement strand
GGGCTGGTCACATTGTAAGTCACCTGGGGGCTGGTCACATTGTAAGTTCGTAATATACCCGTAGATGACGAAGAATACAAGTGAATATATATGACTGGATTTATGAAAACAGTGCTAAAGAATACCATTTCACCTTGATTTCACTGCCCTTTTAGGCCGCATCCAAGCCACGTAACAGGGAGAAAAAGAGAGAAAGGACGACAATGAAAGGAAGATAAACGGGAGGAGGAAGAGAAAAAGGACTGACTCTCCTTTTCATTTTTATATCGTCGCCTCCAAAGGCGACGAGGAAAACGCCCGTTTAGCGCGCGATTTGAATTCTTTAGCACCGTTTTCAAAACTCCAGATATATATGAAAGATCATATATATTAACTTGTTCATTGTTAGATGCATGAGACCTCCAAGAGGCAAACGCTTACCGCTCTGAAGCTCAATGTACACTGCTAGTAGTACAATACGTGCAGACAACTCCTTCGAGTAACCAAGAGAACAGGCCTACAAACAAAGAATACAGGTTACTAAGTGCCACAAACGCTTTGCGTATGTAATTAGACAAAATTTAGAAGATGCGTCTGAAGCCATTTTGTGAGAATTTCCACGTAAGAGCGAGTCCTTACCTGTTGTAGACACTTGCGTGCTTTGTCAAACTCACTTCGTAAACTGTACACACCAGCTAGATTAACAAGAAACGTGGACCTTGCTTCATTCGAAGACTGAGGAAAGTTCATCTTTTCGCAACCTAGTTTATGATAAAAAACAACAACAAACATCAGCTGCAACTGACAAAAAAAAACAGGTCACTTTTGAAGCGCCTAAAGCCACCCCTTCTTCGCCTAAACTGTTATCAAACAGGTCATCAATATTGAACATAAAACAAGACGAAAGCAATGTTGGAAAATAGGGAGAGGCATTAGTTCTAAGAAAGCAAAGGAGAGTTTTAGGCCCAACTGATTAGCAGCTTTCTTGTAACAATGTACTTCATGCAGGTGTTTTAGTCTTACCATGAGGTTTAGAAGATTCTTTGTCTTTATCAACATTTTCGCCTGTGCCAACTGTTAAAAAAAAACATTTGAATGTAAATGCGCGTTTAAAGGGCATTTGGCACTCTTCAGCGCATGCGCGGCAATTTGATTCTTATCCGACGGAACAGTTTTCAAAGTTGATATTTGTGAGAAAAATCCTTCTCCGTCGACCTTGTGAGGCGTATGAAAATATAAATACTGATATTGAAGAACTGTTTAGTCATCCATGAAAGATCTAAACAGCATATTTCGTCTAGAAATAAGAAGCCCTTAAGGGGCGATTTTCGAAGCGGCTAGAGACGAAAGCTACTTTCACCCTGAAGCCGTCTTGTTTGGAAGGAAGAAAGAAAAGAAATACGAACGAAAGATGGGGGGACGAATAGCGGAAACTTTATATAGGCGTAGATGTGAATGCAAGTTGAAAGAAATAGAAATTACAATAGAAATTGTAATACTGTCACGCGCGCCACGAATTTGCCGCGGGTCAGCTTGGAGTTTCGCGTGCCTTTCGATAATCTCTCTATCCGCCGGCTTTTGGCCTTTTGTTTGTAAAGAATAGTTATCATGTTTAAGCCTGCACATGCGCTTTATCGTAACAATGGCCCTTCAAAGGCAACATAACATAAAAAGTTTAATGACCCACGTGCACACGATTTGAGCAAGACTGCAGTCACTTAAGGGTAAAATGCCAACGGATTGACTTCAAACTGAAAGACACTCAGTCCATTAATTGCATTTGTTTATGTTACTGATAGGCACACAAGTTTCTTCACGAGATTACGAGATAACAGATGAATAAAAGTGAATTCACATAAACTACAAGTAATGAAGCAAATGCAGTCCAAACATTCTGTGCAACTGAGGTTTCCTGACATACAAGACCGTCAAGTTAGTCACCTGATGTGTTGTCCGCTGCAGTACTGGGCGGAGTGATACTAATATTGCTGATGTTTTCAGGTGACAGGTGCATGATGGCTTCAGGTAAACGATTCAGTTTGATGAGAGCTTCTGCAGCATACAGATGACCCAGGAACCTGAAACATACGTGTTAACATGTCAGCTACCTACATCTTATGAACCAAGAACGGCTTCACGAGAAACCTTGAGAGTAATAATGCTGTGACAGAAATTAGTCATAAATTAGGGGTGTAGATGACCTCCATCTTTCAATACCAAGGATTCATCAAAAATGATTCACGAAGAGACAGTAGCTGTTTCCTCGACTATCCCATGCTACATTATGTAGTGTTTGTACAAGTCCTTTACAACATAGGCTCACCTTTCTTTACAAAACAAAAGTGTTCTTACAGAACAGAGTAAATGCTGTTTAAGGCCGAGACACACGATGCGACAAATCGCTGCGACACGTCGCAGGGACAGGTTGCTGCAACAAATCGCGTCGTGTGACATGTGAAAATCATTGTCGTTGCGACAGAATTTTGTCGCCGCGATCTGTCGCACGAATTCAAACTGGTTTGAATTCGTGCGACAAATCGCAGCGACAAAATAATCGCAAGCAGCCTTGTCGCACCGTGTGTACGCATCTGCGACAAATCGCTGCGACAAAATTTAAATCAACCAATGAGGAAGCATCATTTACTTTCCAGCCATGTTAAATTTGAACCAGTTTACATTTCCTCTCTTCCAAAATCGATTGCGTGCACCGAACAAGTGTCTTATCGCAGCGACTTGTCGCAGCATCAGTGCAGACGAGAGGACTTGTCGCCGCGATGTGTCGCAGCGATTCGTCGCATCGTGTGTCTCGGCCTTTACTCACTTGAGTGCTCCAACAAGATTTGATTGAGACAGTAGTTTCTGCGCATGTGCTAAGGCCATGACATTGTCTCCCAGTCCCAGCGCGACGTACGCACTGCAGACTAGAATGGAACACCTGAAATGACAGACAACAGTCAACACTACATAACAACTACTTGATAAGTTAAAGTCCTCTTCGATTTAAACCTCCCCAAAAGAGTCAACAACCACTGTTAAAATCGATTTCTCGGTATTTCTTTCCAGCAACACCGGATTTATTCACGCGCTCCACTCTTGGAAATGAAAAGCTGTTTATAGAGCAAATAATAGAGTTTCACACCAAAGACGATTTCTGCAACATTTCAAAGAAAGTCACGCCAACATATGTTCATACATTCATGTGTTGTTTATAGTGGCAATGCGCTCAGCTACACATTCCTAGTTCACGGGCATGCCACTGAAAGAAACAAATGTAATGTAATGTAATAGGCTTAAAAATCCCAACTGGCAGGAGGCAGGCCAGTTGGCTATCAGTTTACATTTACAAACACGAGTGACGAGTTGAAAAAGGGTCTACCAAGAAACAGAGCAGAGCTTGAACCCACGACCTCTAGATTTCAAGTCCGGTGCTCTAACCACTTGTACTTGCTGCCTCCATAACACAAAAAACCATAAACTTAGCAAATTCACATTAGGTACAATCCCATCTACGTTACGTCTTCCTGTTTGCAGTTTGTTTCCTATAGTTAGTTGAGTGTAATTTCAGAGATTCAAATCACTGTTAAGTTGGCAATGATTATACTTCGTATAGAGAAGACAGTGAAACAGTGCCTAACATTCACTGTAAGTATGCAAGTGAATTGGTTTTGTTCCCTTATGCCACACAAGAATACGTTAAAGATCAGTTCACTTACCTCAGGTGTGGAAGCTCACGAAGTTTAACAGGGGGGCCAGGGGGTGCTGGGATACTTGTCTCACTTTGTATTGACGAGGATCGACTAAACCCACCACTGTCACTGCAACAAAACACAATCAATAACTACCTTGTACTGTCCAGGATGATTAGATGATCCTCGTGGAAACGGACGAACACCATCTTGTTCTGTATTCTTGCCAAAAACTTACTGCTTCATGTTTATGATACATATATATCGATCCTGGTAGTTTCACTGTATTCACATACCACTATACCCACAATTTGTGTTGCATGAAATCAATGGAGGGAGAGAACTGCCTTTCCAAGACTAGTCTTAGAATATTTAGAGAAAGGAAATCTTACGATAGATAAGTAAAGAAAAATTCTCAAAAAAACCAGAATAAGTAAACTGAAAAACAAGCATGACAAATGGACCAGAAAAAAAACATTAGATCTATTTTTCCAGTTATGCAGAAAGAAACAAATTCAAGCACAAACTTGGACACAAATATTCTAAAAACCATGCATACCTTGAGGCATCCGTTTCTTGACTGACTGTATCATCTTCCTTGGCCAGTTGACTGTCTAGCACACTCTCTGGCTCATGAACAGGAATCACTTCAGCACTTTTCAGCAGTAACAAAGCATTCTGAAGACATAACGAGGCAAATGCCAGGGTGCAGGCTGGCATAGCAGCAGACTGGCCCTTGCTCTCCCTATATGTAACATTTTTCTCAATTTGACAGAAGTAGAAATCTGAGAGATAAAGTCTACTGCACTAAAATAGTATTTAGTTACAGTAATAAGACTGAGTGGAGTTCAATTTGGTCTGTGATCATATGAGTGATAAAAAATCGGACAACCACCCAGCGGGAGTCCACTTTGTTTATCATGAGTATGACTACGGACCAAATTGGAGGACACAAAGCCTTATTACCAATAATTTTGATAATGAAAATTACAATTTCCGAGAAAAGAATAGCCAAGTTTTGAAAGAAAGAGAAAATTAGCATTTAGAGCACACTGTTTCTATGGTAATAGGAACCAATGTTGTGATTGGTTGATTTAAGCTACAACTTTGAATGTGATTGGCTTATTGTCAAACTGTCCGATAACAAACTGTCTGACTACTTTGCAAGTAAATTAGTGGAAAATATAAGTTTTTTTAAGCCAATCACAATGGAGGAAATTAACTGGGAGTAAAACAAGACATTTTTGAACTGACACCAGGCCTTAGTGACAGCATTAGGAAAAGTGACAGAAATCATGTAAAAAAAAAAAAACCAAAACAATGAAACTATGTCAGGTTTTCAGAGAAAAGGAATTTGGTGACTTTTACCAATTCATAATTATGTAACCTGAGATCATAATTATGTAACCTGAGATCAGGCATTTTTAACAGAGGAGGTATCATCTCAGGCTAATAATTATGTATCTGGATCTGTAAAGGAAAAACACTTTTCTAGCTTTTGTGGGAAGCACAGTGGTCGCATGGTTGGTGCGCTTGATTGTAACCTGAGATCAGGCATTTTTTTTTTTGAAAGGGAGAAAGAAAAAAATAACGCCTGATACATTTATTAGACCAGCCGCTAACCGCCCCCTAATTTAAATAAACTAAGGTCTGGTTGAACTGTCATTTACGAGTCAACCAGGATCCACCGGAAATCAAATCATTATATTTCCACGAGACGCCCAAATTAATGTCTGCAGAATATAAGTTGTACAATTACATATTTACATGCATGAAAACGTCACCGTGTTTTGAAAAAGAAATGAATTCGGAGCAGGGTGAGATGTGGCTCGGGAAAAATAAACCGTGCAGTTATTTCTGTGACATTAACTTGCCGTGCATTCTGTGCTCCAAGTTGTTAATTGCTCCACTCTTTGTCACGAACTGTAAATCATTATCGTGATGAGTCAAGACCGCGCGAGCAATTTAAAAAGTGTTGAACTACTCCATGAAAATTCTCCGAGTGGATCTACAGAAGGCTAAGGATAATATCAAGAACAAGACCCAGGGCTATCCAAGAGTCGCGTGAGGAAATATATCGCCGTTTTCATTTTGTAAACAGTTCTGAAACATTCCAACACCTTTGTGGTTTTCAAGAAACCCGCTTAGAGAACGGCTAACATCTTCGCTTGAACAACAGTCTGCCTTCAGAGAATTGTAATTGAAATTCGTCGGGGCTTCAACTAACACAAAGGAAAATTCGTCCTCGCAAAAACTCGCTTCGACTGCACCATTTGGTTTTCTGACCAGCTTCTGGCCGGAAGTCCCGTTGAAATATGACAGCTAATTAGAAGACAGCAAACCATAAGTATTGTTTCTCGACCAATCAGAGAAAAACACCGAATCTGGTTTTTGAACATATGATCCGACAAGTAAATGTATCATGCCCTCCTTCCCTGCGTCTAAATACAGGGAAGGAGGTATGATCTCAGGCTAGCTTGACTGTGGAGCAAGTGGTCTGGGTTTGAGCCCTGGCTGGGAACATCGTATTGTGTTCTTGGGCAAAACACTTTTAGTAAGTAAGTAAGTAAGTAAGTAAGTATTTTATTTAGCCAGGGTGGCCCATTCAACAACGAGGCTGATATCCAGAGGGACCCTGGACTTAAGTGCCTCTCTCCACCCAGGTGTATAAATGGGTACTGGTAAATTTGATGCTGAGGGTTACCCTGTGATGGACTGTCATCCCATCCAGGGGAGTACGAAATACTCCTAATTGCTTCATTCTACAGAAACCGGGATAAGCTCTGGCCTGCCTTGTCTGTAGACTTAGCTTAGAAAGGCTTTAATACCAGCAAAACTGAGAACCTCAACAGCTACCTAAACATTAGAGAGACTACCTTCCAGTCATCACAGCAATTCAATAGCTCCACAACTCAAGTGCCATAATGTAATGAATTGTGAATCTTTTAAAGGCCAACAGATCTTTATTTTATTCAAAAAAAATGTTTTACTTACTCAGTACCACACTGTTTATCCGTTTCAGGGGAAAGAACAATCTTACGATGAGGCCCTGAGCCCACAACATCTTGAACAACATCACTCTTCTTGATGCACTGCTGTCGAAAGTCATCTGACTGTAACATACATGCAACAGTCATTGCTGTAAGTTTACACCATCTGATCTATATCAGATCATCGTTTAGGTATTCACTGTGCAATAATGATACAAAATTTTTAGAACGCCCAAAAGGGGTCATGCGCACAGTTTTAGGTGCCTGCTCATTTCATGCCTCTGGTCCTGCGCTGTGGAACAGCTTGCCTATGCCTATGTGTATTAAGTCAATTTCTGAAGCATTCAGCCCAATAACTTTGAACAAAATATTTGTTTTATGGTATTTGTTGCAGATGTGGGCAGCAGCTGTGGTGACTGAAACACGCACTTTCCACCTACGTCTCTTGAAAATGTCAGAATTATTCAGGATCTCATCCCTTATATTTATTTATATATACACATATATTTTTTCTTTTTTCTTTCTTCTCATGACTTGTAAATTTCATTTATGTAAATTTAAAGTGTTAGTGTTAAATTTGATGTTTTTGGCTCAGTAGAGCATGAAGAAAATTATTAATTAAATTAAGAACCCATAAAGGTAAAATGTTCGCTGAATAAACAAACTGCTAATGACATGCTACTTACCAACTGGAAAGCTACAATGCAGCACTCAGCAAGTCGTAGCCAGAGACGAGGATTTGTGTGGTAAATTTGCACAGCTTCAACTAGACAGTCAAATGCTACTACAGGTCGGCCAGAAAACAGAAGCTGAATTCCCAAATTGTACAAAATTTCATGACGACGATTAACACCAAGCGTCACCAGTGAGCGGCTGGCCACTGGAGCATCTGAAGAGATAACAGCATGATGTACATTCATTAAACAAGTTCCAAGTATATGTACTAGAAGAATAAGGTCAGCTTGCAATGTGTCTGACAAAGACAACAAATTTGGAAAAAAGATATCACTGTATACCGTCTTAAGTTAAGCTATTTTTTCTGTAAACAGTGTGCAATAAACTTGAACCTGAACCTGCATTGTACTGTAGTGATAGTAATAGTAATAATGATAATGACAATGATAATAATATAACAATACTTTTTAGAAAATGGTCCTAAGAAAGCACGCGTGTTTAACTCGATGGAGACACAAAACTAGCGCGCACGCTGTTGACATAGTGATGGCGCAAGCAAAGAGAATTTACATTTCGATAATCAAAGTTAACAAGTTGTTTTCCTTTTTCTTGTTGCAGTGTTTTCTAAAAGAAATAGGAAACATGTACTCTGAGGTTCTATAGAGTTATAGAAACACTCGTGAAAGTTTGGGAGAACTTGAAAAAGCTGTGGAAACACTCGCCTGCGGCTCGTGTTCCCACAGCATTTCTCGTTCTCCCAAACTTCCACTTGTGCTTCTATTTAACAATTAGATTATGAACTGAAGATTTCCATCGTGTGATAGTTGATGAGGGTGCAACTATTGCGCATAGAAACCTAGAGCAAATAATCTAATTGTTTTAGTATAAATCTACTAGTCGTTCAAAACTTTATTCAAATCCTCTTCACAGGCACTTCTAAAACGCCAAGAAATGGCCTTCATTTTGCCGACAAGAGTACACTGCTACGTTACTCACTATCTATCACATAATAGATAGTGAGTAGCATAGCCAATCAGGGAATGGCATTTATGATAAAACACTAGTAGATTTATACTAAAAATGGATAGAAACACAGTACATGTTTTCTATTTATTAAATTTAGATAGTGACATTTCCCTATAGCTCAATAGCGCTTTACAATAATTCCAGTCCAAAGTACAAACTTTACAGTTATAGTGGAAGCTAAAAACTACAGTAGATGTAGCTCTTGCTAAGTGCCAACGAGTGACCATTCAAAACAAATACTAATTGGGAACTTAAAAACACAGAGTCATGTTTTGTGCACATCACTTTTTTGTAGTTAAGTATTCAAAACATCAAATGTCTTAAATTCTGATGTAAATATTGTAAATATTGCTTTGATTGCTTTTTGCTCGCTGGTGGTGACAAAGCTGGCTCACTGGCTGATGTCGAGTGTTCTCGTGTGGTGTGAGTTGCTGGCTGATAGTTTGCTACAGTTGTCGTTTGTTTTAGCTTTGATTGAATTCAGTTTAAAAAGGTTTCTCAGTTTCTTTGACTGCTTTACGCCTGCTGCATTGTCTAGATTTGGCACACTGGCCAAGTTTAGCATGGTGGCCCAGTAATCTTTTGGCTTGCTAGCCGATTGCCAGCTGGCCAGCTCGATAAATATACCACTGACAATGGTACTTAACTAAAGTACACTCACTTGGAATTGGAATAAAAACAAATAAAACTTACAAAAGCAGGTAAAAATTAGAGTGTCATGAAAACCTCTGGCCCCTCTATTTTTTTTAAAACAAGATTTACATTGTAAACTCGTCTCCCTGCTCGTATCACGTTTTGTTTTATGGTCACGTAATGTTCGTAGGCAACAGCCAGAAAGAAGCCTTTTAATTATCTTCTCCAGTTTATCGCTAACAAGGTTTAAATTAACAGCCGATATTTTGATGGCATTTCTCTCGATCACTCAAGATTTTTCCGCCTATACAGTACTTTCACACAGCTGTATAATGCTGCCGCCTCACCAGCCTCATGTCTTCGCTTGGCTGGCTTGTTGGCAATAACAGAAATTTAAATCTTTCTCAGTTACTCTAATAATAACAGTAGAAATTCAAATGAGAACCACGTCTCATGCTAATCTTATATGACAATATATTTTTAATAATGTATACATGTGACACCAACACAAGGCAAATCACCGTACATGAACCACACTCTATCATGTATAATGAAAAAGACAAACATACTCTTTTCAACAGGAGGTAGTAAGGAGAGAGCCTTGTTATTCTCCTGTAAGGCCTGTCTGAAGTAGAATGCTGCCAAGTTGTACTTGTGCATTTGGAAGTGAATACATCCCAGGTCATTGTAGTACATTGTGCTCACTGAATGACCTCGCTGTACAACATCACTTGGCTTTGGTGCACTGTTCAGAAGTTTAATGGATTTACGGAAATTCTGGCGGAGGAACTCAAAGTTGCTCTTAAGGAAAAGACCCTCTGGAGTCTAGCAAAGAAGACCAATATCAGTTTACAAACTTCATAGTACCTGTGTAATTTGGAATACATTTACACAAAAAACTAAGTTGTGATCAAAAGGATAAAAAATGTCTGCATATATGATTTAAAAAAATTCAAGTCAGGATGTCATGAATTTCATGGTAATGATCGTTTCTGATACTGAAAAAGTACAAAATGAAACATTTTGTTAGTTGTTGTGAAATTTGAAAAAGCAATCATTGCAATCAACATTCAGTCAATCAAGTTTGGTCTCCACTGACCCACTAAAAGCAGTGCAGTTCTCATTTTGTTACTCCAGTTCAAATACAAACCCAACAACCCAAGAGTAATAAAATTTTTCAGTACAGACAAAGTTCTTACCATATTGTTTGTGTTAAGAACAGTTTTTATTTCACGTTTGCAGGCTTTCATTGACTTCAACAAAATATTTAATCGGGCTTTATGCTGTAAACAAAACAAACTGAAGTTATTACTAAAAATGACACACAGAACCAGAAGTCCCTTTAACTTTTGCATGTGTCATATACACTGTATCTTTGGCGGATCATAAAAAAATGAACTAAAACTTCTCAAAATGTATCCACAGGCAGAAGCCCAAGAGTCAAAAAAGGTTATGACAGTAATAACTGCAAAAAACTAAAGAACTGTTCTGTATTTTATCAACAATAAAGCTTGTTTCTCACCAATTTGGAATAATTTTCATGAATTCTGACCCTTTCATGAAATATGAACAAACCGCATTACCCAAGATGGCAAGACTAACTTTTAACAAGGATTGTGAAAGTTTGTGCTGACACCTTTTCTTCAATGTTCAGTTAATTATTGCCAGTTTACAAATGCCTCTTGTTACCTGACCTCGAAGGCACCCCATGCAACACCATGCCCAAAAAGTACATTACAAAATGCTAGTAATTTATTTTACAAGGACAATATACACATCAGACACCTGATGAATACGGAGTTTTAAAGTTTCGTCAACTTCCTTAACAGGTTGAGGTGCAGACTGGCCTGTTGGTCCAAGCTGAGCTTGTAATCCACCTTGGATGATCTGAGACTTGTATAGAAACATGTTCATTCAATACTGGCTTATCTTAGCCAATAAACAACCAGCAACATCAGTGATCACGCATAAATTGAAAGATTCCTTTATGTCATATACAATTATCATAATGTAATGTTACATCATGTATAAATCACTGACCATTAATGAGCCTAGAGTAATTTATTTCCTTGACGAACAGTTCATGCAATAGTTACTGTTGTAATTGTGGTTTTGTTTTTTTAGCCAAATTTACACAGTTTTCTACTTGGAGAGCACTGTATCAAAGGGTTTCCTTCGTCAAATTTTATCCTGAAAATCTTGAGAACAGCTGCCATGCCCATGCCCTACAATATGGCATTTTCACTGGTCACCTGTGCTTGTGGGGAACCCTGAAAACATTACACATTTTATGTGAATGATGTCTTTGTGTTATCGAAAAAGTAAGAGGCTAAAATGGTATCAAAATGTGTCTTTGCACCTAACTTCAAACCCAGTTGCATGAAAACAATGACTATTAAAATTAACTGAATTGCACCAACAAAAATAATTGAATACATATATCTTATTTACTAAGTGCGAGGGCCGTACTGGGAGAATATCAGCCCTAGGTCTTTAGGTTAAATAAAGGCTACGAGTCCACAGTTTCTACACTCGTAATAGTGGAATGTCAACTTGAGGATCTAGCATAAATGATCAGTTATTTTGACTATTTAGAATTCGGCAAAAA
>CM042746.1:25146836-25157223 GCA_022496165.2 Catalaphyllia jardinei | reverse complement strand
GGCAATAGAGCATTGTGATTGGTTGATTTTAGTTATTGGCCCTCTGAGTACCTGAGTTGTGCAATAAAAGCTATTGACTGAAAGCTTTATACATTACTCATACATGTACAAGATTAAATGACTATATGAAAATTACCTCTACTGGTTTACTTGATCCAAATACCATGGATTCTAACACTGTCAGAACATTATGAGCTTTGTCAGCCTAATAAAGATAAGTAGATGTATAGTCCGGCTGTTATCGTCCATAATTGTTCACTTTGATTATAAAAAAAGAAACTTTGGCAGATTATTACCATCCCTAAGACCAACATTTTTTGATATGGAGCCAGCTAAAATTTGCTACTGGTGCGTAGTACTGCGCATGCCTTAAAAATCATCAACATCGAAACGAGGCTGAAAACTAAAACCACTCTAAAATGCAATTTGTAATGCAACTTTGTGCATTTAACCTTCTTATGTTAATAAACAGGTCATAATCCTTGTTGTAAAACTTAAAATGGTGTCATGTGGCCCACTTACTGGAAACTGATATGATAATGACTGGGACGCCTTCGGCTACAGCTTCTAGCTAAAAGAATTAATGTTTTGATATCAAATTGATCGCTGATTCATTGCTTTCCTTTCTATTTGATATTGGAGTGCAAAAAGAGTGCAAAAGCTACAAATTCTGCTTTGATAGATATAAATACGTTTTAAAAAATGCTGCTTGAAAACGAGGCTGATAGGAAACAAGAAAAACAGCAGTCGAAGGGGCAAATTTACTGGTCTAGTGAAGCTATATATTAATTTGACAAGAAAAAGATTTCAGCAACTACATTGTACTCTCAATGAAAACCTGATGCTCTGTTTTCAGGCAAAAACATGCAAACTGCTGCTAAAACCATTTACTTTTTGCGTTCTCTTTGCTTGATTTGGCGTTTATAAAGGTTTTCTTGATGTGATCACTCCTGTTTAGACCCTTTTTGACAACAATTTATTGCTTACTGATTTGTGTCCCCTGGTAAGTGTTGTTAAGTGTTAATTTTTTCTGAAGGGCAGTCCTAAATGCAGTTGCCCCCACAGTTGCACAGACCTGTGCATGTCAGATTTGCTTTAGCACACTTACAACGTCCTCTACACACTGTTTTACACCCGCAATGGATGAGTTCATAACATGAATCTTTCGCTTGTTGAAGAGTAATTTTTTGTCCAGTGAGGAACCCAGACACCGCCTTCACGCTGCCATCCCCACTGAGAAGGACATGGTAATACTGGTTCCTTCAGAAGGGTCTGCTGCCAGACAAATCCACCTTGAAATACTGCCCTCTTGGCATGGCTCACAAGTGCCGCTCTGGTTGAAGGAATGCTGTCGAGGCTTCTTGACTTTTTTGAGAACAGCTCTTGCCTTGCTTCATTGACGTTTTTGAGGCTGATTGTTTTGTCATGAAGAATCACAAACCTCTCAATTACTGCCATGTGTTCCTCACTGATGTCTTTGGGTGATGCTGCTAGTGCTCTGAGAACTGGCGTCAGTTCGGGAAACACTTTCCACACTTCTCACGCTGTCTTTTTCCCACGTCCACCGAAAAATGACACTGTATCGCATCCTGTTATGGCGTGGAACATCGGCAATGCTGATGATTTATCTTGGCCTAACGATGTCACAATAGTATGCAAAGGGAGGTTGTGTAGATGCTTTCCAGTGCCGTAAGCAATCCACAGTTCATCTACCAGAATAGTGTTAACTACAGAAATGGCCAAGACAAGCACATCTGTATCGTTGCTTCTGATCTTAATCCACTTATGACCTGATAAGCTGGCATCTAATGCATGAACCATCAAGCGAGTGTCTGCCTCTTTGTGGATGCAAGGTTGTAGGACAGGCAGTTCCATTACATAACATAATTTATTCATGATGAAAAACAAAATAACTATAAAAATACATCATGAAAGGAAACACGAGGTTAACCCTATAACGTTTCCTGAAATTAAAAACTAAAAAAAAGATACATAATACAATCAATGCCTAAGGATAAAACTATTTACATATTTACAAGTTAAGAAAAGACTTTAATCTAGTCTTAAAAACTTTAAAAGATTCAGCTTCAACAACGTGCAGTGGTAAGTTGTTCCAATCCTTAACTATGCGAACAAAAAACGAATATTTGTATGGATTTACTTTTGCGTTTTTCACAGATAATTTATAAGGGTGGTTAGCACGTGTCCGGGTATCTAAAGCTAGTTCGAAAAAGTTGGTTGTTGACAAGACACCGTCACCATGCGTGCTATAGATTTCCTTTCCATCAGGGATTGTCAGGGTAACCACCTGGAAAAAATTATAGTTACCATTTAATTATTATCCTTCCAGATTTTCTTTTATTATTGCTATCACTATTGCTGTTACTTTCACTGTCACTGTTACTATTGTTACTGCTACTATTACTATAACTACTGAAGAGACTGCAATTGTATTGAAGCTTTTTTTAAAGAAATTGTAATGCACATCATATAATCATTGTAGTTACCTTGTTTGCAAGAAGCTTAAACAGCTCATCCTTGTTTTGGTCCACTCTCAGAAACCCTTTCCAATCAGAGGGAATTCGAGTAGACGGAAATACTTTTCACCGTTGACCGGTGCCTCTCTTTTCCCGCGCAGATTGTTTCAAGGAGTCCACAACATACACATCCCACACAAGGTCAACTCTACTGACAGATTCCAGCTGTTTCATGACATAAGGTGCAAATACAGCATTGAAGTACCCGGCGAAGGTAAGCGCTGTTTTTGGTGCTAACATCTGAACGATAACGGCGCTGTCTAAAATTACTGCATCCACAATTGGGCTCTCTGTGGTCTGTGTTGAGGGAGTGGGCAAGTACTTCACCAGATCTGCCTTCTGTCCTCCTCTGAGATTGCCCATTTGGGAAAGGGGCGGAGGCCATGGCTGGTTCTCATACTTGAAGAACTCTTCCAGATTGCCATCTCGACTTTGGCAAGCTATGTACAACCTTGAGAAAAGCGTGCAGTCCTCCTTCAGAACTTCTACTTTGGCTTTGTCTTTTGAGAGGATCTTCTTGCCTTGAGTGCTGAATGTAGCTAGGTTATTTTTCTTCAGAGGATCTGTAATAGGTTTGCTTCTGTCAATGAATCGCTCCTTGACAAAGTTTTTGAACTGCTCCTCTCCAATCTTTGACACCGTCTGCACAGTATTAACAACATCTGCATCTGTGACATCTTTTGTGTGGATTGCAACTGACTCAAGACCTTCTGTGAACGGGTTTCCCATTTCTTCAAAAGAGGAAATAAGACTTTTCACATCTTTAGCAAATGCACTCTGGAAGCCATGTTTCTGTTCGTGGTGGTGATGATCCTCAGCAGAAGATACATTGGCTTCAAACTCTTCTACCATTCGAGATAATTCAGGACCTGCGACCATCCATCTTCTCAGAGCTGCAGGATTTTCTGTGAGTCCTACGGCACCTCCTTCCCCTATGACCCTAGCATTTACCTATTCGTGGGCGTGATCCAGCGCTATTGAAGAAAGGAACTTCTTTGTCTTGTGAACTATAAATGAGCCACTGCAGAATTGTTTGTGCACATCTGGATGCTTGTCTGGAAGCTCACACATGTCTCGGTAATGTACAGAGAGCCATCTGGCGTAGTTGGGATGATCTAGTGCAAAGAACCATGGTAAAATATTTACGGCCATGACATACATGGAAAAGTTGGCTTCTCTGAGAGCTCTCACAAGCTGAAGACAAGACAAATATAGTACACCAGCCCAGTACAAAAACTGCGGGCAATTCCTTTGCATTTCTTCCTTCCATTCTTGAAATGACTTTGCTTGCTCATTGCTGTCAACTTTGGCGAGATATTCCTCATAACCCTTTTTCATTAGTACGTAAAGACTGGCTGCAGTTAGTTGATGTGCCCGCCGTGTTCGAGTGAGATGACTTGCCGCAAGGAATGAACCAGCCACACCTTGTGTCGCCACTCCTGCATTGCAAAGAGCTTCTGCCCAGCCACTACAGCCACTTACCCAGCGTTTTGAAGGCTGCCATTTCAATATGGAGTCCACCAAGCATGATGACATATTGATCTTCACTATACATTTCACCCAGTGTCCACTGAATTTGTTTAGCCAAGGCAAACAGCGGCTGGTCTACAGCAATTACTGGAGTTTGGGAGGGGTTGATGTGCTTGACAGCAGACTTGATCACTTGCATGGAATGAGCTATCATAGCCAAAGAATGAGCGTTTTCATAAAACATCAGAAGGAGAGAAATGATGGCAGGCTCGTGACAAGGAGGGGAGCATTTTGCGGCACAATATGCTGCCCAGGATATAAAATTGCTTTTGCTAAGTTCTTCCTTTAAGAGAAGTTCCTTTGCTTTTTCTAGCCAGTCTCTTTCATGATCAGATTCACTGTTGGATGAAGCTTGATGTTGAGACACCAGCTGCCCAGTGGTTTCTGGGACATGAAGCTGTCCTGAGGGTAGGGCTACGGGTGGTACTTAACTGTAACTTGATGGTAATTGGGATATCTTCTTAGAGGTGGAACTTTTTAGTGGGTCAAAGACGTCATTGGCTCTATCGTTTCCTTTCTCCTTAGAAGTCGGGTGCTGTAGAAGCCAAATTGCAGTACCGTGGAATGAATCATGGGCACTGATTGAGCTAGGGTTATGGTCTATGTTGTCAACCGCTGCAGTAGTGAATAATCCCTCTCTGAGTTTAGATGGCCATACGACTCCTTCCCTCTCGTACCTTTCTATAACGCTGTTAGTGATTTCAGTAGATATAGAAAACAGTCTGTCATACGAGATGCATATTCGCAGCTTGTAAATGTTTCTAGACTTGTCCCTCGTGGTTCCATAAATTTTCAATGCTGCGTAGATTGGTAATGGGCATTCTCTAGCTCTGGTATGATGTGTGCTACCTGTAGAGTCAAGTCAATCAAGACCTCGCGATACACTGTTGAATACCACTAGCTGGCTTACTGTCAAACATGCTTGACTGTCGGCTGGGTCATCTTAGTGATCGGGCCTTTCCTTATCATGCCTATCAAAGTTTTCAGGGATGCCGGAACAGCATTTTTCTGACATTCTGGCTTAAATGTGCCATTAAATGAGTTCTTCATCTGTAAAATGTCCCTTCTTACAATATCTGCCGCTTTTGCAAGGTGTTGAGCCTCTGAATCTTTCTCTTTTGCTTTTTTTAACACACCACCGATTTCATGTTTTAGGGCCAACAATACTTCTCGTCCTTGCGTATGAGCTGTTAGATCAGGAAAAGCCCCCAATATTCTATCTTTCAGTCTTGTAGCATTTATTTTTCCTGGCTCAATTCCAAGTTCTTGCAATTTGGAGAAGAAAAATTTCACCAGATCAGATAGTTTTAGCAGCGCAACATTTTCAATTTCAAGACTTTCGTCGACGTAGGCAATGAGTTCTGCAAAAGCAAGTTCATCTAAGTCAACCTGTGATTTTACAGCATGTTTTGTAGTTGGTGACTTCGTCTGTCTTGCTCGATTGTACAGGCCAACTAAACACTTTGCATGGTACCTTGCCTCAATTGCTATCAAATCTCCAGCATACAGTTTAGCAATAAGGTTGTTATCCTTCAACAGAAAGGCACATTCCCTCACTTTTTCGTCTACTTCGAGGGTGGAAGCAGCATGAAGATTTAAGGGACTATCAACTGCATCACAAAAAAAACAGTGGCTCTCTCCATGGAATCTTGGATCACTAGATCGCCTGGCCTTCACAGGACTGGAAATGCATTCTCCGATTCCCAATTCATCTTTAACATTCTTTCCTACTTCTGATAGCTCAGCCAGTTTTCTTTTTTTCGCACGCTCTAACTTTGTATTACTAAAAAGGTCCCGACATGACTTATGCCAAGAAGCCAGTTTATCTAGAAACATCTGTTCGATTCAATTTCCCTCGTCTAGAAGTTTGGCATCTAATGCTGCAGGCGTACACCGAGGTTTTGAAATTCCTTAAGATTCAAGATTTAAGATTATTGACAAACGCAGTGTAGCTGGCACCAGCATCTTTTCTCTTCGAGTTTGCAGGACATTGCAGATCTTCTTTTGTAATCTTTTGGCAAATAATACATTGATGCCAGTCCATGATTTATTAAATCAAGCTGAAATTAGATTTGCCATATTATTTTAGCTAACAAAATTGACTTGGCCAGTTTTATCACTGCATTTGAGTTTTCGACTGTTTTGATATCACAGCTCTTTCAGGATAATCAATGAACAGAAATATATTGTTTCAAAATGCCTGCATATCTGGATTTAACCCATTATTCATAGCATATCACCGGGTATCAAGCAAGAAGTAAAAAACATTACTTACACTAACCTTACAAATGTCCTGAATTCCAATTCCGAAAGATTTGGCCCAAATTTTCTGCAAATAAAACAGCTCCTCGCGTTGTCCGCCATTAGGCTCCCACGCATACTAATTTTTCAAATTGACAAACTTCTCCCGAGGGGGGGATCGGAGGAAAAGAGCTGAAAAATGGCCTGCAATTGGCTAATTATGAGGTCATTTCACTGTCCATATTTGGTGGAAATCGGATGTAACGCAGATTTTCTATCAAAGATTGCGTTACCGGTAGGATCCGACCGGTAAATCGGCACGCGCGCTGGGAAAGAATTAAGAAAAAAGCGTATGTTTAGTTTTTTAGTTTGTCTTTTTATATTTATCATGATTTGTCCTTCTTTAAACTTTATAACAAAAAACAATATAAATTGCATGCTTTGATTCAGCTTTGTCTTCAAGCATCTTTTTTAACAAACCTATCATTATCCAGCAGAGCATTTTGTATTTAACTTCCTTGCTTCTTTCCTGAAGGAAACCAAAGTAATGACTAATCTTAAACATTGACTCGAAAATTACATGGAAACTCTGAGTGGTTTGTATGTACAAGCTATAGCCAAACGCATCTCACTCATTATCATATCAGTTTCCAGTAAGTGGGTCACGTGACACCATTTCAAGTTTTGCAACAAGGATTATGACCTGTTTATTAACATAAGAAGGTTAAATGCACAAAGTTGCATTAAAAATGGCATTTTAGAGGGGTTTTATTTTCAGCCTCGTTTCCATGATGATGATTTTTAAGGCATGTGCAATACTCAGTTCCAGTAGCGCATTTTAGCTGGCTCCATATCAAAAAATGTTGTTCATAGGGATGGTAGTACTCTGGCAAAGTTTCATTCTTTTATCATCAAAGTGAACGATTCAGCATATTTTTGGACGATAACAGCTGGACTAGTAGCAGTGTCAAACAGATTATTACAAAGTGTCTAAAGACATAAACAGAATATGTCAAGTCCACAGTTCAATTGATTTTAACAGTTCAAGTGCCAGGATGATATTAATGTATTCTCTCTTCACAGTTGTGGCTAGTCCATGAGACTTTGAACAAACCAAACCAAACTTATTAAAACATTTGACTTCTAATTGAGATTAGGGCCAAATCACTGCAAATTAGGAATACATGTACATGTTGTTTAAAAAAGCATAGGAGTATATCAGGAAAGATGTTTTACCAACAAAGCAAATTGTAACAGTAAGTGAAATAGTGAGATCTAAAGGCAATAAAACACAGTACTGGAGTACAAGAACACTATAGTGGGCTACTGCACTACAATACATAGTTGGAACATTTTTTCTCCTATCAGAAATAGTCTGTCAATAGTCTCTGATGCTTTGTAGCCAGTTTAAATTTCTTTAGATGCATCTGGAGAGCTTTGACCCATTAGAATGGCTTCTAAAGGTTAGCAAGAGGTCAGAGTTACCAAGGGTAAAATTACAGTTATCGGTACTTAAATTTATTGTAATATAATATGCAAACCTACATGTAAGGAAAGTCAACTTTGGTTTGAGTTTAAGGAGTCAGCTATACATTGCTGTGAGTAACAGTTTCACTGGGAAACAACCTTCACCACGGCTTAATACACTGTTAAGCATTGGATTAAGAAGATTTGGTTTTCTAAAGATTAGACCAGTGTAGTTGGATGTTTTGGAAAGGGAAATCTTCACAATTTGAATGTGGAGTTAAATCTCTCAAGACAGAGGCAAAGTGACTGAACAATTATGTTGCATGTTACAATACCTTGTAAAGTATCAGATAAATTTCACTTAGCAGGAAACAGATTTTACATCCAATTGATTCCTCTACAAAAATAAAAACATACTGTTAAGTACCAGGCAGAGCTAGAGCTACATGTCACAAGGTATTTTACTTATGTTATACAGTAACTGATAACATAACAGCAAGTAAACAAAGAAAACACAAGGTAACAGTTATTTTTCTAAAATAACAATCACAAGTTACAAAGCACACACAAACCGAGTTGTTCATGTTGTGGGTAAAAACTGCACAGTCTATTACCAAAAACTCTGTCTGGGTTTGTGGATCAAACAGAAATAACATGTATGTAGATAGGATCACTGATCAAGCAGTGTCCAACTGTGTGCCATAAAACCAAAACCTTAATTCCTCTGGACAATCACACAGGACACAGTCCAATAAACCAATTACAACTTGAACCAAAGACCAGAAGCTAGTGCAAAGGGTGAGTGGAAATGTTCAAATGAATGAAAGTTGGCGCATATCGTTAATTTAATTTAACATAATTTATATAGCGCTAACTCCACTAACTGACCAAAGTGCTTTACAATTCATAATATTACAATAATTAAAAAAGATCTCACTGGTACTAAAATATGAATAAACTAAAAACCTATTTGCAGTCTTATCGTTCAGAAAAGTAATGCAAAATCAAAGAAAATGTTAATTACTTTCAACATCCAAGGATAAACTACTCTAACAGAGTTAAAAGTATATCAATGATACCTCACCTAAAGGTTCAACAATCTTAAAAAGTCGTTCAAGAATTGCCAATGCTTTATTGTATTGTCTTAACTGAAAAAGAACCAGATGATATAATAAACATCCACGAACTAAAACACATCCTGACCCATAGCTAAGAGAATGAATCCCTGGATGTGACAACATGTAACACCACTACAACTTTTAAGCTCCCTGTAAACCCTGCTACTGTAGCTGTCTGCCTCTACCTTTCCTGGAGATACGTCCAGAAATGCAGGCAGTGGCTCTGCTGATGTAATTTTCATAAAAATTGCCAAAATCATCAAATTAACCAACATGTCAGGCCCATCTCTGTTGATGTAATTTCTTTTAACATGTGCGATTGTCCAAAAGCTATGAATGATCCAAATAACAACCTAATACGCAATTGGTGCTTTAACAATTTTCTACTATTAAATCCTAACAAAACAAAACTTATAGTCTTTGGAAGCCACCAATTACTTGCCAAACTCCCTGATTTCAAAATATCTCTTCTTGGAAAAGATCTCGCTCTTGCATCTTTGGCCAAAGATCTTATGGCTGTTCTAGACCCACTAACATTAATTTGATGACCATGTTTTAAAAACTACTTCATCTTGCATGTCAAGCCTTGCACAAATCAGTTGGGTTAAACATGTTTTTCGCTGTAACCAACTGGTGACAGTAATAAATGCAATAGCCTTTAGTAAATTACTGTACTCAGTGTTCCACAATGTGGTCGAATACCTTGAACAAAAACATCTGTGGACTACACTCAGTGCAGGAACCAGGAATTTCGATCACATAACTAAGAGATCTATGTTGGTTACCAGTTAAACAAGAGTTGTTCTTCCATGATGCTGTCATGGCATTTAAATGAATGACTGGTCAAGCTCCACATTACCTCAGCGATCAATTTATGACAAGACTGGGGTCGCCGGGCATGTGACTTGAAGTTGCCAACTTTTAAACATCCCTTTGCATAAGTCGAGTACCGGGCGGAGAACATTTTACTACCGTATGGTCCACATTTGGAACAATCTAGACAGTACTCTTAAAACTGCAAAATCTATTTCTACGTTTGAATTTTACCTAAAAAAAATTGATTACGGACTTTTTTCTTTTCTTAATAGTACATCATGATAGTATTTTAGTATCTTATTAGTATTCATTTTATTATAATTTAACTTAAGTATGCATTTTGTACAGTATGTAGTGATAATATTTATCGAATTAATTCTTATAGGTATGTCTATATTGTTAGTTGCATTGTCACTGAAAAGCCCCACTAGGGGAGTGTCAATAAAGTATTGTATTGTAACTAGGAATCAAATACCTAAATGTCCCATAACATGTGCTCAAGTTAACGTTTAAAACCACCCTGATTTTTACTCAATTGAACATGTAAAGTGTATATGAAATAATTCATATTTGAACTGCGGTTATAGATGCAAGTGAAGTATGATCCTTGCAGTAAATTTTCCAATTTAAGCAATTGGAAAGAAGAAGCCTGAAAAAAATCAGGGCTTCAACGGGATT
>CM042746.1:25121323-25146280 GCA_022496165.2 Catalaphyllia jardinei | reverse complement strand
AAACATTTAGTCATTTGCATTGCACATAACTACTAATATTCTCGATCGATTATAACATCTATATCTGAAGATACTCGCAAAGAAAGCATTCAGCAGTTTAGTGAAGCATGCTTTAAAACAAAAGATAAAATGGTAACTTGTCAATTGAAATTACCTTCCTACATGACCAGCTCCCTTCGTAAATGTGGTACAATTTCTATTGAAGGGCTGATAAAACGAAGTGTGCATGAAATTGACACCGTACTTTACTGTGAACACGATGGCTAACAGACTCGGGACGAAAGCCAACTTTGCAGCAAAATTACATACAAATAGACGGAGATAAACAGGGATAAGAAATTCTCAAGTCTGCGAAATCATAACTTTATTTCTACCTCTATAAGGAAACTAATTTTCAGGAAAGAAATTGACTGCCACTTCGAAAACCAATTCGAAAACAAACAAGCTAGTCTCCAGTGCTTTTCGGTCCACATGGTGGCTCCATGTGGGCTGGTACCGAGTAATGGCGGCCACTTCCACGCAACGGCACGTTCTTCACATTTGTTACCTTCCAAAGTGTCTTCATAAGGAAGAAAATGTATTTCAAATATAATGCGAGTCAAATACAAGTATTCAAGCCACTATTTTTCATGTGAAGGTTCTTCTTAGTAGGTAAGAAAGGATTTTTGAACAGCTAGATCGACACCCAAATCCGTATTGAATCAATGCACCTCTGGAAACTAAATCGATCATACAACCCCCCCTCCCCTCTGGAATTTCCCGGGCCTTTGACCCCCCCTCCCCTTCGGAATTTCCAATTCCCTCTGTGGTGGGGGTATGGATATTTTCTGGAACCACACATTCAGGGCTTCAGATTTTAGAGTTAATTACAAGTAGGTTTGAACTGCGGTTATAGATGCAAGTGAAGTATGATCCTCGCAGTAAATTTTCCAATTTAAGCAATTGGAAAGAAGAAGCCTGAAAGAAATCAGGGCTTCAGATTCAGGGCTTCAGATTTTAGAGTTAATTACAAGTAGGTTTGAATTGAAACCATACTTTGCACGATTTATCTGAGCAAGCCTAGAGAAACAAGGAGGAGTGAGAGCTGTGATATGACAGTCAAAATACAGAGCAGGATCAAATGTCACTCAAGTCCTCAACAGAGTCTGCTGGTAGGAGTTCCTTGTTCAAGCTTGGCAATTTGCAAATCATCTGTTGACTGCTGAACACCATTAACTTTGTCTTGTCTGGGTTCAGCAGGAGGTAGTTCTCAAAGCACCAATCATGGATTCATTGTAGATCTGTGTTGATGTTATCTTCAGCAGTGTGAGATTCGTCAACAGTGAATGAAAGAATCAATTTCGTGTCATCTACAGTATTGTGAAAAAGTAATGCAAACGATAATCGACGAATATCATGATAATCGCGATATATCGGCGATATTTGAACGATAATTAACTTGGAACGATATATCGCGCAATATATCATGGAGCTATTGTTGTAGCACTTACGATATTTCGCTAAGGCCCGTGCAATTTACAGTTTGCTCTGAATGATATAACGTTTGCAGCAAGCGAGATATATCGTTCGCACCAAGCGATATGTTGTTTGCTTCAAGCGATTTATCATTTGCTCTGAGCGATATATTGTTTGCTCTGAGTGACTTATCGTTTGCTCTGAACAATATATCGTTTGCTCAGCACAATATATTGTTTGCGCCGAGCGTTTCCCACCCTTTTCCCAAAAATTAGCGATCACAATTGTAGGTGTGGCTTACAGTATCTGCGAGACCATTTGGGAAAGGTGCTGTGAATTTCCGTGAATGGAGACTTTCATGGCATAATACTGGAATAAATGCTACATTACAACAACAAAGAGTATTGGTCATTGCTTTTGCGAGTTTGGTGGCTCCTAAAAGAGCTGTTGGTGATGAGTAAAAGCTTATTTCAAGCTTACATTTCTTGCCGTTAAACCTTCCTCGTTAACAGGTCTTTTAAACGGTTTATGGTTGCTTTTCTTGAACAGAAGAACCTTACGCAGCATGGAATTTCCATTCCCCCACAAAGTTGTTTACAGTGTCGGGTAATTGATCCTCCATGAGCGAGAAAATATTCTTGAGTATTCGCGTGGTAGATGGCCCACTGTTTGTTCGCCATTGAGCACTTTCATAGCAAATTTGTCGAACTGATTACCAAACTCTCTATGTGCAATGCGTTTTTCACCAGATGGCTCCCAAACATCTTTGTTGATATGATATCCACAGCTTTGTGTCTTATAATGAATAAAAAAATTTCCACATTTTTTTGCACTGCTTCCGGTGTCCAGTCTTCCATTGTCCGATAAGACATTAAAGTAAGACATTAAAGTATTTTTCGATCCATTGTTGGCGAGTTTGCCTTGGATGAAGACAAAACACTTCATGGTCTCGACTTTGGATTCCTTTGAGTTTTTTTCATGAGTTGCTAAACTCGGGGTGCAGCTTATCTGCGAGTCTTTACGGTGACCGTTTGCTCTGAGCGATTACAATGTCACCATTACATGTATGTAAGACGACACGAGTGTTCATATGCTTGTGTATTTTGTAGTTGTTTGTTTCACTGACCCCAATCTCTTGATGACCAATTATATTTGTAAAACTTTTTAAACCATCCACAGCTTTTTACTCTACAATATGAACCATCCGTAAGAAATTGGCCTTTAAATCCAAATTTGTTGGTTTCTGTCAACATTACAACTTCGCGCCGCTTCATTACAACTTCACGCTGCTTTAAATGTGTCTTTCTGAAATGGCTTATCCTGCTGGATGTTGTAGCTTGAAGGCTCAGTTTATTCCTTTGGGCATTGCTTTCGGTAGCATCCGAAAGCGTTCCGAATAATTTCGGTTTTATTCGGTTTCAAAAAGGTGAGATATTTTGGAAGGAGACCTCATTTACCTCAAAGAGACTTCAAAAGACTGGAACAATGCTGCAATTAACGGACCATGCGTGAACTGACTTGTGAACGTACCCTTTTGTTTGCGATGTGTGAATGATTATGAAGTAATCACCGCAGATATTTTATAGATTTGGCTTCTTCGCAACGTATTTCAAATTTTGTAAGCTTAAGTTTGCGTAGTTCTGAATACAGATCATATTGAGAGCTTTAAAAAGAGATCTTGAACTAGTTTTCTTGGTCACGGAACGCCAAAATTAGATTTTTTCGTAGAGCGGCGGCCATAGTTAATTAATGCATGAACATGTTCCGATGCGTGGCGAATGCCCAGATCACATGGATTTGAACTTTTAATTTCCTTTACCACAACTTTTTAATTAGATGCCTTCGAGGAGCTCTAAGGAGAGATTCATTTTAGGATTCTTTTCTTTTTGAAGCCGACTGAGTGTTCAATTCGAAGCTGCCAGCAAGTTTTATTCGCAGCAGTGTCGTGTTTCATGTTATCTGTTCCTCCCAGAATATGTATTTGATGACATTTTCTTTCTTTGCTCAATAAATAAAGTTCAATTAAAAATCCTTGATTGTATTTTTTGAAAAAAACACTCATGCAGCCACGTTTAGCCCCGCACGTAAGTGGAAATTCCGACAATCGCGGCGTGTAACTTGTTAAGTTTTGGTATTATTTTATATTTTTAAATAAAAACTCAGTGAGTTTTATAATTTTCCTCCATGCAGCTACGTTTAGCCCCGCACGTAAGTCATTTACGTAATTCTCCGGACCCTTGTTAGTAAACACAGCTGTTGTTTTGCTCAAGCGAGCTTTGCGAGCAAGAACACTGCAATTTTTGTCCGGTTGTCATGTCAACTGTCTAGAACTGACCAATTGCCGTGTCTTGTCACGTCCCATGACGCTCGTCACACTCGATGCACGTAGGCTTCCCGATTATTTGCTTGCCTTAGTTGTTCCATCAATCGAAAAGATTTTACGCATAGAATGTTAAAACAAAGAAAACGAGAAATGAAATAAGGTAAGATCAGCAAATGAAAATGTTCGCATTGCCACATGCAACAAGTTTTGTAACTGCTGCTTTGTACTAAGATAAAAGTACTCTGCGGTCATAAATTTAATTCGCGTGCGCTCTCGTGTTTACTTTAGAAAAATAAACCCTCTGTTGATCAAAATGTTGACTCAGTAAAGTTAAAAAGGCGATTATGGAGAATTTTCGACCTTTACTCTCAAAGTTCCAAGGCTGTTTACGGCCTTCAAGAAATTGTTCACTCAAACGTGATTCTCGTAACCAAAATTTCGCTGAGAGCGTAAATATTGACCGATGTGTCCGGTTCAGTGTTTTGTGGTAATTGACAAAAACCTCCCTTTATCATTAAAGATATCTGGTTCAAGTTTGAAATTGCCAAGAATCAATCAAGCAGACATTATCTTAGTCCCTAGGGTTTTATTTCTTCTCTGTTCATAAAAGAAAAATATCTCACCAACATCAAAGAGCTTGCGCTCTTCGGAAACATGCCGTGTTGTCGGCAGAACATCGTTATGAATAAGTGATGAGTAAGAACAATAGCGTGAATATATGAATGCTCAATGACCCCAGAATTTGGGGTACACATTTAAAGCGGCGTGAAGTTGTCATGTTAAATGTGTCTTTCTGAAATGGCTTATCCCGCTGGATGTTGTAGCTTGAAGGCTCAGTTTATTCCTTTGGGCATTGCCTTCGGTAGCATCCGAAAGCGTCCCGAATAATTCGGTTTTATTCGGTTTGAAAAAGGTGAGATATTTTGGAAGGAGACCTCATTCACTTCAAAGAGACTTCAAAAGACTGAAACAATGCTGCAATTAAGGGATCATGGGTGAACTGACTTGTCAACATATCCTTTTGTTCGCGATGTGTGAATGATTATGAAGTAATCACCGCAGACATTTTATAGATTCGGCTTCTTCGCAATGTATTTTCAAATTTTGTAAGCTTAAGCTTGTGTAGTTTTGAATACAGATCATATTAAGAGCTTTAAAAAGAGATCTTGAACGAGTTGTTTTGGTCATGGAACGCCACTTGTAGAGCGGCGGCCATAGTTAATTTATGCGTGAACACGTTCCGATGCGTGACGAATGCCCAGATCACATGGATTTGAACTTTTAATTTCCCTTGACCACAACTTTTTAATTAGATGCCTTCGAGGAGCTCTAAGGAGAGATTTAATTTAGGATTCTTTTCTTTTTGAAGCCGACTGAGTGTTCGATTCAAAGCTGCCAGCAAGTTTTATTCGCAGCCGTGTCATGTTAAATGTTATCTGTTCCTCCCAGAATATGTATTTGATGACATTTTCTTGCTTTGCTCAATAAAGAAAGGTCAATTAAAAATCCTTGATTGTATTTTTTTAGAAAACACTCAGCCAGTTTTATAACTTTCCTTCATGCAGCCGCGTTTAGCCCCGCACGTAAGTGGAAATTCCGACAATCTCGGCGTGTAACTTGTTAAGTTTTTGTATTATTTTTTTATTTTTAAAAACTCAGTGAGTTTTATAATTTTCCTCCATGCAGCCACGTTTAGCCCCGTACGTAAGTCATTTACGTAATTCTCCGGACTCTAGTTAGTAAACACAGCTGTTGTTTTGATCAAACGATCTTTGCGAGCAAGAACACTGCAATTTTTGTCCAGTTGTCATGTCAACTGTCTATAACTGACCAATTGCCGTGTCTTGTCACGTCCTATGATGCTGGTCACGTTCGATGCACCTAGGCTTCTTTGCTTGCCTTAGTTGTTCCATCAGTTGAAAAGACTTTACGCAGAGAATGTTAAAGCAAACGCAACGAGAAACGAACTAAGGTAAGAAAAGATCAGAAAATAAAAATGTTAACATTGCCACATGCAACAAGTTTTGTAACTGCTGCTTTGTACCAAGATAAAAGTACTACGCGGTCATAAGTTTAATTCACGTGCACTCCATGTTTACTTTGGAAAAATAAACCTTCTGTTAATCAAAATGTTGACTCGGAAAACTTAAAATAGCGATTATGGAGAATTTTCGACCTTTACTCTCAAAGTTCCAAGGCTGTTTACGGCCTTCAAGAAATTGTTCATTCGAACGTGATTCTTGTAACTATAATTTCGCTGAGAGCGTAGATATTGACCGATGCATCTGGTCGATCTGTGGTAATTGACAAAAACCTCCCTTCGTCATTAAAGATATCTGGTTCAAGTTTGAAATTGCCAAGAATCAATCAAGCAGACATTATCTTAGTCCCTAGGGTTTTATTTCTTCTCTGTTCATAAAAGAAAAATATCTCACCAACATCAAAGAGCTTGCGCTCTTCGGTAACATGCCGTGTTGTCGGCAGAACATCGTTATGAATAAGTGAAGAGTAAGAACAATAGCGTGAATATATGAATGCTCAATGACCCCAGAATTTGGGGTACACATTTAAAGCGGCGTGAAGTTGTCATGAATAGTACAGGGAATACAGGCTTCAACAATCCACTCTCCATAGAGCAAACACAGTAGATAATAATTTCAATAGAAAGTAAACTCGGTTCAAGCAACCGACTTGGCGACGCATTTCGGTGTGGATCTTTGGAATGCTACGGACTAAACATTTTGGAAAGACCTGCCGTCGCCGCTCAACCCATACCAAACCACAAACGTTTTCCTTGAAGAAAAAATTAACTAAACGCATACAGATTTAATTATAGTTGTGGAAAGATCAAAAGATATAATGCATATAAAACTTCTCCTAATTAGTTTAGTGGCGAAAATTGGGGACATTTGCAGATGTAAATTAAACGTGAATAGGTTTTTGTTTACATGCGAGATTAAAGACAAACGTTATTTGCATGCTGCGTAACTCTGTGTACGTTTTCTCTAAGGTTTCTGAAGAATTTGAAATTATGTTTTCCACTTAAACTGTTTACTTGTCACAAAGCTTTTTCGGCTCAAAATGGTGAATTTGAGTGATTTGGTGGGTTTTGGGTCGTTTCTTACTACACATTGTGAGAAGGAGTGAAAGGTGGAAAGCTCATAATTTTTTTGACCCCTCCCTCCATTGCAACGCGTCGCCTATATGTGCAACATATCAACGAAATATCGTTGATATATCGCAAGAACAAAGCGCGATATTCAACGATTATCGTTTGCATTACTTTTTCACAATACTGTACATAACACGTGGTTGAGCACACCTCGCTGGCTGCTGGCAGGTCGTTTATGTAAATACTGAATAACAGGGCTCCAAGCACCCTCCCTTGTGGCTCTGACACTTCACAGGCAAGGCATTAGATAGTGCACCATTGATGCAAACCACTCAAGATCTTTGGGACAAATAACTGTTAAACCAGGAAATTGCCGATGAGGCAACCCCAATGGCTTTGAAATTTCTTAGTAAAATGCTGTGATTGATGCTATCGAAAGCTTTGGTCAATATTGAGTTACAAGGAAAATGAGACAAAACTTTCTACATGCAATGCTAATTTGTCTTATTAGTTTTCAGTTACAGTAGATGCAAGTGTGCAATATATCAAACAATACAACTTGGATATTTGCTTATTTCCTATCAGTAAAGAAATATTCTCTATTTACTCACATGAAAGTAAATAACCGATTCATTGTACAGTAGGTAAGCTGTATCAATATCATCCATTTCTTCCCCAGTGTCACCACTGTCTTTCTCAATCTAAAACATGTAAAAAGGTTTGTACAATGTAACATGTGGAGATGACAAATGACAAATAGAGCTCATGTCTTAATTGAGGGGGTGTGTGGATATCCACACACCCCAGCTTCGAAGGCAGCTTCAATTGAAATACCTAAGAGTAATTTTCACAGTTTAGCTCTGATTTTCGCTATTGTTCTAAAAAGAACTAGTAATTATTTCTAGTTCATTTTAGACAATAACAGAGACAAGAGTGAACTATAACAACTGCTTATAGCTATTTCAATCCTGGCTGCCTAGGGATTTATTCCACTCACCCCTTCAGTTGGAAAGTGTTTCTACTCACTTGTTTTCTTATGTGAAGTAAGTTCCTGCTGCATTCTTCTGTTCCTGTACAGTTTGAGAGATAAAACTGTGCTACTGTTTTATTATGCTGAACCTTTGGATCATTCCTCCTCAGTTCTGACAGTTTGTTTAATGCAACCAAGCATCTGAAGAGACAAAGAAATCAAACTAAACATAAGTCTGTTCAAACAAGAAAAACTTAGGCAGTTACTACAATTTAGAATTTTACATCCTAATTCTACAGAACTCATAGCTTTTGAAAAAAGATAAATATAAAAAAAAAACTTTAAAATTTATAAATAACAGTAAAATTTCTCAGAATTCATTACTTTTAGCAATAATCAATAAATTATTACAGCATTCACAATAAGTAGTTTAGAAAGACAAACAATTTTTATATGTCACAGCATGACTATAAATAAGAAACATCAATAAAAAGGCCATATTCATGTTCTCGGTATAGGACTGGACCTACTGTACATAGCTTGCAATGGAGGCTCATGCCAGGGAATATCATTAACAAGAGATTCATGTTGTTTGCATTTGAAAAGACTCCCCCATATATATCCTCAGTTACAAGCTGCATGTAATTCCTGCCGAATAACATGAATATGAGTATGGTCTGCTGTTAAAAAACAAGACATAATCTATAGATTTAGTCAAGCCTAAAAGTGGAGCTCGTGGGCCAGGTTGTTCAAAGTCCAATTAAGCTGACCCAGATACATGTAAGCAAAAATGTTTTAGTTTTGTAAATTTATGGTGAGGTTTTCTGTTTATGTTGTTTGGCTTTCTGTGAAGAACATTTGTGTAGAAAAAAAAAATTATACTTTGGTTAACTTTTTTAATCCTGGGTTGGTGTTAACCCACTTTCAAACAACTCGGCAATCATTACAACAAGTTAGCCTGACATGAGCCCGTGACCCAGACAAAACATGTACATGTACTTGGTCAGCGGTAAACTTTTAAAAAAAAACATGTGACCCTGCGATGTGGTCTTGTGATACTGGTCAGCGGATACCTTGTATTGACAGGTGTCAATTGACCGTAACAGATGAACAAAATCAAGGAAATAAGGTACAAACCAAGAGTGCATGTCTCTCTCAACCTATCAGCTGGAGCAAGGCTCCCATGTTGTGCAACTTCTCCGTCGCTGCTGTCGTGCATACGCGCCCACAAGCAATACCACTAGCCATGGCAACCATGATAAAATCAATTCATGGGTTTCCTTTAGTTCCCTAAATGGGTATGGGGCTCTGCTTGGTGGAGGGCTGCTGGAGCTCCGCTACAAGTTTTACACGTAGATTTTCACAACTTTTTAATGTCCCACTTGTTTCTCACCTATCATATTGTTTACTCTCAAACTCAACATGAGCATTATTGGCAAGTTCTCGTTCAGCATCAGTGACACCCACTCTAGGAATCACCTCGGCTTGGACATCTTGTATATTATCCACTGGAGCTTCTGACATGCTGCTGAAAAAACAACAATGATTGAATCTGTGAGCTACGACCAATATAGTATGATACAGTTGACTCAAACCTTCATGGTAACCTGAAAGTGTCAGTTATCGAGAACCACAAATAAGGAAAAAAATGATGTGTAGTGTTTTCCTGTTCAAGCAGTGTACATTTAAACAAATATTAATTGCAAAATAAGTCAAGTGAAACTTAAACGGTAGATCTCTAAATCATGGCATAAATTGGAATGTAACGTAAAGTGAAAAATATACCAAAGGAAATCAGAAGTCCAGGTACTATGAACTGTACAGGTTTTTATAAGAGGAAAATGTTGGGCCACTGGTACAGAGCTCATGCCCATAGTTTGGAGTTATCGAGGGTAAAATTGACTTGAAAGAAAATGAAAATTACTTAAAGTAAGAGGGAGGTCTGAGTTATTGAGGGTAAAATTAAATAAAAAAATGACCTGAGAGGAAATGAAAATTACTTAAAGTAAGAGGGAGGTTTGAATTATTGAGGGTAAAATTAAATAACAAAAGGCCTGAAAGGAAATGAAAATTACTTAAAGTAAGAGGGAGGTTTGAATTATTAAGGGTAAAATTACTGGTAGGTTCTGATAAATTTTGTACAAGCCTCTCTACCCTTTTGTATTAATGGAAAAGTACTGGTAGTTCAGAAACATTACACCAACATATGTGTTCTTAAACAGCTGAAGTCCCAAAGTAAGAAACGTGATAAAATAGGATAGAGTATTTACACAGTCCACAGTTTGTGTTATCTAATATGAAAATCAAAACCACTGCTGAAGAAATATTTCTTTGAGATTAAAATACAGCTAGGTTTAAGACTGACCAATGTTGATGTAGAAACACAGTTCATCATCTTTTATTTACCACACTGTAACAAAAAGGTGATGAGGAGACTACCAAAAAAACACCAGGCTTATAGTGGAGGCCACCTCTGTTGTTAATTGCTGCGCAGCGAGCGTAGCGAGCGAGCAGCAACATAAACAGGATTTAAGAAGAAATATAAAAGGGAGTACGAATTCTCGAATTCATCACTTTTTACCAGAATGCATTGCGGCTTTTTACCAGAATGCATTGCGCCTTCTACCAGAATGCATTGCGCCACAACTGCTCCTGACCACGAACAACACGAGGTCGAGACACCGTTGTGCTGGCGTCCTTTTTCGTGTGGATTGCAGTTAAGAAAGGTTAGTGGTTATGGTTTGCTTTAATTTACCTGTAAAGACTGTAAAGCGATGTGAGCGATATCGTGCTTGGCTTTCACAACCCTTGCTGTGGTCATTAATGCAGAATTATCTGGACGATTTGATTAATTGTCACACAATAATTCAAAACTTAGTGCGTCAATTTCCTAGCAGTCACGCATCCTTCGTCAAATTCTTAATGAAGAGAAATCACCGGTACTTAAGCTTGTAGAATAATTAAAACAAACGAGAACCATAGAACACGCTAATTTATATCTGCTGCGATCAATTTGTTTCCATCTAAACATGAATTTAAGCTAAAACTTCAGCATTTTCATATATCGCCACGGACACGTCCTCACCACTGGCCCTTATCAGAGTCTGTCACATTCGATTCTAGAGACATGTGCGTATCAGTTCAGAATTTATAAGTCAGCTTTCTACTCTTACAATTTCCACATCTTTCGTTTATTTGGATTTGGTAAAGAGGAGGTTGATGTGTATCAATTCATGTCCAAACAGTTAAGATCACCATGTGCTTTAGTCACGATCACGTTGTTTTCTTGCAGACAATTTGGAAATCTGCACCACCAACAACACGAGGATGTCATAGTCTTTTCGGGTGGATTTCACTGAAATTTTGTTTTGATTTACCTGTAAAACGATGTGCAGGAGAGCATGATTGACTTTTACAACTCTTGCTTTTGTTCTTAATGCAGTACGTGGAAGTTTGTAAAAATCTCATCGCCCAGGTCTGGACGATTAATTGTCACATCTTATTTTAAACTTAGTATGTCATTTCTTAGCAGTCTCGCTCCGTGGTCGAATTCTTAAATGAAGAGAAATGGACGTTACAAAAACTTGTAGAATAATTAAAACAAACGGAAACTGTAGCACACGTTTATTTCATATATGCTACGATCAACTCCTTTTCATCCAAACATGAATTTAAACTAAAGTTTTAGCAGTTTCACATATCCGGCGATGGACAAGCCTGCGAATGCAGATGTATTTCCGGCTGTCACTGGTGCCGCCAGCAGAGACAAGTGATAGCCGGAAATAGTTCGCAGGCTAGCGATCGACGCATTTTCAATACTGTCAACACTCTAGACTTGATGCGTACTTGCACAGAATTTATAACTGAAATTTCTGCTCCTACAATTTCCACATCTTTCAAATTTCATCTTCTGGATTTTCTGGTAAAGTTGGGGGTGGGGTGGGGGGAAAGGGGGGTAGATGTGTATCCTGTGTGTGTGTGTGTGTGTGTGTGTGTATGTGTATGTGCTTTATTGTCTCGATCCCTTGTCACGCCTCGCCATCGATTCGTCATGATGCATGAGGTTGATACATACAAGGACAGATTTTAAGTTACACACCACGACTTAAAGAAATAAAGGTTATAATGTAAGACTTGGAATGCGCAGACAGATCAATGACTACGTAAAATATGTCATTAACAACAGAATGTGCCGCAGCATTGCTATCTTTTAGATACCCTAGTATATTGTACAGTTGTGACATGATTATTGATATTTTTGCACACACAATCGGACAGCCTGAGCTATGTATTGCAAAGGATGTATACGTACTAGCCTTGTTGGCTATTGTGCTAGTAATAATAATGATTCATAATACTAGCATAAGCTCAGTTGCTCAAAAGATGATGCTTTTTACAGGACGTCAACCTAACCAGCTCCTATATGTGCCTTTATATACACGCATATCAGCTTGCAAAATGACTGCAACATTAAAACTAACATATTGGTAACAATTCAGGTTAAAAATAAGCTTATAAATGACCTGCAATCGTGCTACTAATACCTGCAGTTTTACTATCAAGAAAACATCCCAAATATAACAACTTGAAACGGAAGGGCTTGCAAGCGTCTGTGATTTATGCACGGTAAAAACGAACGTTAAACTTACAAAAACGGATAAAAAATCTCTACCTTAAATAAACGTAAGCTCTTGCGTAGTACAATTAAGCTTATTAATTAAGAAGTACGTGAGCTTACGTTAAACTACGATAGCCTTTTCCGCCGGGTTCTACAGTATTGCTGTGTAATATCAACGACCGGATTTACTTTGAAAACTGTCACATTCGTAGATAAAGTTCTACCCAGGGTCATAACATGTTTTAGTTCAAGTTACCCCGAGACGAAGCCATACGGGTCGACCACTCGCTGTAGTGGACGTGAGAAAACGTTTCTTATCAAACAACTAGCATGAACAATAACTGCCAAAATCTCTAAACTATCGAAAATACATGCTACGGAGTAACTACAGTATACAGGGCCACTTTAGACCATGCATTAAACGAGCCGGCTCGTTTGGCTCGGCAGTGGATGCAAGAACGAGGATTAATTTGTATGACCTTGTATGGTGTTAAGTCTTGGCTTCATATATTTAGCGGCTCGTGTGGCTCTTTTGGCTCGGCAGTGGTCCTAGGTCTCTATATTTAGCGGCTCGTTTGGCTCGGCAGTGGATGATAGAACGAGGAATAATTGGCACGGCGTTAAGTCTTGGGTTCATATATTTAGCGGCTCGTTTGGCCCAGGCTTTTGGCTCGGAAGTGGATGAAAGAACAAGGAAGAATCTGTATGTGTGTTAAGTCCGTGGTCTATATATTTCGTGGCTCGTTTGGCTCGTTTGGCTCGGCAGTGGATGACAAGGGCGAAAACGAGCCAAACGAGCCGGCTCGTTTGTGGATGCTAAAAAGTGGCCCTGTATTCTGTAGTTCAGCCCATGAGGAGGTGTACTTTACGTAAAATTATACCTTGCAAATAAAATATCGTTGATTTCTGCGTCCAAAATAATACCAGCCTACCAGCCCATGGAACCAAAACCTTCGAACCTTCTTGTAGCTCTTGTAGCACCCGATTCACATGACTCCCGTGGGTAATGCCCGCTGAAAAGGTACCAAATTACGCGGGCGTCACCCGACACAGTACGTATTATTTCCGTACTATATATATAGTACTTGCCTAGTACGGTAGGATACTACAGCTGGGCGATTTTATGCCGGCTGACTCTAAGAGTGAAGTCACATTTTACAGCCCCTCATATGGGGCCCGTTTGCCATTTTATTGAAAAATCTGCTATAAAAAAAACACGAAAACTTAAAAAAAGGGACTGTTTATACCGTAAATTGGTCTCATCAAGCTATAAAACGACTGAAATTAGACTCGAGTCCGTAGAATTATATAGCCGAGCGATTTAATGATGGTTAGCCCTCGGTGAAAACTAAACTTCTGAACTCGCCTCAAATAAGGGAATTTCTCCTTTCATCTGAGTTACTTCAACGGAAATATTCCGGCGATAAAAAGTTAACCGTGAGGGCCGCCGTTCAGAGAAGGGAATGAAATTGTACTCCTGGCTGTGTACTATAGTACGGGGTATGGCCGGGTGTGGGAACTCTAATGGTGATTTCACAATTTACAGCCGTCTCAATCAAGACCATTGTCATTTAAATCAGGTTTCTCCAATAAAAAAGGTCAAAAAAGACTGTTATACCGTAAATTGGAGACAACAAGCCTTAAAACGAAAGAAATTGCGCCCCTGGCGAGAGTCACTAGAGTCTGTATGATCCTACTGCCGGGCGATTTAATCCTGGGTAGCCCTAGCTGAACATGATCTGAAATAAAGTCGCTTACCATTTGATCCTTTAGTCCACGCAGTTCAGACAGTAGGGAAAAATACAGTAACAATGTTTTATGTCGCTGTTTGCCGATAAAAGTTTGTAAATGGAATGATTTTGCACGGGCTCCTGGAGTGTCATGTACTATAGGATCCTACGGCCGGGCGATTTAAGGATGGGTAGCAGTAGTATATAGGGGGGCAGGCAGTGAGACAAAACAATAGGAAAAATACTATTAAAATCCCTATTATTAGCAAAATCAGTCCTAATTTAATAGGAACCAAAACATAGGAGATAGGTGCTATTATTATTTGCTTATACATTTGATAATCTCCAGTATATAGCCTGATGGGTTGTGGGACACTGTTAATAGAGTTTACTTATAAACCAAAAAATGATTTTTTAGCGCAATAAAAACAATCTGAATTAAACTCTGCATTTGTTTCGTCATCAAAATAGTTAAAACAACCACATGGAAGTCTAGTTCCATCATCAGAAGAATCATCAGATTCATAATAAATGGCTTTTTCCCTTTCCCTTTCCCTTTCTCGTCTTTCAAATGCTTCTTGTTTTTCATATTCTTTTTGTTTTTTATCTTTACTCAATGAGTATTCAGATGTTTCATCAATAATAATGCTTGGTCCTATATCTTCTCTATTAGAATGTTCTTGTGCCTTAAAATTTTTATCCATATTATTATAATTTAATTTTCTTGTAGCAATAACTCCATCTTTTATTAAAACTTTTTTTCTAGGAATAACTTTAGGCTTAATCATTGGAATTTTTTTATTTTGAAATTCATAGTAAACACGTGATACCACTGCTTCTGCTTCACTATCTATATATCCATCTTTTATATATTGTCTATCCATATAATATATAATAGGGCGTCATTTTTTTTAAAAGTTGTTTTTTTTAAGACATTTTTTTACTTATAATAAGTTAATATTTTATTTTTAGCATAACTAATTCTATTCATTAATTCTTTTTCTATCTCAACAATCTCAGGATTTGTAAATTCATTTAACATAATAGATAGAACTACATTTGTTTCTGAATTAAAATCAACTTCATTATATACATGAAAATTTTTTAGAGTATTTATAAGAAAATTTCTATATAATGAAATTTGTCTCTCTAAATGGTTAGTATAAAATTCTAGCATATTAACAGGCATATATAATATAAATATAATTTATTCTTCAGTATATTTTTTCCAATAATATTTTTTATATTTTTCAACAGATGGGCACATATCAATAAAGAAATTATCAAGATTACAGATATCATTAATCAAATCTTCATTGTTAAATGAACCAAGTCTCAATGCTCTCTTTATTCTCACTAAGAGATGTGCATAGCTCTGATAAGCATACTTGCAGTTATTCATGTTTTCGTTAACGTTTTTATAGTCAAGCAAACATTCAATTAACATAGAACCACCAAGAGAAATAATAGTCAAAATAGATCCTGAGACAATAGCTGATGCAATACCGCCACCGGCAATGGCTCCTGAAAACAATCTTGCTGCATATTTAATATTTCTGTAATACCTATGAGCTCTCTTATATAAAAACCATTTTAGATGAATTGTTTTGTAATAACCCATCAATTCATCGATTTGATCGCTATTCAAGTCTGGTGAAATGTGATTGAAATCGCAAATTTTTTTTCTCATATTTATAAATAATTACAGGAAAATTATTTATAAATGTGAAGAGCTGTTGAATTGATTATGAACAATACATTCCTGAGCGCCAATACATTCCTGAGCGCCCCAGAAAAACGAAGCGACTAAAATAAAATTTTCTTTTCGTAAACATTGGCCGTTTCTAGGTCGCTCAGGAATGTATGACGTCAAAGAACATTCTAGAAAATTATAAGTCAAGCTCTATTATTAAACTTATTATAGTATGTGTGACATTGCTGTTAGTTTTACTTTTAAAATTAACTCTATCGCCTGGACTTAATTCAATAGGTGTATTAAAAGCAGCTGTAGCTGAGAAATGTCCAGAAGGTTTTGTGATATAATATTCGTTTCCTACTTCATTACCATTTACAATTACTGCTACTACAATTAATTCAGGAGCGTTATTGTTTAAAGTAGATGACAAAGCACCATATAAAATTCTAGAAGAAATAGGAATTGGAAAGCCATAGTTTTGACCAGTTGCTCCATTTCCGAAAGACCATTCAAAAGCATTGATAGAGAGAGGTCCATTTTCTTCGGCATGGATCGCGATTTTTGGTTTTGGAAAGGTAATATAGTCATTTATATTAGCAATTAGAGCGTTAAAATCTGCACTGTCTGTTTTGTTTCTCTCGAGTGAATCTATTGTATTAGATAGGGTTGTTATGTCTGAAGCATTTCCTTTTAGATTTATAGCTGTGTTAAAATCTATTAAGTTGACTTTACTGGCTAATTGGTTGTCAACATAGCTCTTTTCAGCTTTATTGTTTTGATGAACAGTTAAAGTGTTATTGATAATGTTTAGATCGCTCGCTTCTAACTTATCGCCTAAGGCTGTTTGAACATCTGTCACGTTTGCTTTTTTAGCTAATTCATTGTTTACGTAAGTAGTTCCAGCTTTATTTTTTAATAAATCTGTGACAAATTTTTTAGTGGTCGCGTCACTGTTATCTACTGGAGCAGATACATTAGTTAATCTCCGGTTTTTAATATGGTAATGCTGGTCGGCTGTTAAAGTGAAACCAATACCTCTATCTCCCTTTTCACCTTTCACTGCTTTTACCTCTTGTTTTTGTTCTCCATTAATAAAACCCATATATTATTAATATGATTTATTTCTTAAAATCTGCATCATATCATATATATCTTTTACAACTTCAATAAAATCTTCATAATTTTTAATATCAACATTAAAATAAAATAATTGACTCTCTTTTCTTATTCTTGTGTTTGGTAAAAGAGCTAAATGATATAATTCATTTATATTATGTTCAACACGTTTTTGTTTAAACTCAATAGAAGTTAAATCTTGAGCAACTTGGTTTAGTTTTGTTATAAAATGCCCTTCCATATATTTAATAAGAAATTAATATTTTTTAAGTTATTTTTTAAATAATTGTTCCTTCACTCTCTTCATATTTAGTAACATCAGAATAAGCATCGCTACGAGTATTATATAAATTTTTAGTTATTAAAGCTCTATTAATACTAAAAGGAGAATCTGACACATATATAGTCCAAAAATTTTGATTTTGGCTCTGGAAATGTGGATGTGTTACAGTTAATGAACTAGTGCTACCGCTAAAAATAAAATTCATAGTTTCTCTTTGGACAGTTAACCAAAAATAGAATTTTTTTCCTTTGGCGTTATTTGGAATATTAATACTTCTTAAACTTGGCTCATTCATTAAGGGATTTCTGGAAACTACTACTCTATCTTTGCTAATAAAAATATAGATAGGATAAGACCCCCCTCTCCAATGTAAAGTTATTATCATAGCGCCAGTTACAGTGGCTTTATGTTGAAAGCTTAAATAAAAAGTGACAACTCCCTCATTATCCCCATTTGTCTGATATGAATAATTATTTTGAGTTTTCGATGCAGTAGAATCAGGGAAATAAATCCCTTTTATTAATGAAAATCTTCCATCATTTCTTATTAAATTTCTATATATAACTTTAATTAAATTACCATTTTGTCTAATTGTGTTTGTAGATCAGAATGGACTGTCCCTATAGAACTCTGCAAATTTGCGACTGAAGTTTGGAAAGAATTTTTAAAATCATTTAACTGTTTAAAATTGATAGCATCACTATCTTCATTTCCTTCTGGAAGGTTTTTAATTTGTTTATTATTCATATCGATAGGAGCTTCAAAATTGACCACATCATTATGGAAGTAATACAATCGGTCCCAGAGATGAATCGAAACATCATTCTGGTAACCTCTAACACCATAGACTACCACATAAATATCTGTTTTAGGGTCTGACCTACCTTTAAGACGAATATCAATATCTAAATCATCAAAACTAGGATTGATAATACCCTTACGGAAATGTATCACACTTCTTGTGTTATTATTTACTATTTTGCTATTAATTTTACTGACAGAGAGAGTGCCACTAGATGCATTAATTTCATCAACAGAGAGTCCATCACTAATATACATTTCATAAACTATAGTATAGTTTCCGATTGGTAAATAAACTACATCAATACTTAGTCGAGTACTATAATAACCTAGACTTGAGTCATAATCAATTTGAAAATGGTATGTTTTTTGATTTACTTTATGATAATCTTTATTTATGAGTCCAATTTTATGAATATCACTATCATCTTCTTTGAAAAGGTCATCATCCATTACTTTTTTGAATACATTTTCTCTGTCAATTGATTCAATTGCGCTCTCTTCAGAGCTTTGTATTGCAGCATCAACATAAGCTTTATCAACATCAGGTGTTGGCACTTTTGCTATTTCTGAATCAATATAATTTTTATTTATAAAATCTCTATTATCAACATAAAGTTTATTTGCCGCATCTCTCCCATCAGTTGGGTCTGCTAATCCCTTTACCTTTTTATTTACTATCTGACCAGCATTGGAACCACTCTGCACAGTGTATTGAAAATTAAGGTCGCCAGTCATATTATCACCTTTTGTTAATACTCTATTAGAAATTAATACTCTAAGATATGCTCTCTCTTTTTCAAAAAAATCAAAGTTAACTGCCCTCTTTAATATTTCTGCCCTATTATCAGGGTCACCATCTCTCTCAATAATTGTGGTGAGATTATCTATGTATTTATTACCCATATTTAAATTACCACTCATCGCTCTCGAACCATCTAATTTTAATAAATCTGAAGTATCTACCGAAGGAATTTTAGCAATTTTTCTATCTACATATACTTTACTAACAAGATCATTATCACTAAATAAATTATCAGAATATGGCTCTGTGTTCTGAACTTTTTTTCCTCGCAGGTCAAAAGCCTCAGTACCATCAGCATTGCTCTTTAACTTAATAAAATTCTCATTTAGATATTCTTTATTTACAGCGCTATATAAATCTTTTCTCTTAACAGTTAATGAGTCAGTATCTTTATGATCATCTACGTTTTTTATTTGAAGAATATGATGTGTATCCATTTGTAGATCACCTATCATAGACCTACTACCATCTAACTTTAGTAGATTTGAAGTGTCTACTGATGGGATTTTAGCTATCTCATTATCAACATAGCTTTTTGAAGCTTTATCAGCAATGGCAATATTTTGTTTTCCATTTTGAATGTCAACATAACCTTTAGTTGCAGCATCATCAGATTGGACTGGATTAGCTAAACTCTCTATTTTATTACCATCCATATTGATATTTTCAAAGAAGAGTATCTCATAGTTATCATCTGTATCGGTTATCTCAAATATTCTATCATTAAAATCTGTACCTCGTGATCCTTTTATAACTCTTGTTTGAAACTTAAAATTCATTGATGGGTCTCTTTTAAATACTACAATACTAAATCTTATTTTACCCTCAGATCCATTACTTGAGAATCTTATATATGACTTTGTTATAATACCATTTTGTTTACTTGCAAAAGTATAAAGTCTAAAACCGTCAGAGGCATACACATTGAATATATGAGTATAATCAGTTACACCAGTTATCTTTATTAATGATGTATATATACCATCTCTTAACTTATCTGACTTCATTTCCAGTTCTAGAAAGGTTTGACCTCCAAAGTCACTACTTGTACCTGATGGAGATGTTTCATAGAAATTATTTGATAGTGTTAACTCAACATTAGACTTAAATACCTTTAAACTTGGTTGTAAATGAAAATTATTTTCAGAAATTTCAGTATGATTTTTTAATGTTTCATAATTAACAGCATCTTTATCATTTATTGGGTCAGCTAAATTTACTATTTTATATGATTTTAAGTCAAGATCAGAAGTTAAAACTTTATCTAATTTTAAATTGAGATTATCATCAGTGTATTTTTTAGTAGATGCATCTTTATCATTTATTGGGTCAGCTAAATTAACTATTTTATGTGATTTTAAGTCAAGATCATCAGTTAAAACTTTATCTAATTTAGAGTCGAGATTATCATCAGTGTATTTTTTAGTAGATGCATCATTTTCATGTACAGGTGCTCCTACATCTGTTAATCTCTTTCCATCAATATCAAAATTACCATCATCAGTAAGATTAAATCCAATTCCAGGAAGCCCTCTCTCTCCTACTCCTCCACTTTTGTTTACATTTTTTTGTTCTAATAATCCATTACTATATCCCATTATATAGTAATAGATTGTTTTATTTTTTAATTGTTTGTGTTGCTTTTATCTAATTATTGTGATTGTGAAGAAGAAAAAGATTGAGAAGAAGAAAGATATTGAGAAAGAGATTGAGAAGGATAATAGTCGCTATCTTCACTATCAGTACTTTCTAAACTAGCATTTAATAAAAAATCTTTATAATCAAATGATGAAGATGATTGCGAGCAAGAGTCCTCCGAGAAGGAAGATTGTGATTGAGTAAACTGCGATTCTTGTGATTGTGAGTTTTGAGATTGGGAGTTTTGAGATTCTTCTGAACATTCCATATATAATATAAAAATATTTTATTTTTAAATATCTTCATTGAAATTTTTTTTAAATTTCTTATTTATCTTATCTATATAAACAAAACTATAAGGTTCAGATGTTGCTCTAAGAAATTTATCCTTATTAACATTTACTTCTTTACACATTCTTGAAGTCTCTGCAGAAGATGGAGAGTCAAATATACAAAAATGAGAACAATTAATACGTATATCTTTTGGAGTTAGATAATAAGATTGACTTAGATAGATAACACTGCAATTTTTATGACGACCACCAATAAAATATTCAACAAGAGGTTTTTGATTCTTTTCACAAACAAAGTCATCAAATATAACTATTTTTTGATTATCACCATCTAGTTCAGATAGTGGTGTTATTTCATCATTGCTAGCTTGGATAACATCATATCCTACCTCTTCTGATATAGGTTCGAATTTATCCATTAGTTCCTGATACTTTTTTTGTTCTATATTTTTTGAGAATAAGTAAATTTTATCAAAATATAGAAGGTTATAGAGCATATGCATAAGAGTGTTAGTTTTACCACAACCACTTGGTCCACAGATTAACATTCTAAAAGTGTTAGATGGCATGAAATCTTTAATATTTTTAAAATTACCCTTTGTTTTTGATTTTTTATCATAGTTAGGAATTTTCATATATAATTTATATGAATATTTTATTTTTGATATACAAATGATTTATAAAAATATAAATTATGTTAATATATGAGTCTAAGTAAATGGAAAGAATTAGCAGAGCGGAGAACTAATACAGGACAAATGAAGAGAGAACTATTTAATAAAATAACAGAAGATAAGATAAGAACTAAAACAACCGATCAAGCTATTGCAAAGACTTTTAGGTTAGACAAACTAGATCAAATAGCTGAACAAACTAAACCCAAAAAGAGAGTCCATATTCAAATACCTAGAGAGGGAGGTATTGATTATGTAGATCCCTATGAAGATATGGATGTAGAGGGATTGCTAAATCTAGAAGATTATGTGGGACCACAAGCAGCAAAGATACCACTACAATACCAAATGGGTCCAAATGAGCCACCTCCTGACTATTCTTTTATAGAAGAAGAAGAAGCAAAAGCACCATTAGCTGAAGCTGAAGAATCAATGGTTGTTGTTGATGATGATAGATCAGAAGTTAATAAGGTTTTAGATCAATTAAAACTCCCTAATTATAATGATGTAGATTATAGATTAGCCGAAACAGATATGACTGATTCAGAAAGAAGAGCTTATCTTCGAAAAATAACTGAAGATGCACAAAAGAAGCAACAAAGGATTACACCTAAAAAATCAAAGGCAACAAAAGATTATAATGCTGGAAGAATAACATTAGATAAAAGAAATCAAATTTATAAGGATATTGGTAAAAAAGAAAAACAATTAAAATCTTACAGACATTACTATGAAAATAAAATTCATTCATATAAAGGTTCTGGTTTAGGTAAAATTCAAAGAGGAAGTGGTGCCTTTTTCTTCGATAATGCAAAAGATATGCTAGAAAAGTTGAATCTAATTATTGCAGAAATGCGGGCAGGAAATACAAGTATTGATATGAGAAACATAGGTGTAACTATTTTAGATGCACTTTTACATGCTAAAAATATAAATAAAAACCAATACCAAAAAATAGTTAAAAAATATTTTGCTGTTTAATCATATATGGAAAGAGAAATAACATTAAGTAGTTTTTCTGCAAAAACGAACCTGGAAATAGACCAGGTGACTTTACAACAGTATTTACACCAACAATGATATTAGATTCAAACTCCACCTACTATATTGGTTTAAACAGAATTATCTCAATGTTTTTTACATGGACAAATGTTAATTCAGAATATGATAATCAAAAAATATCATTTAGTAAAGATAATGGTAATAGTTGGACTGATATTGATTTTCCCCAAGGAGTTTGGTCATATAATGATTTTGACAATTATATTAAATCAAAGACAGTAGAAGATGGAGATGGAAATAATCCAAACTATCCAATCACAATAACTTTTGATGAGCCAACTTTTCGAACAATTATAACTTTAGATACAGGCTATCAACTTGATTTAACTAAATCTAATTTTAATAAACTTATTGGATTTGATAAAGAGATTTTAAAAGATGAACAGAATATTGGAAAGAGAGTACCAAATCTCACAGAGGACACTGATATTTTAAATATACATTGTGATTTAACAAGTACTTCATTAGTTGATGGTGGTGAATCAGATATTATTTATAGTTTTGGTACAGGAACTTTAAGTCAATCATATGCATTTACACTTGAACCAAGACGTATTGTTTTTAGTCCAATAAATACAACAATTATTTCAAGTATACGTATCTATGTAACTGATGGATTAAGAAGACCAATCTATTTTAATAATTCAGATACTGCATTTTCATTAATATTAAAAAAAATAAGTAATTAATATTATATGGTTAACAATTTAATGCTAAAATCAAGAGAATTTAAAAAGATGTATCATCCATCTCTTGGAAGATATGTTTACTTTCATAGAGGAAATGGTCTTATAGTTGATAATATTATGAAACCAATTAGTGCAGGTGTTAGTGAACTTGGAAGCGCTATTGGTAGTAAAATTGCCTCTACAGCTGCAAAAGCATTTGGGAAAAAGAGCAAAAAGCAAAAAGATGCTGAGAAAGAGGCAAAAGAGGCAGAAGAGGTTGTTGAAAAAGCAATAGAAGAAAAATCTGGAGATGTTATCCAAAAAATGTTATCAAGACCAAAACCAAAAAGGAAAAAACAGAACAAACCTAAGACACAACATGAAGTTAACACTTTAATTAATAATCTCTTAGATGATTGATTATTAAAAAAAATTATTTTATAAAATATATATGTCATTTCGATCACCAGAAAACGTTCAGAGAAATGAAGAAGTCAGATTTCTTCTTGAAAGCAATATAAGAACACCGGCTAATACTACAGAGCAACAAAAGAATGGTTATAAATTTGTAATAAATGATAGAAGCTCTTTTTATGATTGGTATAATGCTTATTTTGAAGTACAATTTCATCTTGATCTAAAAGCAGATGGAGGAGATAATGGCAATACTCGAACAACACTCCTATGTGGTTCACATTCACTTATCCGACATCTTGTTATTAAGAGTGCTGGTAAAATTATCTATGATACTGATAATCTTCATCTTGTTACTTTTGCAAAAAATCTATTAGAATATTCAGATGATTATGCTAGAAGTGTTGCTAAAAATAGTTTTTGGTATCTAGATAAGGCTGATTCTGCAGCAGATGGAGAGAACAATGGTTTAGAAGCTAGAAGACTATTAACATCAGGTAGAAAAAGAGTTAATGTAAATATCCCACTAAACAGATACTCTTTCTTTGAAGAATTAGAGGGAAGGATGTTACCCCCAATGCAACTTGAATTTGAAATAGATTTAAACCCAGATTCAGAAGCACTTTATGGTGCAGTTGATACAACACGATTAGTAATTGATCGATTTTATCTATGGGTTCCAAGATTACAACCAAAAGATGCTCTAATGACTAAATTCATATCTGATTTTCAAAAACCAAGTAAATGGAAATACTTAAGAGAAATGTATCAGAGATCAGATATAACAAAAACAAGTGGAGATTTTAGAATATCAGCATCTATTGATAAAGTAAGATATGTATTTGTCTATTTACAGAGACTTAAGAATAATAATATGGGAAGAAATCCATATATATATGATACATTTAAACTAAATAATAATAATAACAATAGTACCCTAACTAGTTGTAGACTTGAATATGGTGATGGTGTATTTTATCCTGAAAGAGATTTTGACAGTGAGAGTAAAACTAGAATATTTAATGCACTAATGGGTTATTCATGGAAAAAGAATGATTATAATACTGGAACACAATTAAATATTGCTAATTTTTCATCTCTTTATCCTATTATCTTTTTTGATCTAAGTTACCAAGCTGATAGTGTAAGTAGAGATCCTAAACAACTTATACTTAAATATATGATTAACATTCCTGCTGCTGATGATTTTAGGGTTCATGCTATTGTTCTTTATGAAAAAGATGTTGTTGTTGATAAAGTTGGAGATCAATTAGTTATTGTGTAAGGGTAAACAAAAAA
>CM042746.1:25087624-25106350 GCA_022496165.2 Catalaphyllia jardinei | reverse complement strand
CGACTTTTGTGACCGACTTTTGTGACCGACTTTTGTGACCGACTTTTATGACCAATTTTTATAACCAACTTTTGTAACCAACTTTTGTGACCAACTTTTGTAACCAACTTTTGAGATTATGAAAATTAAGAAAATTAAGAAAATTATGGAAATTGAGAAAATTATAGAAATTAAGAAAATTATTTATGAAAATTTTTAATATTTTTGTGTCCGTATGCATAGCTTGTCACTCCATATATCTTTTATCATCAAAACAGCTGAGTGATACTTTATTAATTTCGTAACTTCCTAACTGATGGTTCTCACTTCTGATTGTTTTCATCTTATGAAATATCTGTTTATTATTGAAGAGTGTGTCTTTATAGTTTTCATGTGTGATGTCCTTCTTGATGACATTCTTCTTAATTCCTTTGGCGGTCTTTCCTCCTTGTTGATTGTCTTTCATATAACTATACATTTTCGATCGTAGACCAACGAATTCACAAATGGAGACTCCTGCGGCTTCATCTTTGAATTTTCCTATTACTTTTTTATTTGTCTTATCAAAATACGGTGAGCTCTCAGAGTAGTCACTATTATCAAACTTATGCTTATAATTCCAGAAGTCTTGATACACATCTTCAGCTTCGATTTCATAAGTCAAGCTGTCTGTGTCTGTGAATAGAAGCTTGGCTTTGTCTCCATATTTGTATTTGATATAGTTGTAATGGAAATCATACATCAAAGTCTTACTCAAATCTAAGATGCACATACCCACATATGCCGGCCTGTTTAGAGTAAGTGTTTCTTTGATTTTGTGTACAGCCACCAGATTCTCATTGAAGATCTTGCTACTAACATAAGTTGGCTTACTGGTTAATTTTAATAATTTCTTTTCATCAGTAACCAATCTGACATCTACTCGCTTTCTGATATTTTCCATCGTTTTACCGAATACACTGTTATTCATCAACTTGAAGAAATACTTTTCAAAGGCATTTTTAGCATTCTTCCGTTTCTCGGTTTTTACAATACTCAGATAACATGTCATTGGTTACTTTCACCTTTTCTGCTGCAAGTGGGTAATCATTATGGAGATCATGTAATTTTTTTGGATACTCGAGATCAACTTCTGCTATGAAACCTTTCTCACTATCTTCTTTATACTTAGCAAGGTCTATCTTATTGATCTGCTTTTCAGTCATCCATCTGAATCCACCTGTTGGTAGATACTGACTCATAGCCCAACCATAAAGGTTATTAGCATCAAGATCCATAACATACCTCGAGGGCGCCTTCTCATCATATTCTTTCATGTATTTATTATTTGCTTTTCCATAACGATTGGCAATATAGCTAATACCACCACCACGCAGTCCCATTTCAATGAACTGGAACATATCAATGTCGGTCATAAGCTCTAATTTGATGTCAGTCATCTTTAGCATAGCATCCCACGATAAACCAGGAGATGTGAAATAATGCCATGGATCTAGTTTGTAACATTCAAGGCATGTTCTCCTGAAGTTTTCGAATACATCAGCTAAAAGGAGGATGTCAGATGCAAGGTATAAGTTATGATACTCCCCCATATTTTTTAGAGAGAATGTATTCCACACATTTTGGGCGTGTTTGTAATCTTCATCTGATATATGCTCATTGTTCAGTATGCTGTGAAATGCTTCTTTTGATGGAAGTTGTTCTTTGAACTTATCAAAACTGTCCATATAGTCGTAGGGGTAAACTCCTTTTCTAGTCATTAGATCAAGCTCTTGACCTTCAAATATTTCAGAGGTATATTTTAATGATTCTCTTGGTACATTACTCACTAGTTTTTCAAGACTGGAGCTCATGAACTGGAAACTAAGCTATTACCAAGCATGAAAGCCATATATTTCTCCATATTGTTGGGTATGGCATTGATTGTCATCTGTTGCTCTTCTCCTTTCTTATTTTTGTATGTATGTTTCTTAACAATGGCTCCGATCTCTTGCATAATGAAATGAGAGTCATACCCACGGAGATTATGAAATATAACTGGTATTTTTACTTATTGTGGGTTTACTCTGAGTTTCAAATTACAATCTTGATGAGCTGAGCCTCTATATTTACCGGTGATATGACAGTGGTCTCGAACTGGAATATCTTTATCAGTATATCTTTTATTACAAATATGACATTCTTCAGCTTTTTGAAATTGCTCTTTGTCTTCTTTCATCATTCTCAATGGTTTGTTGAATTCTTTTCTCATCAATCTCTCTTGTATTTATCATTATAGCAACAGACGACCTTATAACCGTATCCACAGTCTGTATGCTTCTGATATGCCTCAGTATATGATTTATCATTATTGGGTTGACAACCAGATATCTTTTCTGTTATGGCCTCAAAGTCAGCGTAGATCACAAATGGTACAGGCTGTTGTTTGTGGAAGTTGTCGAATTTTAGGATGTTGTTATCTTCATTGGGCATTTTTACTGCTTGTGCTCCATTGACTTGAATGCAATTATCTTTATGATTGTTCAAGACTCTTTCAGAGCTGAAACACTGAAGACAATGCATACAGAAGTGCTTTCTTTCCTTGTGTTTTGTTTTGTTATACATAAAACTCTTGAAATCTTTGATGAGGACGTAGTGTTTATTTTCATGCTCAGTGATCAATAATAAATTCATCTGTCTATCATATTTTTCTTTTGACACAAAGATGGGATATGGTTGTTTGTTTTCATATCCATATACATTGATGTTGATCTCATTTTGCTTTTCAATTTTGTTGTATTGCTTTGTGGTTACTGGGAATTCAATTCCTGAATAATCTAAACTTTTAATATATTCTTTGTCTGATTTTTTGATCCTTTGTGGATCTTTATCTTGTGGATTTAAATGTCTGATGTGACACCATCTGAAGCATTCATTATCCTCATTTTTCATGTTGATCAATCCTTTTTCACTATTTTTTAGTTTTTCTGGTAGTTCGATGTATGATGAGCCTTTCATTGGCTCATATTGTACAATATTGATATAATGATTGTCAACAGATTCAATAGTCCAACCGGAACCATCAGATATCCATTGAGCTATCATGGTTAAAATTAGCTGTTTTGATAATTGTAATGCTTCTTTGATTTCTGTGTTGTTGATGATGGTGAGAGGTTTGCTATTGAAATATGCGGTTTTGTTTAGTGTTTCATCTTTTGCTGATTTTTTGAATGTTACCGCAAGCGTTTCAACGAATTTTAGACCTTTCACATCTGTGAGAATGTTTGTGATATGATCTTCGATGGCTTTTCTTGTGTTTTGTAGTTGTTCAAGCGGGTCTTTGTTGTTATTGATGCTGATTTCGAAGGCCTTTGTGTAACCCTTCAAGGCTCTGGCAGTTTCCTCTATTTTAGTCCTTGGTGGTGGAACTGGTTTTTTGGTCCTCGGTTTTGGGACTGGTTGAATATTAATCTTATTGATACGTCGTTGGTGTTTAGCATTTTGAATATTTATGTTTGATGTGTCTCGAATAGCTTGTTTGATGATATCATCATAAGACCTATTTTTTTCATACTTCAATATTTGATTGATAACATTTTGTCTTGTGTTTTTACTGCGGAGATCCTTCCAAGTGAATCCTAAATGTTTGGCAGTTGATACCTCTTTGAGAGATATTTAGTCTTAGTCATTATGAAAGGAGTTGTTAGCTTTCTCCTTTTTTCAGTTGTTGGTTTGTCTTGTGTTTCAACCTGCCGCTTCTTGTCGCGTGACAGCAGTTTCTTGATTTGTGAATTTTGTTTGACTAGTAAACTAATCAATTGAGATTTGGTAAGATTGTTTAGAGCGTGTGTGTTCATACTATTAGTTTGGATAATTTTTTCCATAATAATTTTATATAGTGCCAAATCTTTAAGTCTTAATGGAAAAAAAATTTTTGATTAAGATTTAAAGATATGTTATGTAATCTATATTATAATGACAACAATTACAATCAACACATGCGTTTATAATGTCCACCCAATATATGACTTATATGCTGCAGACAGTGATGGAAATATCATCAATATCATTAAGAAAGTACCCCACAGAGGGAACAAGAAAAATAATGGTTACTTGGATTTCAGTGTGAGAAAACATGGTCAATCAGGTCAGATACCATATCGAGCCCATCGATTTGTTTGGGAATGTTTCAACGGTGTCATACCAGAAGGAAACGTGATTGATCACATTAATAATAACAAGGAAGATAATCGATTATGTAATTTACAGATTTTCGCACAGCAAAAGAATTGCAAGAAGTCAGCCAAATATAGGGATTACTCATTTGTTGATAAAAATTGTGAAAACCGAAAGTATGTGAAAGCGACCAATAAAAACACCAACAAAGTGACATATTATAATAGTTTATATTCAGTCAATCAACATCTTCAAATAAATGCAGGAATTGTGAAAATGGTTTGTGAGGGTTTGAATAATTGTAAGAAGGATGGTCATTCTTATACATTCCAATATATAAAACAAGATGACTTGCCCGACAACCATAAAAAATCTGCGAATATAAGACCGCGAAGAGTCTCAGATGAAGACAAAAAGGAACACCAAATGGAAGCTGTGAAAAAATGGCAGAAAAAGGAATACAAATGCCCAAACTGTGGTAAAGTAATCAAGAATGGTTCTAAATATGTTCACAGAAAAAAGTGCAATACCCAAAAATAATGACATTTTTGGCTACCGATTGATAGCAATAGTCAGTATTTATAACTGTAATTCGCGATATAATATGATAATCATACTATATCGTCTTATCAAAATAAGATTACATAACTTGTGCTTATATCATTTTCATAGTATGTTTAAATCCTTCATAGGAATCCAACTATTAAAATCATCACCATATCCCTTCCACTTCACCAAAGCTTGTTTCTTCTTATAATCTCTACGAATGACTTTATCAATACGAAAAACATCCTGCTTGGCTTTTAATAATTCAGTTTCATAGAATCTCCCTTGAATATCTTTACCTCTGAGATCCTTTACTTTATATGTTATTGGATTAGTGTATTGGATCTTATCAACTGTGAACACTTCTTCTGTCCAATTTGGTGTATAACCCTTATCGAACACATTCCGTTTGTACTTAGATATTCGGACCTTATCATCTATTTTAAATTTTGGTTTCTGTTTGGATGTTTCCATATCACCATATAGATTGAAGTAAACTGTACCCTCATTTGTTTTCTTTGAAGCCTCAACTGGTGTCATTTTTATGCTTGAATGTTTTGTGTTGTTGTATTGTTTTACTAGTTTAGGTAACATGTCTAGATACATTGTATTACCTTGAATTGTAAACTGTTTCCACATTTTGGATTTAATTGTCCTATTTCATCTTTCAACTACTGATGACTTCTCTTCATTCTCAGTTGAGTATCTATGTATCCCATTTTTCTCTAATAGACCTTTCACATGTTTGTTGTAGAACTCTTTTCCCTTATCAACCCATAGATATTGTGGTTTTCTACCCTCGTTGAATAGTGTTTTGAATGCTTCAGTGACATATTCACCTTTTTTATCCTTCAATGGAACGATCCAACCATATTTGCTAAATACATCAATAACCATTAGAAGATATCGGTAACCTTTATTCCATTTACTGAACTGTTGCATTTCAACTAGATCACTTGCCCATATTTCATCAATATGATTTGTGATTACACGCCGCCGAGTGAAGTTGCGTTTTATGGGTGTATGTAACTCATCTGCTAATTTTTCTTGCCAGTTTTCCTCACTCGACGGCTTTTCCCGTTTTTTGGCTTCTTAACACCCATACCTAATTTGGACTTAGCTGCTATAGCGTTCCTAGCCACAGTATGACCCCATTGTCGATCTTTCCAAGGAATTGCATCGAGAGCTTTAACCATCTTACGATCGGCTTCATTTTTGCACTTCACTTGATCACCTTTTGGTTTATTACCACAAACTGAGTAATCAACATCATGCTGCATACTGACTGCATCTGTTCGACCTGTTGGTTGTTGATATATCTCAAGTATCTGACCAGTATTGGGATCATACCTCAGTTGCTCTTCAAGAGGGTTTCCAGGTCCTGTATACTTATGTCCAGGCATCACAAAACCCTTTTTGGGTGCAACCTTGAGAATGGCATTATGGATGTCTAACCCTCCACCATAATCTTTCCATTTGATCCATGAGTTGTATGATCTGCTGCCTCCAGCATCTTTGTAAGCCTTGTATTGTTTCTTGTATTCAGCAACCAAGGCTCTACCCTCTTTTGCACTCACTTCAGGTCCTTTGAACAATCCAGGTGCAGTGACAACATCCCAAGCTTTCTTCCAATCAACAAACGGAAATGGTATTGGTAATCCACTACCACTTTGTGTTGGATCAAGTCTTTTAGATAAATCAGATATGAAACTGTCTAATGCTTGATCTATATATTTGTTGGCCGCATCTTTTATTTTTTGTTTAGCAGCATCTGATTTGACAGCTTTTGCAGCACCAACTGTTCCAAGATTGAATAAACCTTTAACACCACCTTTGAGCAAAGCCTCTCCTAGTAAGCCCCCAGCTTGTGAGGGCTCCATTAGTTTCCCTTGTTCTTGATGAATTTGGTCTTTGTTATCCCACATTCAACGCATTTACATTTCAACATCATACGCCCATTTTTAGCTTTGACATATCGTTCACTCCCTGGAACACATTCAGTTTGTTTCTTCTGTTTAACACAATATGATTTTATCATTATATATATAAGTTAGATATTTTTGAAATAATGTTTGATGAATCTATCATTTTTTATTGTATCATCCATATTGAATACTTTTAATAAATCATAATATGAATTTCCTTTATTCATTTCATTCAAAAAGTATAAACAAAAGTACCCACATGTTGTTGTACTCATATTTTGAATCTGATAATTCTGGTGAAGCAGAGTTACATTCTTTCTTTTCGCATGATTTACCATTTCTTGAAAAGGAGGCATTCCGAAACTGTCAAAATAATTTATCACACCATCTTTTACATAGGTTGCTACCCAATGGCTTCCACTCATGTATGATGGTTCGAGATTGTAAATGAATAATGATTGTTTATGGTTATGTGGAACTCTCTCATCCCTTGATAGAACATCATTGATTGGGATTTTCAAATACTTACACCATTTTATCAGATCATGATTGCTCATCGGGATATCTTTATAAAACTTTGGTTTTACAATATTGCTCCTAAAAGTGGAATTTGATTGAATGGGCTGTTTGGTCCTAATAAAAGACCCTTTCCCTTTCTCTTTTTGTTTGTTTTTTTTTATTCCCGTACCGACTTGGTTGTTCCATGTCCCTATGAAAGGTGGTGGAGCCATGGGATGTATGGATGATTGGAGGTTGGGGAGGTAATCCAATCTTGGGAGCACCCCTTCCAGTCAAAGCTTTCAACACCATTGGAATCCCAATACTGGCGAGTAAAGTGCCAAGGAAACCACCTGATTGTGGTTTTGTCGGTTTTATAACAACACCTGAACCTGATTGAAGGGCATCCAATATATCTTTCTTCTGTTTGGTGGATAGAAGATGCTTGTTTGCGCTGAGTTTGTCAATCTTATTCTGTGGAATTAGGAAACCACCTTTCTGTACTCCTTTCCCAGCTATTTTTTTAACAATTTGTTGTGCGCCTGCGCTGGATGCACCTGCCAAAGCTGCCAATCCCATTGTTTTCGCAATTGTTGGTCCGAATGCGCGAGCAAGGACTAGAGCAGAAGTCAACAGACTACCACCGACTTGTTTTCTGATATTGGTCTTGGAAAGCTTGATATCCATACCTTTTCAATTTCCGATTCTTCTCCAATCTCTTCTTTACCATCGCTGGAACGTACAGAGTGTCATTCCCACTGAGAGAGTTATTCATGAGCCTGATAACAACAGTTTCTCTTTTATGGTAAGCATCAGTGATATTCTTCTTCTGATTTTCTGGTACTTTCACCTGTATTTCAAAAAGCTGAGTCATTTTTTGTATATAATATATGTTATATAATTTTTGATTATAAAACATATACGAAATGAAGAATATCTTATTACTATTGATACTTTTTATACTATGACCAAATCATTTCCAACCTTATCGATGACTACTGTCTCTTCATATAGGACGATGGCATGGACACTGAAAGCATCGGCATTCAAAGTATTAGCATTTAGCCTATACCTGAAAATCAACTGCTTTGGATCTCTTGATACTTTTTCCGTTTGATATGATAAATCGAAGTATATGAGAGGTTAAAGAGAGTTGTAATTCGCTAGGTTGAGTTGTGTGCCGCTGTTGTAATTATTCCTTTTAAAACTATATGACATCAAGTCGTTGAAGATCCTTACTTTTGATTCTGAATCATATTCAGTTTCTGGGTAAAATACTCCATTACCGTATTCCAATCTACATGTTGTAAGAGTGCGAAGATTAGCAGCAACATTATAAGCTGAATCCAGTTTAAAAGTGTCAAATATGTATGGATTCTTCTCTGCATTGTCTGTTTTAGCTCGTTGTAGATATACAAAGATAGCCTTAACATTATCAATACTGGAGGAGATCTGGAAGAATCCACTGCTATTTGTTGATGCGGAAACCTCATACATTTCTCTGTTATGCGTCCATGTTTTCTCTGTTAAAAAAGATTCAACAAACTTATTATATAGAGTGTCCTTTGGTATCAATCTTGGGACCCATAGTAGGAATCTATTGATAACCACTCGACCGGCATCTGTTGCGTTGTTCATATAGATTAATTCATTGTCATTCTGCAACTGAATATTGAACTGGAGTTGCATTGGGACTAACATTAGTTGATTCAGCTCTTCGAAGAAACTGTAACGATTGAGAGGTATGATCACATTAACATTTTTAAGAACATTTGCGTCTGTCATCAAAGCTTTTCTTGCCGCAAGCCCAGCATTATCAGCAACCACAGTCGTATTGGTGGTATCCAAATACCAGAGACTATTCTTGGCTACTGATCGACTAAAATCATCACTATATTCGAGGAGGTTCTTGACAAAAGTTACCTTATGGAGATTATTGGTATCATAAACAATCTTACCAGCACTCGTTATCACCATGTGGTTAATCAATGAATGGGCTCCATTGATAACTGCTATACGATCTGCAGCTACGTACCGTGCTCCATCAGCTAATTTTTGCAACTGGAATTGTACCTCAAAATAAGTATTATACCAATCGTAGAATGAAGACCTGTCATTAATTGTAAACTTATACCCATTTTTTTGTTGGTGTTGACCTGCAGCTGGGATCCGAATAACATCATCTAATTGATATCGAACCAACTCATACCTTTGTAAGTATTCACTTGTTCTGAAAGCCATTATATTATTATATTACATAAATTTTACTCCACGCCTTCTTTTCAAACCTGATCCTGATATCAATCTGTTGATGATCATATCAGTACTTTCTTCTTGTTTTTTGATGGATGGGATAAGTGCTTTTTGTCTTGTATTACCAATTCTCATATTCCTAAGCTTTTCCATTATCAGGTCTCCTGACTTCTCGGATGTCTTTTTACCTACCCTTTCATTTATGAAATACCTGATTTTAACGCCTTCTCACCTGATTGCTTTGCAAACGTTTTTACAACAGACGACGCAACACTTTTCATCGGTTTGAAAATATTATCAACGATAATCCCAGACCCCATGTGTTTATATACAAATTTACCAAGCTTTGGATGATAAAATGTCATGAATTCATTTGGTTTCATTATATCAATATGTTATATTATTCTGCCTTTCTCAGAAGTAATGAAAAAGACGTATCTGCCCCATTTAGGTTAACTAATCTCCTTTTTACATCTGTAGTATATATCCTGATACTGCTTATAGTATTCTTATTGGTGGTATTAAATGTGCCCCTTCGCGGTTCGATGGTAAAGGAGTAACTTGGGTGAAGGACACTGGTTGAGAAGGAATAAATGATGTCTGTATCTTCACCATCCACAAGCGAATCATAGATCAGGTCGCAATGAATATTAAGAATGTCAGTGTCTTGACTGAGATTGGGCACTGTCGGTCCCACGTTCTTTTCATTTTTCAATATTCCCTTATCAAACCCAATTAGATCATTAAAATTGCTTGCTGTTAAATCAAGCTGGTAATTCTTGGCTAATGTGACTGTGACTCTGAATGTTGTCTCATCAAATATAAGAGTGATAGGATACTCATTATTATTAGCACCATCTTTGACAATCTTCGTTATGTCCTTGATATATGTATTGAAGTCTGTATAATTCCAGATTCCTGTTGGGAAAGTGATGTTGTGAAATGTTGAACCGTTATCAGAGCTGTACTTGATTAATTGATTAGCATATGAGGGATTCACATTAAACCATGTGAATGACATGTTGCGATTCGGTTAAGACCTACCATATATTCTGAATTCCTATCCAATATTATGGGCCTGTTGAATTTAGTTGTAAAATCCTGAGGAGTATTGTTTCCTTGACCTTTGGCATTATATGATGATAATACTATCTCACGATCCATGCATATATAATACATTACACAATTATACTTTGAAGTAGAGATTGTACAATTTATTATATTGCAATCTATTAATTGTTGACATTCTCAATAATGTGTCCAGTATATTGACTCCTGTATTTCTCACCTTAATTGATGTATTGTCTGCAATAACCTCACCAATAATCAATTCTAGTTTCTTGAGAAGCTGCTTTTCATCACTGAAAAACAAGACATTTCCACCTCTCTGTTTTCTTCTTCGGCCTTTGATCCCTGAACCTTTGTTTTTCTTCTCTAATTCTTTCATTAATTGTTTATTGAAATTAATGTATTCTGTCAATGTGGCTCTATCATCATCTATCTTTTTGTTCTTTGATTGCCTGGTGGATTCATTTATGATCCCATTATTGTATTGTTTTGTAACATGTGCCTTGGTACCTTTCAATCTGTTCCTCTCTTTTTCCGCTTTTTTTCTCAACATACTGATTTGAATCATTTTATTTTTGTTTTCAATTTCTGGAGAATTAATAAATTCTTCAATATTCTCGTAATTTGATAAACTTAATTCATTTAACCTATCTCTCGTAAGATCTTCATCATGTATTGTGTAATCAACTCCTTCATCATAATCGTATTCAGGTGGCTGCTCTTCCTCTTCATATTTTGGAGGTTTTGGTACTATTTGTTTCTCTTGCTGGGGTGGTACATAATCACCAAACAGATCATCAAGACCTATGTCTTCAACTTCATCTTCGATATCGATGCCGTAATTCGGAACTTCCCCTTTCTTCAGTGGTCTTTTTCTCTTTTGAGGCATTCTTAAATTCAAATTACTGTCAATGACATCATCTAATTTACTTGTCACTGGTTTAAAAACCTTTTCGAATGCTGATTGGCTTGTCTCCTGACCGATTTTATGTTGTGTGATTGCATTATGAACATTATTTATTTTATTCCCCAATTCGGTTTTACTCTTTGCGAGCTCTTTCCATTTAAGCAAACTCATTTATTGTTATATTATTACGTTAGATAAAAATGAAAATCATATATAAAAAACAACGTTGAACACCATGTTGAACACCATGTTGAACACCATGTTGAATTAATATACCGATATAATATAATGAGAATACCGAATTATGATGTTGAAGACGATGTGGTCTCAAACTTTAGACAACTATACGATTTCATGCCTCATCAATGTCTTCGGATGCTGATTTGCGGTCCAAGTGGTTCAGGGGAAACAAACCATTAATGCATATGATCTCCAATTTGCTATATTTTGATAAAGTTTATCTGTATGCCAAAAATTTAGAACAGTCCAAGTATCAGAATCTTATGGATGTCTTTCAACCGGTAAGCGATGAGGTTGGTTATGATGTTATTGAAGCAAGAAATGATGAAATTATTCCGGTTCAAGATCTTGACTCTGACTCACAAAAAAAATCGTCATTTTTGATGATTATGTATGCGATAAAAACCAAAAACCATTAATCAACTATTTTATACGAGGGAGACATAAAAATTGCAGTGTGATTTATCTAAGTCAAAGCTACTATAAGACACCAAAAGACATCAGATTGAATTGTTCTCACTTCTCCATTTATGAGTTTCCAAGTGCTAATGAGAAGAGTTTAATTTGCCGTGAAAACAGTATTTCAAAAGAATCATATGAAAAAGCAACTCAAGAACCATATTCCTTCGTATATATCGATAAGCCCCGAAAATTCACTATCAAAAAATTCAATGAAAATATATAATTTATTAATATAAATGAGTTATTCAAACGGACTTTTACCTTCGTCATCATCAACCATCGGTAAACGTGGACTACCTGGGTTACCGGGTGTTGGATTCAAGTTAACAGATGATGGTAATTATGATATTGATGGAAAACGATTGATTTATGTAGCTGACTCAATTGACGATAATGATGCATTCAATTTAAAAGTATTAAAGAAAAATACTCAAGTCAGTCAAAATAATTATCATTTACAACCAAGTTTTCGATTTTATAAAGACTTTGGTGATAAGAGTCAATTAACTGTAGGGTCACAACCAAATACATCGCCAGACCATTTTTTTCAAAATCATAAAGCGCATAATGATGCATATATAATTGAGAAAGAAGGTGATGATACTGGTTTTAGTGGAGAAGCAGGGTCCAGTATAAAAATGAAAGGTAATCAATTAGAGAGTGGTGCTTATACCTCTGTTTTTGAAATATTTGTTATTGGTGATGCTGATGGTTTTCGTGTAGATGATACAATAATTTTTAATGTTCATGGTGATAGTAATTATACGATTAATACATTCGATAGTGATAAAATATCTAATCAATATAGTAAATCAATTATTTAATTCACTACTGATGGAAGAGCTGGAGTAGATGATGGGATAAAATTCCAAATTAGATATTATGGTTCTCATTACAATAAAAATATAATTTTTTTTTATTCAAGAGTGATTAAGGGTAAACAGTCGACAAGTTTCGACCATACTATTTTTAATGTCCGTGATGTTGTTGATAATCATATGAGTCTCTATCTTGAGAATTTGAATCTCAATGGCAATCTTATCGATGGTTTAGGTGATCCTGTAGCATACACTAATGCTGCTAATAAGAAGTACGTTGACATTCAAAACGCTAAACAAAACATTGCTATTGCTGATAAAGCCACTAAATCTTACGTCGATGGAGAAATAGCAAAAGTCCATATAGATACTACACCATTACTTCCCAGAGATGGAAGCAGACTAATGTTTGGAGATCTAAATATGGAAAACAATGATATTCTCAGTGTTAACAATGTCTCTGATCATCAACCAGATGATGAATATAGTGTTATAATAAAAGATTTGAGAAGTGTTGTTAATAAAGGATATTTGAACTCAAATTTTATAAAATTAAAAGATGAAGATGGAAAACAATACTTTGATCTCAATCAAAATATAATAGAAAATTGTGAACCCTATTATGATGGTATTTTTGATGATAACAGTTTAGTCAGTAAAGCATTTGTTGATTCTCAAATTGCTAAAATACCACATGCTGCAAATACAGACAAATTTATTCATGTTGATGACACAGTAGCAATGAATGCAGATTTTAATGCAGGTGGACATTTCATTGACAATGTTAAAACAATTGTTGAAGACGATAGAGAAAATCCAAATTATGAACAAATAAAACATAAAGCTGTTAATTTTGAACTTTTAAAAAGTACACGAGACTATTTAGTCCGTTTCATTTCTGAGATAGATTACTTATTAACAGATGGAAGTGAAGCAATGACTGGAAATTTAGATATGGGAAATCAAAATATAATTAATTTGAAAGAACCAGAAGATTACCAAGCCACATATGCTGCTAATGTAAAATTTGTCGCTAATGCAATTGTTGATAATAATATAGTTATAAATGGTAGAATTGATAAGAAAATAAAAGAATCAGAAGAGAATTCAATTGAGTCAATTGAAAAAGAAAATGTATTCAAAAGAGTGATGGACAATGATGAGTTCAAAGAAGATGATGATGACATTCATAAAATTGGAGTTCAGAAAAAAGATTTTCATTCAGTGAGTAAAAAAGCTTACGAATTCAAAATTGATTATGATTCAAGTATAGGTTATTATAGTACCAGATTGTCAATTGATTTGGTATATCTACCAAAAGGTTCTTGCACAATGGTCTATGAAATGTATGTTGAAGATGGTATTACAATTGACGAGATAAATGCATCAAGTGGAACTCTATCAGTGATCAAAATAAATTCAAAAATAAGTGAAACAAGTACAAAAAGCATAATACAATTATCAAAAAACATCATCTTTCCCAGTTTTGATGATTTAGATATTGACATAAGATTGAAAAGTACAACTGATCCCCAAACTACTATTTATGTCGTTGTTTACGGTGTTAAAGGTCAAGTCAATAATGTATCAGTAAATCTTTGGGATCGTCTTTACTATTATGATAATTCTTTCATAAAGTATGAGGTACCAATCGATATGAACTCTAAAAAGATAGTAAACCTTGCAGATGGTACTGCAGATAATTATGCAGTGAATAAATCACAATTGGATTTATTGGATACAAAAATCAATATAAATAAGTATTTCACATATGTTGAACAGTTAAAACATAACAAAATCACATATGGAAACCATCAATATCATTTCCGTTTGAATTAGTTCCAGACAATATTCCAAAATTAAGGATAAAACTTGATGGCTGGTATCATATCATTTATACTGATAATGTTAGATATGGAGGACATTTTAAAATTCTTGATGATACTAATGATGCTATTCTTTTCAATAATTATCTGGTTCATAGTAATTCTTTTTTACCATTTACCATTAATGCCATGGGTAGATTATGTTGAAATAATATTAAAGAATACTAAAATAATCATAAATAATAAGAGTCCCCAAATAGAAGGCTTAAATCAAAGTACTTTTTATATAAAGTATATGGGTCCTTGAATAATATAATCAATTAATATATGAAAGAGTCACGAAGAAGTATTCACACTTTGAACGGTACAATTCACAATAAAGGACCATTGAAAAACATATTCAACTGGAATCACATTTCAGATGAACTAACAGAAGAACAGGTTGAAGAATTAAAATCTTACAGCCACGCATATCATAAAAAGTGTTTTGCTTACAAGCTGGCATTGAAACGTTTCAAAGAATGGAAATTATTGGGGAATTCATTATCCATCATATTTGCATCTGGAGGTTTAGGAAGTAGAAAAGCAACTGGTGGCATCCGTTTGATTGCAATCAGTACAGCAGCACTTCTGATTCAAGGTTGGATGAAGCATAAAGCCCTTGATCTCAAGATCCAAAATTGTACATATGCTTACCAATGCTATCAACATCTTCTAAATGAGATAAAGGATATGATGAGAAGTGGAAATTACAATTCATCTTATATTCGTAATACGATTAAGAACATTGATGATTATGTGACAGACATCAGTCCCATTGTTGACAAGTATCTCATTAAATACGATGAAAAATTCACTTGTTAATTATCAACTGGATTCTATCACCAACCAATAATAGAACATTTTTCCAAAATTTTTTTATAATATCTGATTGTCCTCTTCGACTTCGTTACTTGGATATCTTTGTAAGGAAGCCCGAGCATCTTGAATAATTGCTTGATAACATATTTAATACTTATTATCCGTTTACGCCCATCATTAACCTTATGAAGAACACTATCAATCTCAATGAATACTTTATGAATCTGATCCTTTTGTTTATGAGTTAAATGGGTACTACTTTCAAAAGATATACCATTCATCACATTATCAAGATGGTATTTTCGATGATATATTGATTTTTGTCGTATCAAATACATTTTGTCATAGAAGTTAAAGTGCTCCATGACAAAATCATAACCATGAACTAAACCACAATTCATACAGGTATTCATACCATTTACAGTTTCCAAAACCTGTTCACTACAGCATTGCTCAACCACTTTATCAACTTCTACTAATTGTTGATCACAAAAGGGACATGTTGAGTCCTCCATACTCTTTATTTCATCATGAATATTAGTGTTGCAAGTCATCTTATATTATTATATAAGATAATATTTAAAACTCTTCCAAATTTACATTCACAAATCTCAACTTTTCTTTTCTTGGAAAACATCCTTTACCTTTTATAGTCATCTCATAAGCTCCACAATCTTGAATATGTTTTAATAAACATTTCATCGCCATACAAAACTTACCACCACACCGACACTTTATATGATAGATTCTAGATATCCTTTCACAAATATCACATTTTTTTTGTTTTAAACGGATTCATTATATATTATATATATAAAATGATTTATATGTCATATATTAGTCCCAATAATGATTCAAGGTTTTGGTTCCAGATTGATGTCCCGGGTTTTGGTCTTGGTTCCACATTTGATTCCTATATTTTTATTCATAAATTTGGTTCAACATTTGATGATAAGGTTTGGATTATATTTTTTGTTTTAGATTTGGTTTTTCCAGCAGTTGATTAATTGTTGGAGAAATAGTTGAGAAATCCAACGCAAAAACTAGAATCAGGGGCCAGTGTGGAAAATGCGCTGGTACCCCCAACTCCTATACTACTGCTTAGCCATTGCTGAAAAGTAGGCTTCTGAAGTCGCCTCAAACAAGGGAATTTTTCATTTCATCTAAGTTACTTCGATGGAAATATGCTATAGAAAGCTATGAAAGAAATGAAATTGTATTCCTCGCTGTGTACTATAGTATGGTAACGATCGGGTGAGTTCATACTGGGTATTCTCAGCTACAGCCCGTGTCAAATCAATACCAGTCATTTAATTTATTGTACCCTTTGTGAAAACTCAACTTCTGAACTCGCCTCAAATAAGTGAATTTCTCCTTTCATCTAAGTTACTTCAACGGAAATATCCGATAAAAAAGCTGTGAGCGCCGCCGATCGGAGATTGAAAGCTGTGAAGGAAATGAAATTGTTTTCCTGGCTGTGTACTGTAGTACGGGTATGGCCGGGTGTGGGAACTCTAATGGTGATTTCACAATTTACAGCCGTCTAAAATCAAAACCATTGTCATTTAATTTAAGCTTCTGCTACCATGCAAAATAACAGTAAAAAGCGATTGTTATACCGTAAATTGGAGACCACAAGCCTTAAAACGAAAGAAATAGCGCCCCTGGCGAGCCGGTGTCACGTAGAGTCTGTATGATCCTACTGCCGGGCGATTTAATGCTGGGTAGCCCTAGCTGAACATGATCTGAAATAAAGTCGCTTACCATATGATCTTTTTAGTGCCACGCAGTTCAGACAAAGCGCAAAGTCCAGTAATAATTGTGGACTCCTTTCATGTGCTTTCAGATCCCATGTTTGGGCGATTAATATGATACTGGTTTAGCATACCAGCTGAGTATCGATCTCGTGACATTTCTTAGGTCCGCTTAGGGCGATGATTGATTTTCTTTTTTGCGCAACATCGCTAATATTTAAACCGAACAAAGATTTTGCAATCAAAGTGCTTTTGTCTTGCTCTCCATATCACATCTAACCGAGTCTCTGAGAGTTGGGATTTCTCTATTTTAACCATGCCTAAACGTTTCAGGTGAGTACCTAAAATTGTCTTGCAAAAGGGTGCAACTTGCTCCTTGCTGGTCTCTTGATTATTATATAAAGTTAACCTCCAGCCACCCTTGACCATTCCTGTTGGTGTTAATATGATGCAGTTGTCAGTTCATTTACACTCATATTTATATATTTCTTTCGTTTCAGACAAAACAAGTCACACTTTAACGGTTTTAATCTTTTCTGCAAAGTGATCGCTAGAACAGATGGTGGGTTCCATTCGGTGGATTCGATTCTTACAGTCTTATGCTGGTAATCAAAACATAAATAGCAACCCTTTCGTGCACCGAGTCGACGATATTGAAAATGGCGGGTTTGGTAGCGAGAATTCGTTATTGAACAGAAGTTTGCGATTTTTGGACAAAATTGTAATTTTTCTTTGTACGATTTTTTACAGAACAAATAAAAGCATGACCTTTGAAGAGAGGAATGCTTTTCTTGCTGAGGTAGCGTGAACTTCCAGAAGACGAAAAGGAGGATTTCAATAGCAGAGCACTCTCAGATGAAGTTGTTTCTGATAAGGAGCAAATAAATAGGACACTCAAGAAAGTTAAACGAGAGGTAAAGCAATTTTCAAATGTTGCATAAATTAACTAATGAACTTGCTAAAATCTGTTTCTGTTCTTTGCCTTTAATGTATTTTTCAGTGTCAAAACCTAAAGGAGTTAGGTGTTTTAAAAGTGCCTTTTCATTTGCGACAATGGCAACGGAAATATGGACGTTCATGGCCATCCGAGGGCAGTATAGTTTGTAGAGAATTTCCGGCTGGCTCCAAAGTTTTAGTCGTTTGTCAATGGCGAAGGTCAGTTCAGATCAGTTCATTTAAAAGTGATTTGAGATCTCTAATGCCAAGTTCAGAGGCCGGCTTACTTCACATCAGCCGAATCGCATGCTAATGAGGGATAACAAAGGATTTTTCTCATTTGCATTCGATTCGGCTCTTGTAAAGTAGGGCGTCTGAACTTGGTCTAAGCAATCTACGAAGTGTCGCAATGTTTGCTAGTCATAATTTTGCCAGCTGCTGATTTTGTCAGGAGCAACCGGAGGGGATGAGCAACCGGAGGGGATGAGCAACCGGAGG
>CM042746.1:25065877-25079959 GCA_022496165.2 Catalaphyllia jardinei | reverse complement strand
CAAATTTACATAATTCCTGATACATACATCTAAACTACACAATACAATAAGCATGTTTAAATATTAAATAGTTAAATGTTACATGAGTTACGTAATAAAGTTACGTAATAATGAACGGCAAAATCCAAACAACACACTAAAACAAAAACTTAAACTAAACGCAAACAACTACTAAATAATTTCGTGACACCTCCCCCCTTAACAAGTCTATTTTTGGGGTGGGACGACGCCAAAATAGAAAGGAAAAGTAAGTTTGGACGTACAACAAGCTCAAACTCTGCTTAGAGCATCCACATTACAGTGATTTCTGCCACTCTTGTGCTCTATAAGCATGTCGTACTCTTGGAGAGTAACGCTCCACCGCAACAACTTTCGGCTTTTATCGCGGACTTGGTTTAGCCAGACCAAAGTGTTGTGGTCAGTCTGCAGTTTAAAGGTTCTGCCATATAGATAATACCTAAATAACTCCACAGCCCACACAATGCCTAAACATTGTTTCTCTGTGGTACTAAGTTTCTGTTCCCTGGGTTGCAACTTCCTACTAGCATAAGCTACTGGGTGCTCTTCTCCGTCCTTACCTTTCTGGCACAAAATAGCTCCTAGACCTCTGTTTGAAGCGTCAACTTGCAAAATAAATTCTTCATCCCAGTGGGGTGGTCGTAGGACTGGAGGTTTTTGAATAGCTTCTTTTAAATCAAGGAATGCTCGCTCGTGAACGTCAAGCCATTTCACCTTTGTGGAATTTTTTTCCACTTGCCAAATCCGTTAGGGTAGCTGCTCTTTCAGAAAAATTTGGAATAAACTTACGATAGTAACCAACCAAGCCTAGAAAGGATCTTACTTCCTTCTTGGTTGCTGGCCTGGGGTACTTAATAATGGACTGGATAAGAGCTTTACGAGGTGCGATCTTATCTCCGCCAACACGATGTCCTACAAAATCTACAGTTTTCATAGCAATTTTGCATTTAGAGGGTCGTGCATTAAGATTGCATTCTCGGAGTCGATCTAGAACTTGGCGAAGTTCCAACAGGTGTTGTTCAAAGGTAGGTGTGTCGACCTCAACGTCATCTATGTAAGCATCAGCAAAATGAAAACCTTTTAGTACCACGTCTGACATCATTCGTTGAAACGTGGCTGGTGCTGTCTTCATTCCAAATGGCATCACAAGAAACTCATATAAGCCCTTTGAAGTAATGAACGCCGATTTCTCAATTGTAGTCGTCTCAAGGGGAACTTGCCAATACCCTTTCGTCAAGTCTAATGTAGTTATAAACTTGGCAGAAGCAACCTTCTCTATCATCCTTTCCATTAACGGAATCGGATATGCATCCATTTTTGTTACGCTGTTCAGCTTCCTGTAATCGACACAAAATCGGATGATTCCGTCTGGTTTCGGAACACCTGGGGACGCCCAGGGACTATTTGAAGGACGAATTATGTCTAACTCCAGCATCTTATCGATTTCTTTGTTCACCTCACTTTCGAGTCTTTGCGGGACCTTGTATGGTGAACAACGGATTGGTGGGGAGTCATCTGTATCAATTTGATGGATTGCTGCGTTCGTTACATTTGGTTTTCCAGAGAACACATCAGCGTACTCCTGTAGCAATTTCTTCACCTGAATTTTTTGAGGCTCGGATAGCTCGTAAGAAATGATAACGTCTTCCCATGATTCATCCGACGTAAATTGAGGGACATCCCGTTCATGTGGCAGAGGCATCTCTGAGGACTCTGGCATAACCAACGCGGCTATTTCATCACGCCTCTGCCATTTACTGAGAAGGTTAATGTGATACGTTCGATGCTGCTTGTGTGTTTTGCCTGTATCTAGCTCGTAGTTAAGCCCGTCATTTAACACTTTGGTAACCTTGAAAGGGCCTTGCCAACAAACCTCCAACTTGCTTCCTGGGGTGGGCAACAAGACCAAAGCCTTGTCACCAACTTCCAGACGTCTTTTAGAGCTGTGAACGTCGTACAGGCGTTTTTGTGTTCGTTGTGTTTTCGTCATGTGCTCTTGAACCGCTTTCTGCATCATCGCGAGTCGTCGTCTGATTTCTAGGACATGGCTCACCAGGCTTTCCTTAGAAGGGTGTTTCTCTAACCATGTTTCTTTTATAACAGCTAACGGTCCACGGACTGATTGACCATACAGTAACTCAAAAGGAGAATATCCAGTGGATTCACATGGGACCTCTCTGTAGGCAAACAGCAGGTAAGGGAGGAACTTGTCCCAATTTTCCACCCGCTCTCGGACAAACTTTTTGAGCATCCGCTTCAGAGTACCGTTGAAACGTTCAACCAGACCGTTTGCTTCTGGGTGGTATACTGAAGTTTGAATCTTGGTAATTCCTAACTGATCATACAATTGCGCCATGAGGTTGCTTATGAAATTAGAACCCTGATCTGAAACCAATTCCTCTGGGATTCCTACCCTGCAAAAGTACTGAACAAGAGCATCTGCGATTGTTTTCGAACTTGTATTCCTGAGAGGTATGGCCTCTGGGTAACGCGTTGCATAGTCGACTATTGTTAAAATGTATTTGTACCCTGTAGTTGTTCGAGGTAATTCACCCACTATGTCAATGGCTATCTTACGAAACGGTTCCGTTTCTGGTTTCACTGGATTAAGTGGTGCCCTGTGCGACTTCATCTTGCGCGCTACTAACTGACATTGTGGGCAGGTCGCGCAGTATTTTCGAACATCAAGGCTAATACCAGGCCAAAAGAAATGCACTTCTATGCGATTCAATGTTTTCGTGGAACCCATGTGACCAGCTAAAGGGATAGTATGGGCGACGCGAAGAATTTCATTTCTATAGGGTTCTGGGACAACCACACGGTCAACATACCTTACCCCATCATGTACATCTTCCAAAAACTTGCGATGCATGAGCAAATCATTTTCAATGAAATAACTATTTCCTCCCTCGGGTGCTTTCTGAAGCGCCTTACTACGTGCCTTATCGAGCGTCACGTCGGTTCGCTGATCTTCGATAACCTGGCCCCTATTTCTATCCAAAATGTTAAGCAATAAATTCTCCATACCTGACTCTTCAACAACCCCCTTTGGACTTTCCTCGTCAATCTCGCCTCGCTCTGGTTCTTCAAAGAGTGTTGGTAGATCACCCTTTCTCAGACCTTCCTTCTTCGTCTCTTTTTGGACAGATTCCTAACTGCAAGTGCGTTTTCGCGATCCACTACTTCATCCGCTTGTTTCTGGGCTTCCTGTAATACTTTCTGCCGCCTAGTTAGCACAAAAGCTTCATTGCTTTCCAAGCTATGAATCGATGTATTGTTCTCCCATTGATCCAGGACATTTTGTTTGGAAAGGGTTTTACCGAATGAAGATCTACCGAGTAGACAGTCAACTGGTAACTTGTCTAATGCCCCTACCAATTCCCTATGCCTACCATGTTCGCTTTCAAATTCTACCCATGCTAAAGGTATAACCAGTCGTTCACCTGCTGCAGTCAAAACTGTCATTTTCTCCCCAGTTAAAGAATCATCGCTAACAAACCTTTTATGGACAAGGGTTCTAGTACACCCAGAATCAACTATCATCTCTGCAGGTTTACCCGCTATCCTGCCTTTAACATTGCACGGTGGAAACTCTCTTTTCTCCGAGTTAAGGGGAGTCATACAGAGCAAGTACCCCTGGGAGGTAGGGTTGCGGGTCCTCCCACAGTTAAACGACATGTGCCCTTTCTTGCCACATTTAAAACAAGTTACTTCGGGCCTTGTATTCTTAACGTTGGGCGATACGGGATTCTGCTTACGCGAATCATGCTTGCTTTCGGGTGGAGGCACATCCCTTTTTACGTTCATTTCCTTTCTTTATTTAAAACCCTGCCCTCTACCAAACGAAGCATATTTACCTGCGACGAGTGGTCCTTTTCTCGCTTGTACATGTAGGTTTGCTAGATTTCCAAGCTCTTCTGCAGTAGTTGGCTTTTGCTCTTTCAACCAAGCTCTTAGCTCTGGGCTTACCGCATCCAGGAGCCTCTCAATCATTATTTGCTCCAAAATCATCTCAGCATCACTAGCAGCCCCTGCAACTTCCATCCAACGATTCAAATACCTTCTTGTCCGATTTCCCCACTGAACAAAGTCTTCCTCTGGTTGTTTCTCTGAGGTTCGAAATCTGAATCTGTAATGGTCTGCAGTTAACTGATAAGCTTTAATAATGATGTTTTTGCTTTCATGGTAATTTTGACATTTGGGGTCCGGGATCTCCAAGTAAATTGATTTGGCTTTTTCTGTAAGCTTAGGAACGAGATTGCAAACCCACTCACTTTCCGGAAGAGACTGCGCTTTCGCCGTCATTTCAAATATTCTAAAGTAATCATCTATGTCTTCCTCTTCCCGCATTTCTCTAATCTTCATAAACCTAGGCTTATTAGAACTCTTATATTGCCTTTCGGCCTGTCTAACGGCAAACTGTTCTTTCTCACTCCTAAGAATTCTAAGTCGTTCCTCTTCCCTGACTAATCTCTCTTCTTCCTCCCGCGCTCTCTGTCTTTCATACTCCCTTTTCTCCTTTTCGGCCTCCCGTTCTTCCATTTGCATTTTCCTTCACAATTCCAACATCATTAGCTCTCGTTCTTGTAGTTGCACTCGTTGCTCGAAAGTCAAATTCCCCTCGGCTTCGGTCTGCTCCATTTCTTCACCTCCCGTGAACACATCACCCGGATTAGCCATTAACTTATCATGCACCCTAAGTTTGCTCGCCATCGTTTTAATCCCATCTTTGCTAGTGAAACAAATCGATCTACTACTAGCTTCAGTTCTTAAATCTTCCAGAGACCAAGAATCATAACCCGAGTCTTTTGCAGCCATAATTAACACTTGTGTGTTGCACGATTGTGTCTGAAGTGTGTGTACAACAAATACCAAGGGAATAGTATCCCACTTCTGACACCAAAAAGTGTGGCGTAAGCCCCGAAAATTCCCTTGACGATAGAAATGGGAAAACTAAGACTAATAACACCGAAACGAACAATGACTGAATACACGCACCCCTTCCCACAATCCCGCAACACACCACCATGAAATACAATAGCTAATGTTTATTAAGTATATAAAAAAAACACTCGATATTAACAGCATTAACACTTAAGTAAAGTAATTCTAAATATTCTATAACAATCTTTTGCTTGAAAATTAATACAATTAATTACTAAACTATTACGATTCCTAACCTAAACTTAAGTAATTTTAAACCTATACAATAATAACAAACGAATACGAACTAACTAATTATTTACAAATTCTATACAACAGTTCACAGTTCAGTTTCACTATCCCCGTCTCTTCCTAACCAACACCACACCACAAAACCCCAACCAATACCACAAACCTCTTCTTCCTCTTTGATTCCAACCTTGTCCCGCGTCTTTTACCTCCTTTTCTTTTTCTTTACAGCTGACGTTTTCTTCTTAGCACAAGGTCTTTGAACGATCCCAATTGCCACACAGCACGTAATTCTTCTCAATCCTTACGCCACCACTGACAAATGTGTTTCGTCAATTGCAAGTTATTTCTTGGCTGGCGCCTACCAATGGCTCTTGGTAGTGAATAAAACTTTTCTCTTTCTGGCCACAGGCCCTTCACCTTGTCTCTCTTTTTCTTGCTTTACTCCCTTTACCAACAAAACTGCTACACACAACAACCCACTACATCTGTACAACTTACATTTATACATTTATGGTAATTTTTTTCTACAATTAACACTTAAAACAAACGCTATAAAGAAAGTGACTGGAAAGAACACCTGTTACACGCTTAATTGTGCAAATTTACATAATTCCTGATACATACATCTAAACTACACAATACAATAAGAATGTTTAAATATTAAATAGTTAAATGTTACATGAGTTACGTAATAAAGTTACGTAATAATGAACGACAAAATCCAAACAACACACTAAAACAAAAACTTAAACTAAACGCAAAAAACTACTAAATAATTTCGTGACAACTATGCATTATCGATTTTTATAAAATATTTAAGAAAGTACGCACATTCTCATTGGTCGATAGGCATGTTTAGATAAAAGTACGCAAACACGGTTGTCACGTCACGCTTTCTGTCACACTTCCCCGGCACAATTTGAAACCATTTCAAAGCCCGTAACAAGAGTGTTTATAAACTAACAGAATTGTTTACGTTTGCATTGTAAAATTCATTAATTTATAAGAGTTAGTACCAATCAATTTACAGTATCTGAGTCATATGTTACATTTGTAAACCCCGATGGAAATTTCTAACTCAAAAGATTTCCGTACAACCCCATACATTAATTATGCATGCACAATGATTAATTATGTACGCGCTATATTGTTTTTGAAGACAATAGCAACTCCCTAACGTATTGAATATACACATTGATAATTACTACTTACTGTATGAATAAAAGTGGATTTCATTGCGCGCTGTCTTTTTGCCCCTTCTCTTCATCTCCTTGCTCCATTCTTCTCCTTTTTCTTCTCTTTTTACGTTTTTTTTCCCTTGTACTTGGCAGGTCTCAAACCACTTACCTTTGGCACAACTCTCGTTCACCAGTCTCTCTTCTACACCACTACACTACGAGGTTAAGTTGAAAATTACCTTTTTTTTATTTTACTTGACTGGTTCAAATGCATACAAATTTACATTACAATTTACTTATTCATCTGTTAAATGCATGTTTCACGCTGCACGAAAACATGCATCGCTTGTCTTTATCCTTGGTTCCCTGGTAAATAAAAGGGGAGATGATTTAATGCTTTCCCCCAGTAGGCTCTACTTGCTTTGGAGTCCAAGTTTTTCAAAACGAAGTACAACTGTGATCGCTACATCGAAGTACAGTGGGTCTTCGGCGGCCTGTTTCCTTGTTCCTGTAGGGCAAAGGGATAAAGACATAGTTCTACCCATCATACGCGCCCACATATTGCCGGGAATGCAAGCTTGTTGAACGACATGTGGAAAGCTTACGACTGTCTATAAGACGAGGGCTGTAGTCGTCTCAAAGTTAACCACAGCCTAAACTTTGTCGACCCAGACACAGGTGCACACACGCAGTGTATAGAAAATATATAGTGGGGAGTCGAACAAAGTATGCCTCATACAGGAACGTCCAAAGATCTCTTCGAACGTGACCTACAGGAATGGTTGTGGCGTAAGCACTATGGAGATGATCCTTTGGAAACATCAACATTATATGTAGTACGCAAAGATGCGCAAATAGTTCTTCGTAAAAATGTATGCACTGTCCGTGTTCCGATCGCTTCTTGATAGAGGAAAGAAAGAAGATAGACAGATTCATTGCTTGGGAGTACATTTGAGGACAGAAATCAAGGGGATAAAATGCGGAGTGAGACGAGAGGTAAGCAAGAATTTTATTTAACTTTGTTTTGATTTACAAAACGAGTATAACACTCACTGATCCGATCAATATTTTACAGCTAACCGCAAGCAGCCTTTTCTGAGGCCTAAATCACTATTTTTGAGCAATTCAAAACAAGCGCATAGACTAAAATCGCAGTTTCAAGCTTAAGTCTTTTAAAAAATCGTTTTGTTTTTCCGTATTTTAGATGTAAAAGTCTAAAAGTATGCGACAAACGGCAAATTTCAAGTTATTCAAAGTGGATAAGTCTCACAGGAGGTCCATTGTTTCAGCTATTGTTAAGTTAACAAAGAACTGTTATGGGGTTATACGGAAATCTTGCCTTAGTATGCTTAAAGTGCCCCTGTGATAAAAAAATCACTTCCTTTTTTTCTTGAGATTCTGAAAGTGTCTGCTTAACACTTGACTGGCAAAATTCTGACCTTTCATTTTTATCCAAAGGCCGTTTACGTTGAGTGTAAGTTTTAGATTTCACGATCTTTCATCACTCACGTTCAAACCTGACCGATTTGACCTCAGAGGGTTGGATCCGGGAAAAGTGACGTCAAAGGCTCACCAGCTTAAAATTTCAGCGTGTGAACGCAGCTTATTATGTATGCAAAGTGCGAGTTTAAAAGTGTGAAAGCCAAAAACTCCTGTGCTGCATATTAATTCTGCAGCGTACACACGCATCGCATTCTTAAACTAGTGAGCCTTTGACGTCATTTTCTCCTCGATCCAACTCTCTCAAGAACTTAAATTTAGTAATGGCGGAACATTAAATAGGAAAGTTCCAGTTAAAATAAACAGGTGCCTTTTTTAAATCAAGGATTAAAACTTGGGTCACTTAGTGTTTAGTTAATATAGTTTTGAAATCTAAAGAAAAAAGTAATTTATTTTTTGTCACAGGGGCACTTTAACTTTAATAAAGACGAGTCCTGTTAATAAATCACTACTTTGCGAAAAGTCGCGAACCTATTATAATAAAAAGATACCATTTCCACCCGTTTTTTTTTGGGCATTGGCCGTCCACACTACGCATTCAAAGCACATAACAATTGACTTGCCTTTAGTGGAACGGTCAGATCTTCAACATCTTCGCTGTTCATCTCGGCCACTCCAACAACTTCTAAGTTTGCACACGTATTTTGCCGTCGCTGCTGCCATTCCTCGAAGACTTTTCTTCCCCATTTTGTGTTGTATTGTGTTGTTTTTGGAGTGGTTTCCGACACTAGACTGGTCTCTTCTTCTTTACTCTTCAGAGAACGAAACCGACCAACCATGTTTCTACGTCAAGAGCTAAATGTAAATAAATGGCTAAATTCAATGCTGAATATTTCCAAACTTCATTTCACAAGTCAGATAAAATATTCGCGGAAGACCTTTATGGGCATTGGAAACGGCTCGCCTGCGGCTCGCCGTTTTAAATGCCCATAAAGGTCTTCCGCTCATATTTTATGTATTACATACAAGTAGAGTGTGTTCTAGTTAAAAGCAAGTTTTGACGCATGCAAAATTGCACTTTAATTGTAGAGAAATGGTTAATTTTTTTGGTTAAAAGAATAAAAAAGGAGAATAATATATCCTGTTGAAACTTACGAATCTCCTAGATTTGTCATTGTGTTGACTCAAAATTACGTACTGCAGACATTGGGCGAGTTGTGGCTTTAACGACTGGAATGCTACTCTTCAAGTTGACAATTTTCCAACATCAACTACACTCAAACTCGAACTCTTCAATTGCGCTTTGTTTCACAGAACAACATTCGAATTCAGTTTCTTTTTCACAGTCACAGTGTTGTAGATTACTTATATTACTGTAAACTAGGTTCTCAAGCGAGGTTGATGTTGTAAGGAGAAGTTGCCCATCACAAGTTTCGAGCTCACCATTATTAGTCAGGTTTTCTATCGAGTAGTTAGCATTTTTGATGTAAGAATGAAGATAGAGCTAAGATAGATAGAGTTGCTTTCAAGGATAATTTATAAGCCTCCTTGTCCCCCGTCCGGATAGCCATACATTTCTTTGTAAATTTTGACATTTTCAAATGGCTCTTTTTCGCTTACTATTGGGTCTACTTACACCAAACTTGGGGATTTTGTAAAGCTTGGTCTTCGCTTTATGACTATGTGGATCAATAGTTGCTAATCTTATAATTTACAGACTAGTACCTAGTCCTCCACGGTATGAAATCAGGCAATACGAATTTGGAAAGGCGCGGGAAACGTAAGAAGGCACTCTTTGCGCATGCGTTATAAACGAAACGAACCACGGGCTCACCACGGGTTCATTATAATAATGTTTGCATTTAAGGTAATTCCTTAGGCCCCGTTTACACGGGTCCGGACAAATTTTTGCACGGACGAATTTTGTTCCTGGAGCGCCTGTTTACATGCATCCGTGCAAATTCTGTTGCAGTGGTGTTTACAGGGATCCGTGCAAAGTTTAGACCAGTCGCGGTATTTGATTCCAGGCCATAACCGCGCTATCTGAGCAAAAAGTAGTACGGTTCGGGTGTTTACACGGGTCCGTACAAATATGAAACCGTGCCGGTCAAAAAGTTGACCTGCTGTTTTCAGGTCCCAAACTTGCACACTTAGCCGTTAAAAAATTCGTCTAGTTCCCCCGGTCCCGTGTAAACACAAGGTGGAACCGTGCAAGTTTTTGTCCGTGCAAAGATTTGTCCGGACCCGTGTAAACGGGGCCTTACTATTGCATTGCGCATCAATACTGCCAGGGCGCTTATACGTAGGGCGGTGAAACGAGCGGGTCCGAGTAAAAAGGTGTGATGCAGTAGACTGGGGTCTACTAAAACAAGGAGATTCCACTTACTCACACTCGAACTTAGATTTCTAAAGAAATTACACGAAAATCCCTTCTATGTGAATCAGCAACTTTTTTACTGCATTTTTTGTTCTGAGGCAATGGGAAAAGGTAAGTTTTTTAGGGATGAAAACAAGACTTATAATTTCGCACTGTGAACGAGTAAACATCTCGCGCTAGTTGTACGCGTAAGCTTTTAAGCTTAACTTATGAATAAAGTTTATGGAAGAAAGCTATTCTCTCTGGTATCGAGTTTATTTGTTAGTTTCTCAGAACAATGCTTAATCATGACCAATTTCTGCTTTCGAAAGTTTCTTATTATTTTTACCTATTTGTCGAGTTTGCAAAAGTTTTAATTTTGAAAGGAAAATCTGACGCGTACAAGAAGCTAATTTGCATAATGGAGGGCGTGCACTTTCATGTCCTAGTCATAAACTTGACAAAATATTTTTTGCCTTCTTTTGTGCTGAGATGCTGCAACAGTTTTCGCCAACGCTATACAATGTGAATCTTTATACTGAAAAAAAAAATACACAAGAAGTTTAGAGACCTCAAACAACACTGAAATCAAAAATATTATTCAAAACTGTTGGTCAAGGACTTTGCTAATTTTCTCTGTTGTCTTCCCATATTTCCACCTAAACTTTTAATATGTTCTCAAACATTAATCAAGTAGAGTTGTTTGAGTTGTTTGAGTTCGATGTACGTTTTTAAACGAAAGAGTGTAATTGAAGTCCAATTTGTCGCGTTTAGCAACAAAACACGCATCGGCGAGCGCTCTTTTTCATCGATAACCAGCGATTTATTGGATTTTCACCCTAACAAAACTGAGCAATATTAACAGACGAACGTTTTTGTGCCTTGCTGAAATATCAGGTGTTGCTTTCAGTTCAGACAGAACTCAAACTCGCAAAGTGTTATTACTTTTCGGTCGCGATAGACTCCCGGGCAAAATCCTGGCAAACGTGTGGCAAGAGTAGGGAAACTTAAAGTTCTGAAACGCTGCTATATCAAAATATATATGAATCTGATTTTGTACTATGTTATGTAAAAGCTATCGATCTTTAATATATATAAAATTTGGACTGGAGTAATGTGGAGTACTCTTAAAATAAGCAGCGTAGTACAACTTGGTTATGATAAGCAGGACACTGTCTTATTTCGCTCAAATTTCGCTCAAATTTGCGCAGCTTACGACGAAAATATTTAAGTGATGTTCCAACAGACAAAATAGTATTGAGTTCTCCGCCGAAAATATCAAAGAGGCCTGTAAAAAGACGTTACTTGTGGCTTAAAAATAAAGAATGAAAATGTCATTTCCGGTTTGTCGAGACGAGATTTTTGGCAGCCATTAATTGCACCGAAAGCGCGGAAGGAACGCTCGTGCCAGTCCTTCTCCGCATCACACATTGGCCCAAGAGCGGACTGCCCGTTTCACCGCCCGGCCTTTTTCCGCCCTGATACTGCGCACGATTATAGCGCATTATCGTGCACACATGAGCGCGTGCACGTACAAAACGATAGAGATTTCCCTCGAACTAAATTCGATGGCGAAATAAATGCTCTTTTTCTCTTAAAAGAGCACAGTGACCCCGGAGTTTTTTTCAGGTATTTGCTAAGAACAGTAGAATAAAGAACATATTTGAAAAAGAAAACAAGTTTGAGAGTAGAACATGATTTTTTGGGGGAAAATAGTTCCGTATTGGGTGTATTTTAGCCAAGACGAGGACTAAACACGGAACTGTCCTAAAATAGGAAATATTCCCGCAACCAAGCAATCAAAAACAGCTTAAATGAAGCAATACTGCTTAAGTGAAAAAAAAGCTAGAGCTTTACTTTCAAGATAAATTTTTTTGTCTTTCAAGTAACCAAGACTTATTTCTGTCTGAAGCTGATTCGAATTTTTAACGCCTAACCAGTAAAAATACCCCATTTTGAGAGCCTGCTGACGCGTAAAAGAAAATGAATGCAAAAAAAATACAAAATGACCGTTACATATAAGAGCTTTGAAATATAAAAAAAGAAGCTATGATAGGTTAAAAAGTAGCTAATTTTGTTCATCGCGTCTATTGATACCAAGCGGCTTATGTGTCATTCCCTTGTTTATAAGATGTGGCTCACGTGCTTTTCGTACGGAGTCACGGCTTGCTATGAATGAGTTCCAAGGGAGTTAAAAGATGGTCAATGGAGTGGCCAGGTTGGTTTAAATGTGTAGAAACAGGAGTGGGCTTGATGAGCTGATGGTGATTCTGATTAGAACGACGATGTTCGCCAAAGCGTTCGTGTAGCTGGCGTTTTGTCTCTACAATGTACTCATTTTGTACTTTTTGCATTCATTTTCTTTTAGCCCCTGTAGAAGGTTTGTTTTTCAAACCGAAATATCGGGCAAATATATTGCACTTGTTTTAATTTCATTTCTGTTTTTTTTTTCTTTTCCTCTCTTCGCCGTTGGGATCAGTCTACCGTTTTTTTGCATACTATCTTTTGATTTTAACTGATCCAGGTCTCCAAAGATCCGGCACCCTTCCGCATTGGTTTGTCGTTGTGGTCTTGCCGACATTAGAAGAATACATGGGTGTGTATACATGAGTATACAGGCGTATTCAAAGGTATACATCGGTATACATGGGGTATACAAGAGTACACATGGGTATACAAGGGCAAACATGGGTATACCAGGAAATACATGGGTATCAAGAGAAAATGATGGGACAGAGAGGGACATTGAGGGCGTTGGCTGGGATATGTCGATTTCACTACTGTTATTTTTAGCTTTGGGCGGAAACGGAAGTCTATTTCCCCAGACGTCCGCATGATACCTTTCATCTGTTGATCTGGGAATTTTGAAATGGCGGTCTGCGTGGAAATACGTTTCGTCAGTAGAAGCGGCTAAAGAGCCACAACCTCTTTGGAATAAAAACGCTAGGTGGCATTAAGGAATATCAATGTTTTTCCTCCGAGAACTTGAACCAAAGAAAATAGCGATGAAAACAATGAAGAATTTAATTGCTTTCATTTGTTAATTGTAAACAACATGCAGAGAACTATCGTATTGTTCGACACTGTAATATAACATAAAATACTGTTTCAATCTGTAGCGATCCTGATACTACTGAACGCATCGACATAAGAAATCTTAGCACACCGAACAAAACTAGTTTGGGTCCCACGGAAAAAAGTATTTTTGGACCGAGCGACAAAATTGCTCCCAACCCGGCTGGTAGAGTAATCCTGGTCGAGCTGCAAAACCATTCGGAGGGTCGCTAAAATATTTTGAATCCAGGCTGGAACCAAAACAACTCGAAGCCTGGTGATTAGCGGCAGAAACCAATTTGAATACTATCCATGCCTCAACCATGTGATAGAAGTATATTTTGAACCCATCATTTTCTCTTGATGGGTATACTGGGTATACATGGGTATACATGGGTATAAAGGGGTATACATAGGTATACAGGGGTATAAAAAGGTATACAAGGGTATACAAAGGTATACAAGGATTTAGTATAATTACTCAGGTGATTATAGAAATCCTCGCGCTCTCATTGGCCGAGAATGGCGTCATATTCCGCTATAATCACCTCCGCAGAGGTGATTATAGCCGCCTCGCGCTTTGTCAATGTGTCTGGAGAGGAAATTAATTGAATGAAAGAAAATGCCATTCCGAGGAATACAAAACACGCCACAAAGTTCGGAATGACACTCTTCAAAGGTAAAATGTGAAAATTGTGCTCAAAGTAACTAAGAAACCATTTAAATTCCCGTGAAAATTTTGCTTATGTCGACATGCATGAATAAATCAATGGTTTCACAACAAATCTTGACTGCTGTGATGACCTGTATCGTTGTCGATAAGAATACAGTCCACGATAAACCACATTCGATTTGTTTTTT
>CM042746.1:25036484-25055877 GCA_022496165.2 Catalaphyllia jardinei | reverse complement strand
GCTTGTAAATATAACCTAAAGGTTTCCATTTAACAAGATCAAGGACGCCAGAGTCAGGAGTTTCGCTGGGCAGTTTATGGATTAGTTTGGCAGCTTTTAAGTGTAAATGTTCCAATACTTTAAAGGTAGATGGTGAGCAGGATCCCCAAATAGCGATGCAATAAGTGATGCTTGGGACAATCCCTTTAAAATATATTTCTTCTAGTACCCTTGAGGGTAGGCCTTTAAACTTTTTCAGGAATTTTAGCTTTCCTCCGAATTTAATATGCAGTGCTTTCACTTGTGGTTTCCAGTTGAGTTTATAGTCAATTTCAACACCCAAGCAAGTGGCTGTAGTGTTAAAGTAAATGAAAGAATCTCCAAACATTAGAGGTCTCATTGGGCCAACAAATGCATGGCTGGAGATCAGCATTGCCACGGTCTTGCCAGTGTGAACAGTGAGATGATTTTTATAGCACCACACTTTGAAGTCGTTTAAGATTAGGTTTAGCGCATCGACAATTTCTTCTACTTCTTCCCCAATATAATAGATAGTAGTGTCATCTGTAAACATATGAATACATCCAGTTTTGGAAGAAGATGGTAAGTCATTGACATATATTGCAAACAGTCTGGGTCCCATTAAGGAACCTTGGGGAACACCGATGTCCATTTGCCGCAGCATTGATCTTGCTCCGTTTACAGTGACATATTGTGATCTTTCATGAAGGTAGCTAGCAATCAACTCATGGAATGTACCAGACACACCTACATCTGACAATTTAGTTTTTAGGATGGCATGGTCGACTGTGTTGAATTCCTTTTTAAAGTCGACAAATAGAATTCCAACTTTATAGCCATCGTCGATTGCCTTTTTCCATGTCTCAGTTAAGTACAAAAGTAGTGATTCGGTGGAGACACCTTTCTTGAAACCCCATTGATTTGGGTGAATAAGTTCATTTGTTCCAAGATGATGATCTAAGGAATCACAGACAACGCTCTCCAATATTTTGCTGTTCAAATTGAGCGTTGTCAGTGGTCTGTAATTTGCACAGTCAGATTTGATCCCCTTCTTAAATACCGGAACTACTTCTCCAGTCTTCCAATTACTGGGAAAGATGCCATGTTATATACTATTTTTAAAAATACTAAAGAGACCTTCAAAGAGTGAGTCAGCGGCCTCGGCCAATTCACGCGGCACGACGTGATGATGAAAATAGTCCCTAAATCTGTAGTATACGCAAGTGAAAAGTTGAAAAGGTTTTGTTTTCTGGCTTGATCCCCAAAGATAAAGTTAGCCATGTCCACTTTTGCATGGAATCTTTTCTTGCTGGAAGGGTTTGCACCATCTCTCAAAGTATAAAGCACAAGCAAAATCTTTCTGGCATGAATGGTTAATTGCTAATCATGAATACTTGCATAGCCGTCTAAAAGTAATTTTATTATTCAATTTCAATGTGGGTTGTCCTTTTTCTCGGCTAAGATTGTGGCCTACAGGAGCTGTTATTCAGTCCATTAAGTAATTTTGCTATGATGAAATTATACCAAGAATTATAAGTAAGTTATATTATGTACAAGTAATTTTTGTCTGCACTACACAACCAAATGTACTCAAAGGTTATGATGCATCAAGGTACATTTTTGAGAAGAGCCCAACATATCCAAGATATATATTTATTGACACATCAATTAAGGATAATTTATAGCAAAATGAATCAACAATACATCAATATCCTACATGCACCAAAGCTTGACATTGGGTTATAAGGTAATTATTTAAACAAGAGACTGAAATAATTTATAAATTAGAGATATCATCAACACCATTTGTACAATACTTGGAAACAAATTAATCTTATTGGATGTTGCAAATGGCAAGGCTGTCCGTAGAATTTCACAAATTTCACAACCGTCTCTTTCCTCAAAAATACTAATCCTGCAACTAATTGCTCAACACCCAGTCCATACTGTGTTGGCAAAATAGTAATTTATGTCATTCCCAATCCAGATTGATTTAAAAGCACCATAAACCAAGCACAATAAATATTTTTTTTAAGCCAAAAAGCAGTTATTAAAAAAACATAAGTAAATTATCTCTAATTTGAAAGGCATTTAAAATAACTAGTTAATATAATTGTGTTTCTTAAAATTGTAAAACAGTGTATCTGTCACAATGTTGCAGCTATGATATTACTACCCACAGGATGGAATGCAGAAGTCAATGTCAGGGACAGTTTGTTTGATGAACTTATTATAATCCCGTCAAGTTGTCTGTAAATACAGAAAAACCAAACAAAGTAGTAAATTATTGAACTCTTTTACATGTATATGTATGGTGTATGCATCCATGATAAATTAACTTGTTCCAAGATGCATTTCTTTAAAGAGCTAATTTCATCATAGAAAGCCATAGTGGACAAAAGTGGTCGAGATTTTTTTTAAGATCCCGTTTGTAGGATAACAAGCCCAGATGCCATTCGATTAAGTGAGATGCAAATCCACCCTTTGAGAATTGATATTGATTTTTCGAGATTTGTTCTAGTGAGTTGAGAATTCTTTTGGCCGGTCGAGAACTTTTTTACCAGTTGAGAATTTTTTCGCTGGTTGAGAATTTCTTTTTCCGTTTGAGAATTTCTTTTTCCGTTTGAGAATTTTTTCACCGGTTAAGAATTTCTTTTTCTTGTCGAGAATTTTTTCACTGGTCGAGAATTTTTTGGGAACTTTCAGGTACAAAAGGTAAGTGATAAAAACTGAAATACAAAAGGCTAGAGAACAATAGGATGCTTTTTATAAAAGAATTAAAGCCAATTTTGAACACACAATATGGCTCCATCCATGCAAAGTATTTTATAAACTCTTTTGTAAAACTTTTCGTTATCTAGCATTATCTACCCTTTTGTATTTTAGTTTTTATCACTTACCTTTTGTAATGCTTAGTACATATTTCCATATATTTATCGCTTTTTATATTCTCATGTGTGATTTTACTTCTTATATGCACAGTGAAAATGAAAATGATCTCAGCAAGATCAAAACGCCATGCAATTTTTTCGCTAGTTTTTATCGTAAAATATTTTTATAGCTGTTGTTATTGTTACTGTTATTTCAGACCCACGACAATTTACAGGTGGTCTGCAACACTCGCCGATTAGGTTACCTTGTCAAAAAAAAAACATTGTCGACCAGTAAAATAATTCCCGCCCCGCCAAAAAATTCTCAACTGGTAAAAATATTCTCGACCAGTGAAAAAATTATTGACTGGCCCAAAAAATTCTTGACCAGTAAAAAAATTCTCGACGAGTGAAAAAAATCTCGAACGGCCAAAAAAATTCTTGACCAGTGAAAAAATTCTCAACTGGCCAAAAAAAGTTCTTGACCAGTGAAAAATTTCTCGACTGGCCAAAACAGTTCTCGATCCAAGGCAACAAATTTCAAAAAAATGAATATCAGTTCTCAAAGGGTAGATTTGCATCTCGCTTGATGGAATGACGTCTGAGCTTACATACATATAGACATATGTACTTTATTTATTCCAGAAGCATATTACAAAACTAAGAAAAAGAGTACTTCTAGAAAAGAAAATTAGGAGGTTAGCCCTATACAAAAACTCCCTCAAATAAATAGAAAAAAAAAGATAAGTATATATATAAATCAAAAATTTTACAATCAAATATTTAAATACAATTTAAGCTTAGACTTAAAAAGGTGGAAACTATCAGCTTCCACTATATCACCTGGTAGTTCACTCCATAGCTTGACAATTCTAATGAAAAAAGAATGTTTATAACAATTTAGTCTTGCTGGTTTAAAGTAAAGTTTATATTCATGATTTGCTCTCGTAGACCGAGTTGTGGCAAAATCGAAGAAGTCTTCAAATTTCAAATGATTAAAACCAAAGACTATCTTGTAACATTCAACTAAAGATAAATAAATTCTAAGGTCTGAAAGAGGTTGGCCATTTTAGCAATTTGCATCGGTCTACATAGGACATATATCCTTTGCATTGATTTAAAGCAAGTCTTGATGCTCTTCACTGTAAATTTTCGAGGGCATGGATGTCCTTAACAGGGTAAGGACACCAAACAGGTACTGCATATTCCAATATTGGCCTAACAAGAGATTTGTACAGCATAGAGAAAACGTTAGTATTGGCGGTGCCCACCGAACGTTTAATGGAACCTAAAACTTTGTTCGCTTTGTTCACAGTAAGACTAATGTGATTACCCCAAGATAGATCCCTAGTAATTGTAACACCGAGATCTTTAAAGTTATCTACATCTTTCAGGGGCTTGTCTAAAAAAGAATTGGTTTCTGACCTATCACGCGAATGTGTAATTCGCATGGATTCACATTTATGCGCGTTGAAACGAAGCTGCCATTTATAAGCCCACTTGCTAAGGTTGTTAAGATCATCCTGAAGTAGCTGACAGTCTGTAATTGGGTCACTTATCTCTCTGTAGATCTTCGTGTCGTCTGCCTAAATTTTAACGGTAGATGATATGCATTCAGTTATGTCATTTATGTATAGGAGGAACAATAAAGGCCCAAGGATGGTCGCCTGTGGAGTTCCGGAGCTAACACGCGACCAGTCAGAACAAGATCCCCTAACGACTACACGTTGTTTTTGCCCCACCAGAAAATGTCTGAGCCAGTCGAGTAGAGAACCGTCAATGCCACTACTTTTCAATTTTAAAACCAGCCGCTCATGAGGAACGCTGTCAAAGGCTTTAGCAAGGTCAAGAAAGATGACATCGGTAGGAATGGATCAATTTCTAGATTTCGCCCAATCCTTAAAGGTTGATAATAATTGAGTTACAGTGGATCTTCCTCTTAAAAAGCCAAATTGGTTGCCGTTGATAAGGTCAATTTCACGCCAGAACTTAATCATCCCATCGAGAACAATTTTCTCACCGATCTTACAAGCAATTGAAGTAAGGGAAATTGGACGGTAGATTTAGAACCTTTCTTATGTAGAGGTGTGATATCTGCATGTTTCCATTCATCAGGTAGAAGGCCAACAGAGAACGATATGTTTACCATATATGTCAACAAAGGTGCTAATTCTGATGCACATGATTTTAAAATGCACGGGGCGATATGGTCAGGCCCAGGGGACTTGTTGGGCTTGAGTTTTAGAAGGTGTCGTTTGATCCCATTAACAGAACAATCAATGTTCGCAAGCTTCTTATCAAAAATACAATCCTGTGTGGGAAAATTTACATACATAATCTTCGGTGGTAAACACCAAGGAAAAATACGAGTTCATACTTTCAGCAATACTGGAGTCGTCTGTCAGAACAGATCCATCTACGTTCAGAGAGATAAGGTTATTAGTACCTCTTCTCTTGGACTTGACAAAATTCCAGAAAGGTTTTGGGTTTTGTTATCCTAAAAACTGGATCTCGACCACTTTTGTCCACTATGGCTTCCCATATTTCTCTGTCATAACGCTGAGCGGTCTCTGTGTTCTACAACAATCAGTAAGAAAGAAACTACACTCAGTAAGATATTGTTTAGCAATGATAAATTCATATTCTTTAGAAATATCTCACCTGGCCATGGTTGCTATGAAGATCTTTCAGTTGTTTTAATCCAGGCTGCCCATGTGTACACTATTCATATACTGACTGACAGTAACAGTCAAGGTTGAAGGCTAGGGTGTCCAGAAGTCATTAGCTCAGTAGCAAGAACTAAAAAAAAATCGATTAATTATTAATTATCTCATAAAATTAATTAATATATGATAACTGATTGACCCTGAAATAAATGTCTTGCACTGTAAATTCTAGAGCATTTTTACTACTTACAGATGCCAAATATAAAAGGTTCTCATGCAATTGTTTGGGATACTGCTGTCAAAAGTCTACAAGGAATGACAAACTGGCACCTTTTTTAGTTAAAATGGTTAATATATATATAAGAAATGAGTTCTTTTTCCCTCTTTGCCCTCTGCACGTCTGATAATTTAGTTTACATTCTCCTTCAACTAGGGACTTTTTATGCACATACATTAAGTCACAAGAACTAAGAAGCTTTTTGTTGACCCTGTATCACTGCAGGCCAGTGTTAAACATATGCATCCTATGAACCGTTCACTTCGAATTCACAAATAGATTGAAACATTCTGGAGTGAACCATTTTGCCTTGAGAACTTCTTAACACAACACAAGAAATTAAAAACGAAAGATGACTGTTTTTATCTCTAAGTTAAATCTAAAAAAGGAGGTCACCAGGCTGGGGAACTAGGATTGTTTTTCTTGTTGCCAAAGATCACAACCTGCCCCCTTGAGGCAACCAAGCACTGGTATAGAGCACAGCCTTGAACAGCCATTAAATCGTACTATAGCTGCTACATCTTTATTATTCATTTAAAGACACATCAATTATAATTTTATTTTATTACAACCTTTTCACACCATCAGATCAAATTCCTATCACTGATACATACTATACTTTACTGTTAGTTGTTTACTCAGTGTCAGTAGTGAATCAAATGCTATACAGGCAGGGGTTGGGATAGTACCCAAACTTTGTACAGTGGAAGCTAGGTTCTGCCCAAGATGCAAAACAAATTTATATAGCTGTTATGAACTTGGCGACTGATTGCTTTCAAGTGCAAATGCAATTTGCTTTAAACAAGAAACTGGAACACTGCACTACAACAATGTGCACAATCCCAATCAAAGGGCCATCCAGACTGTATATCACTTCAATCAGCCTTTGTCAGGATCAAGGCTGATGTTTTTGCTTACTAAATCTGAATGTGCAGCTCCAGGAGATATTCACACCCAACACCCATTCATGGCCAGCCTATAGAAATTCCAAAGTATGAAGACTATAGGGAGCTCTAAAGAAAAAACCTCCATGTGGGGTACGAATCTTCTCTTGAAGAAACAATATCTGAGTAATCATTAATTACAAAATATGCTTCAAGAAATGTCTTACCTGATAATGACAACATTCAGAAAATTGTGTAATCCAGACTGTCTGGCCAGTTCATACATTTGACAAGTTGACACTGGACATGTTTGTAAACTTTGGGGTGCTTCAACATCACATTACAATAATGTACAGCATTGGTCAACTGAAAACAGCATAATTTAATAATTAATAAGTACACTGTACATTGTCAGGTTACATATATGGGTGTAGATCATCGATGCACAACAACAGATGACTATTAATATTAATTTACTGAACATATTGGCAGCTGACTCATAACAAGGAAACAATCATGCATGAGTACATGTACATATAACAGCTCTCCGCCTCAGAACTCTTACAGTTATATGCAAGTATTTTCAAACTCTCTGACATTTCAGATTGTTCAGTGAAGATTAACATACACAATAATAGCTATGATTCAGAACCAACACTAAGATCAGGTTATGTATACACATGAATATTTTGTTGTCTGGGATCATATAAAAAGACGTTTAGAGCACTCCATAAATTTCATACTCAGTAACACTGCTTCATGTATAGGGCTGTTACTAGAAATGAATTTAAGTGAAACTGTTGAAGCAGCTCTGTCAAAATTGTTCCCAGCAGTTAAGGCAGGGTACCAGAATGTACAATGTAGTACACAGCAAAAGCCAGAGATAGACACAAATTAGTTAGGATTTGGTGAGCTTTTGTGTTGGGTATGGTGGAAAAAATGTACTCTAGGTTGCAAAAATAAAGGTTCCAGCTGAGACACTTTCACAGGGCTGAGAGGAATTACTATATTTACAATTTAAGAAGGAGTTAAGTGCTTGCCCTGTTCAGTTCTCTGTCATAAAAATATCATTTACATACATATATTATATGCCTTGTGTTTTAAACCAACATAATGCATGCTCCGATTTGCTAACTTTAGTACACTATTTACATTTACATGCTTTATGTCTGTAAAAGCGTATTGTAACATGACACGCAACTTTAATTTTCCTTGTTAAAATACCCACTGTTTTTCTACCATTGTGTTTTCACATATTCCATTAGGCTCTCTTTTTTATCACACCGACTAGCAGTTCGAATTTTAAACTTGAGAAAGTCTGTGGTCGATCTTCTGAGTTGTTGGGTATCTCATCTACTTTCCTATAGCCCTTAGCTAGTAAGTTTTACTTCATGGCAGTGTTCGGTATTAATTCATCTCCTTTCTGTAGCCCCTGTCTCTTTATATTTCACGCCATTGTTCAGTACTGTTTTGCCTCCTTCCCCAGCGGCAGATGGTCGGCTTTCTTTCGCTAATTCTTTCCTACCTGTTAATTACTTTTTTCTTTTTTGCTTCAGTGCAATCCTATATTAAAAACCTTAGATCAAACTCCGATATCGTTTGTTAATATGGATGTCTAATATCAAAGATATATGCTGTAATCCAAGATTGCATGACTGGGTATTAGCTGGATGGCCGCCATGTTGTGTGACGTCGTCGTCGTCGTCATTGGGGGCAATTTTCTCAAAGGCCAAGATTGTGTTCCTTTTTCAGCCTTCAGAGTCAAGAAAATCTTTTGGTTCTGGAATGTCAGATAACAAAGTCAACAAAGAGAAGGGTAAACCAGACCATTGAGCTCAAGAGATAAAACAGTCAGGCAAATAGAAGTATTACCTTTTGTGAGGATAGCGACATCAGTCTCTGGCAAAGCCAGGCAAAATTGATTTTTTAAATGAGCTAAATTGTGGGTAAAGGAAACCAAACTAGTAAATACATGGTAAATTGCAGGATATCAACTTAAAAGCAGAAACCATACAGACCAACATGTCACCTTTGACAGATCTTGACATGCATGACTCGTTTGCTAAACCGCAGTCAAACAGCTGGTCGAACAGCGATGCTCTACTCAAAAAACAAAATCATCTATAGAACACAGTATTCAGCCATACAGCACTCTTCTGTAGCAATTATATGAAACAAAATATTTTGGAAAAACAAAATTTTAAAAAGAGAAAGCTTAAGGCAAATATACAAATGTTTTGAGCTGAAGATGTCATGTGGACCTGTCCAGGTTGTAATCAGATGACATTTCCAGCAACCAGGAGTGCCGCATGAATTAAAGTATGCCACTCATGTGTCCAGGCATTCTACTCGGGGAGGAACAAAGGGTTCCTTCTGTGAGCACCGGAGCACAGATTACGTAAGCTTACGTAAAACAAAAGAAATGAAAGACAGGAAACAAAGCAACTCCAAATAAAGACTAATCCCAAGTTACCAAAAGCTTTCCAGTACCTGCAGAAAGACCCGAACATAGACCAGACACAAGACTGTGACAGAAATCAAGCCTAAACTGGAGGCCATAGCCCTTTCTATGGCTTGGTTGTAGCACAAACTTTAGTCAGCTAAAATTTCCATACAACTGAGAATTTAGTGCTTTAAATTTCTTTAAAGTGCTAAGAGAGCTAAGAGAAAATACAAAGCTGGCTACTTCTGGCTGGTTCAGTCAGCAAAGTAACGACAATAATTTTAAACAAAAAAAGGCTGGCAATACAATTTATAATATTAGTAAATAAAATAGAGCTGTAACCAGGATAGGGCATATTTAAAAAGTAGTGAAACATGTTCTCTGGTTAAAAGGATTGAAACATAAGCTGTTGGCTATGACCCATAGCCAACACCCATTTGTTCAGGCCTGTATTAGTATCACTGTGCTGTGTTCTTGGGCAACTGAGACTTAACTCCACTAGCTCCTCTCTCCAACCAGGTTTATCAAATTAATGGGTACTGAGCTATGAATTTAATGTTGGAAAGGGGTAAGTGATGGAATTACTCATTGAATTACTTATCATATGAGTCATTGCGTCATGCTACAAAGTGCAGATAAGCACCACCCTTTTGCAGTTTAGCTACCAGGCCTGAATGCAGGGTTAAGATCTACCTACCTTCCTGGCTACATACTGACTTAGTTATTTTCTTAAACATGGAGAGATCCTATAAAAGGCAAGGACACACCATCATTGAAGCACTTTGCTGGCTTTTTTGAGCAATGGTGGAAAGGTGAAAAACGGTCGCGCAATATGGAAGTCACTGAGAAATTATGATTTTTTCATTAACACAATAGTCATTTATGTAGAATAACATAAGGTAAATAATAAAAATACAGTGAAAATAAAAGTTATATTAACTGTTTAGAAGATGCCTTTGGAAGAGCAAAAACAATGAACTATCTTAGTTACTTCGCAGAACTTTACCGTAAACTAAAATAACAAAGCTAATGCCTTTGATCAACAAGCTATCTGTTTCCATTTATCGCAGCATACTGAGAACAAAACCAAATCTCGTAAGAGGTGATTTTGGTTAGCCTGTGAGTGCCAACAGATTGTACCAGTGGGATATTGAAAATAATTCAGATTATGAGCATTGTGATGCTACAAACAAAGTGCAAATTGAACAACGCTGAGTTATTCGTCAAACTGTCCTATATTCAGAGCAAAGAAATTGGGAACAGAAAGTACTACGAAGAAAACAAAGAGGACTTGAAAAATTGAGTGTGAGTTCGCCTGAATATATTTTTGTTAGAAAGGAGAAGACTCGTGGCTGAATGCAGCAAAAACAAATCTTTCGTTTGTAAAAGGCTGAATGAATAAAAAGGAAGAGTACGACAGCTGCCAGTGCTCTCCAGAATTTTGTGGCAACCCAAAATTTGACCTGAGTGATTAAGCCAATCAAATGGGAGTATCAATCGTCCATTGCGATTTGTGACTGACATGCTGAACACCTCAGCCTTGTTATATAGGATCACTCCATGTTTAATGTAAATTTGTTTGTTTAATTATTTAGATATTGATGCAATGGGTAAACCTCAAAGTGGAGTCACTGTGGGTAATCTTGCTTGGTTTGGATCTTATGGAGAATGTCAGAATATAACAGGAGCTCACTACTGTTTAGCTAGCATCAAGATCAATATAGGAACTGGAAATAAAGTTAGTATTGTAGCTTTCAAACAGTGCGGTAGAAGGTTTAAAAAACCATCCTTCTCAGCCTCAGTTGAGTTTGAGGCATGTCAAAAATCGTTAACAGCTGCATCTTGGCTAGCTGATTGCAGTGTCATTTATTGTTATAAAGGCAACACAAAAAAGTCTCTTTGTACAAACATTTTCCTTGTTTCTGGCCAAGTTTTAAAAAACGTGAGTGGAGGTTTTGGTAGAACAAGAAATGCTGTGAAACGATAGTCCCATGCTGTTGTTTTTACAGCTTTTTGGGGTACTCCAAAACTTAAACAAGTATTCATGTGACTCAAAAGAAACATAGACAAGAGATTTTCCTTTTCATTTAAAAGTAATGCTGCAAGAAAAAGAATGGAAAATTGTTTGGTCATTTTGATCGCCAAAGTCTGAATTATTTTTGCTTGCAGGACAATATTTTGTGAACAACTTGTGCTAGATCTGTGTTTCTGTCAAGTCAAAAGAAGTACTGCTTTTAGTGTGTGCCTTTTTATATGGTGTTTTCCAACGTACTGGTATTTTGTGGAGTTTACCAAGTTACAGTTTACAGTACATATAACTGTATGATTTGTTTTAATTTAGTTTTAATTTAGTTTTAAAAGTTTTAATATTTTTCGTCACTTACACCAGATTGAAAGTTGCAATTTTCTGGCTTCAGGGTAAGACTTTACCAATACAGTGGGGATTGTGTGTTCCAGAAAATTGCAGTGATGATGATGTAACAAATGGCCTGGAAAAGATATTGAGTATGTATCATAAATACTAATCATTTGAACATTTCTGACAAACTTTAATTTTCAGTTGTCATCTACTGTGTGAATTTGTCTTACTTAATTATTATAAACACCGGCATATAACCCGCACTCGCAGATAAGCTGCACCCCAAGTTTTGGAACTCAAATTTTGGAAAAAATTTTTGGAAAGAAATTAAAATAAATCAAAAGAAGAGTCTTGACCCTTAAACAATTGTTTTTATTAAATCCTTCGCTGACGCATGGTGACTTATATATGCATGTTCTGGAAAAATAAAATAAGTTTTCAAGTTAATCACACAGCCTCAACTATGACAAGACCTCGCTTTTTTAATAAAGCATAATCATGAAAGAGATCATTAAAAAATGTGTCAACTGTATCTCAATCAAGTTTGTGATCTTGCACATTGCAAAATAGGCTAATTAGGCTTAATAAATCTGTCAACTTCAAAGAAGCACATATTGCAAAACATTTAATGCATTTGACTGAAACTTTTTGCAGTCAATTTGTTACAGATCATTGTTTCATATGTGAGTCCTAAAAAGGTCCTTGCTCGTATTCTCTCGATTGAATTAACAAAATTAACTTTTCTAGGTTAAGAACCAAAAATGCAAATTTATGACATCACAAATCTACAGGGGTTCTTCTGTCATTCAAAAGCCGACGTGAAATGCTAACAGCATGTACTACTCTTAAAAACTATATATATTTTGCCAAGCTTTCTATTATTTGTTCTGCTTCCATACCAGTGACAACTTGCCACTATAGGAAAGCCTTTTAAGAGCCACCAAACTTGCAAAACAAGTGTACCGTGGTATAGTTTTGTGAGGTTCTTATCATTTTCCTGCACAAGTCTATACCGATTGTAAAATTTTTGCTGAAAAGTGTTAATTTATGCAAATTTATGGCATGACCTTCAGATGTTCTCCTAGATAAGCCGCATCCTTGATTTGATACAAAAGTTTGAGCAAAAAGGTGCTGCTTATAAACCAATGTTTACAGTAACCTTTTTCCAAAGAAATGTCTTCTTTTCTTAGGATTACATTACAATTTAATGATTGTCACTTTTAGATTTGACTGATAATGTGGTACAGTTGAACCATCAGAGCCAGTTTTTGACCGGTGGCCCACCCCAGAGATCAGTGAACTGTGCTAAACCTTCAGAATATACTCCAGGAGTTATTGCTACTTTGTAAGTGAACTGACAAGAATAATTCATTGAATGTGAACTTAGTTGTAAGCTGGTCAACCCTGGAATGCTAATGGCCTCATTGACTGGAAGTATGATGTTTGTTCCGACTCACTCATTGTCTTCACTCAGTCAACATTATTAATGGCTACCTTTGCAAAGCACATTTGTTCTTTTCTTGGCAAGTGACACAAGACCTGACCCAAAAATCACTAACCTTTCTCACACCACAAACATGTCTCATAGTGCCTGTATAAAGTGCAAGGCAGCACGTCATGCAAGCCAACATGTAAGCTATTCCAGTTAACCTAAATAACAGTCTGATTGATCTTAAGAAGTAAAACCTGGTTGGCCTTAGTTATTCCCACCTCCCTGAAAAAAAGTTGTCCTTAGTTAGTTTGCAGTGAGCCTCGGAGCCAGTAGGGATTTCTGACTTGCATGGCTTGCTTGCTGGTTAGCCATAACAACACTCCAATTGAAGGGTTCAGTGGGAAAAGGGTGTTAGGTATTTTACTCGGAAGGAAACTTTGTCCACATTGCTCCAGATTTTGCATGCAGTTTTGTTTAGGTGTGTTAAACAATGTTCTGTATGTTTTTTGCTTAAGTTTGCTTTGCTTTAGAGATATTACATATGCAAAAAACCTCTTTTGTTAAGTTCTTGTTCTTTTAGCGCATTTGCACTAGTGAAATGGAAAGCTCTCTTATTGGTGTTACAAGAACTTTAACGTTTTATTCTGCCTTTAACTGTATTTTATAGAAGGGGTCATCCACTAGATTAGCCTTTGCTGTTTGGGTGATTTTCAACTCGCTCCCTATTTTATTGTTACATTTTTTTATTCCTTAACTGTACTGTGTTTAGTTGCCTATGTAAATCTAACCTATGTCTTGTAAAACTGAGCTGAGTTAAATAAATTGTCTTGTCTTGTCTTTATAAAAATTCAAAAATTCAGGCCAAAGAAGAGGTGAGGGTAAGTGAAATAAAGCCCTAAGTGACTTTTGGAAAAGTTGAGGTAGTGAGGATTAAAATACCTCTAAGCAATTGCTACAGTTTCCTCCTGTCTTCATTATTTTTTAAAAAGAACTCAGTAGTTATAACTACTATTACTTTTGAGACAACGACTAAAACCAAAGTTAACTATGAAAATTGCTGGTAGGTAAATATTTCAATCCTAGCTACCTCAAAATTTCTAACTGTCATTTAGAGCTTCATTCCACTCACTCCTTCAGTTGATTTTTGGTTCATGTCCCTCTCTTTATTGAAATTGTCTGTGCTGAGGCTTCCTGATGTTGAAAATTACAAATTTAAAGGATGGTGTCATTTGACTACAAATACCAGAAGTCTCCCCTTTGTTTTCTTTCATATACTAATTAGGACAATTAATATTCATACTCACTAGGAGCTTCAAAATAATGAAAATAAGGAATTCTGCTAGTTTTAGTCAAAAGCCAACAACATGCAAATCTATTATTCTAAGAGTGCTGTGTCAAGTTGAAGACTCGCTCTCTTCCTAGGTAACATCTGGTTTAGATTATATGACAAATTCTTCAAAACCACTACTTGCATGTATAGTAAATACTAAAATGTTTAAATTATCAATATTATCTATAGGTGCTGTTTTAATTTGTTGACTATTGCAGAACTTTATGTGGAGTGATTCTTTTTCTGTGTTTCGTGGGCACTGTGTTGCATGTCATCTCAGACTGTATGAAGCCAACCACAGATTCCTCTTTGAGCAAGAATGATAGTATCATGCCAGTGAAACGCAGTCATGTGGAGTATGAGAGCTCACTGGTTGATTCACCTGAGACTAGTACAACACATCTCAATTCAACACAAAGCTATAGATCAGGTTCTTCCATACCTTTGTTGGTGTATGACAAACAGGAAGGTACAGAATAAAGTTTGAGACAGATTGTTGCTCTACGAATGCTTAAAAATTTATCCATGTTTATTGTGTCAAGGGCAATAATTTTAATTGCTCTGTAATATTCACAATATCTTCATACATGCCAGCATGCCAGGTGTACTGTTGATTGTAGTATCTGTTCGCTGGAGGTTACAATCTGATTTTACAAACCAAGACTTCAAGACTTAGTGTCAGTTGCCACAGTTGCTTGAGTAAGACGTCCAGTAAGAGATGGGATTTAGAGCACAGGCATCCAAACTTACTACTTGAGGAGTCAATCAAATGTTAATGATTTATATACACATATCGAGTGAGACTTGACTGCCTTAAGTGGGCAGTGTTGCATTACACTTTTGGTCGTTGAGAATTTGGTTGCTCTACAAGGTATTGTATGGAATTTCAAATAATGATAGATAAAATTGCTTGAATTAGATATAGAAAATATGCTCCAGCATGATAACAGCGATTTACCAGACAGGTGGCGTCATGGGGAGAGGGTTTTATTTTTAACAGAAATTTGTGACCGTGCAACTGTCTGGTAAGCTGCTGTTGTCATGCTGGAGCAGTCACTAATGTTGATTTCAAGCTGTGCCATAGTCGACAGGACGGCAACAGGGTGCAAAGGAAACTTGAAAGCTACAGTAGTGAAGCATAAAGCATTTGAATTGGAGCAGAAAGGAGGAAAATTTTTCCAAGCTGACAAGCAGAAAGGGGGACAAATGGACTATCCTTCTTTGTATTGGTTAAAAATATAACTTAAAGACGCAAGCAGGGGTAGCCTCACCCTTTTTGACCTGCAGTTGCTCTCCTTGCCACTAGTATTTCTTGTCTTCTCACTCCATCCACAGTTAATAGAGAGGAATAGTTATGTAACACAACAAAGTTCTTTGTTGCTTGCTTTGTTAGCTTTTCAGCAGTGACTGAGGACAAAACATGATCACTGTCTGCTAATGATTGAGAACTAACAAAAGAATTTATACATGTAAGACCCTAAATTAAATTAGCCTATTACCATCCTTGGAGACCCAGGGGTAGATAGTTGGGTCATGAGGAAGTCAAAGTGGCCAAGTTTACAAGAACGCAAGAGGAGCCCCTGGGAGAGAGTTTCCCTCAATCGAGAAGTGCCACTGAAAAGAGAACCATAAAACTGCAAAAAAATCTCCAAATTTAGCATGTTCGTAAACCAACCTGAAAAAGCATCAATCAAGAAAATCAGAAATTCGTGAACTCCAGAGTACTATAATTTTCAAGTCAAGTCCATGCACCTGGGCCATGTAGTCTGTCTTGTGTCAGCAGAAATACCGGTTTGCTCCAGAATTTCTCCTGCACCAGGCGGACAAGTAAGTAAATGGCGAACGGGTGATCAAACAGTTTGTCAGTGAACACCTTTGAATAAGAAGTCATGAAAGTACACGAAAAAGGTTTGACATTTTTGTGCCCAATCACAGACAAGGATTTTAATTGGTTTTGGAACAACTATCTGCCCCTGGGTCTCCCAGGATGGCCCATTACTAACTTCTTTTGAGAGTAAGAATTCTTTTGAATTATCAATTCAAAAATGAGGTAAGTTATGCTTATTTTATTACTTGCAAAAGTATTTTTAATTGACAGCTATTTACAATAGGGTCTATTTCTGCTGCACAATTCATTAGTGTGTAGTGTTTCAGCACAAAACAAAAGATTGTGCATGGTGGTGGACCTTCCTTTGACATTTAACAGACTTCAAAACTGTTCCTCTCTATTAATTATGCTCTATCTCTTCAATGATAAACAATGACAAACAGTTTATTGAAATGTCTTATTTTAGGTTTTGCTGTGAAGGTCATGAAGTTTTTTCAGTGCTTTTCCCTGATAAAGAACACAAGTTGTATATTGGACACTAAAGTACCTCCAGGTGCCATTACGTCAATCAATGGTTTAAGGGTGCTCAGCATGTGGTGGGTCATTCTGGGGCATGTCTTTATCTGGCAGATGATCAGTGGAAATGTCAGTAAGTTGTAATATTTTAGTACCCATGCTAATAAATGTTGTACTCAGTCTCACCCACAACAGATGTTGTGCTGATCTTGGTTTTGCATTGAACATCCATGTCACCCTGAAGCAGAACACAAACTCTCTCAGTGCCTCTCTCTAACTTAGAAGCAGTACTGTAGTGTTACTTGGCACGATGTGGGCAACCTGTGCTGGACAAGAACATTAGAAGTAGTAGTAGCCTTCTTAGTCAGCATAAGCTATGGAAATTGGGACAAGGTGTGGTATTGCGGCCTCTTTTGACCAGCATGATTAAATGTTATGAGTACCTGTGAATGCCTAACAGCTTTAGTGATTCATCTCCACTCATTCCAGTTGACAGCCACTTTCGATTCTAAGCTCATCCTTCTGACTCTTACACTCCACACCATTCATACATTAGAACATCAAGTCCTGTGCTTCAAGTGTCTTTAAGCAGCAATTCTTCTCCACTTATTCCAAATGATCGAGAATTAGCAATCTAAAACTTCAGTGATGACTGAAATGGTACATACAGGTACAGTGGGTTATTTCTTTCAAGAAACAAATACTTAACTGTCTGTCAGTAACATTAATAGCATGATGATGCTGTCGATTGATTTCAGGTAATTTGGGTGTGGCATTTCCTCGTCTTTTGAATCGGTTTAGTTTCCAAGCAATAGCCAATGCTTTTTTCTCAGTTGACAGCTTTTTCTTTCTGAGGTATGTAATTAATTTCAACCTGGTTATTGTGACTTAAATTCTACAAGACTCCATAGCTCAGTGGTACAACTTTTCGCTTCTTATATCTCCACTTCCATGAATATACTTAAAGGATAAAAATTAGAAAACAATGATCCTATATGAGGATGGCTACAGCTGTATTACATTAGTACAGGTAATACAATAACAAATTAGAAAACAACAATTCTACAATGTGCAGCGTATGAAGGATATTTATTTATGTTTAAGGACGGCATTATAAAAATGTTTCTGATTCACTGAGCAATATGGAGCAGATCATAGTTCTTTACTACTGGTGGCTGTGGTCAAGTTTATCACTGAGTATAATTTACGCATTTTGAACTAAATGGTTAGTAATAGTGATTATAATGTGATTACCATTGTATTCTTTAGTATTCCTTAAAGCACTCAATAGTTTAATTTTCAATATTTATTTCCACGTACTAATCAGTTTAATAATCATTTACAGTGGTTTGCTGGTCTCATACCTTTCATTTCGTCGCATGGAAAAATCAAAGGGTCAGTTGCCTCTTTTTCAGTTTTACTTTCATCGATTCTGGAGGTAGGTAGTATTAATTCTTGTTAGTCTTGTTATGATATATATTTTTAGTTTCCAAAGGGGAATTTATGTGCCACTGGATTTTTTGTAAGGCTTATTTGATAATAATTATGTAAAATAAATAAAATTAAATTGGTGTAGGCATCAATTTAAAACTCAGCCACAAAAAAATCCAACAAGTGATTCAGATCCTTGCATTTGGAGGTAATGAAAAATTCAATGATTCATTTTATTTGAAAATTCTTTGTATAGTTTGATAGGCAGCTCTGTACGCTTTAATTTTACATAGGGGGTTACATTTAGGTATCTGCAGTTTAAACTGATACCTTACATTACTGTGGTTTACAATATGGGAGGGAAATGCTGTCAGTGCTGTTACCATATTAGCTTCATTTACAAAGTCTTTTGGCACAAGTTTAGAACAGAAACTTAAATCAATCTTTCATTTTACTGATTGCATTAAGGTTCTTGGATTATATATTTCTTCCAGGTTGACTCCAACATACATGTTTGTGTTGTTATTCTATGACAAGCTTACCGGCTTTTTGGGCGATGGACCAGCTTGGTTCCAACAGCAGACTAACCTGGCATGTGACAAGTACTGGTGGTCAAATCTTCTCTATATCAACAATTTCTGGCCATCTGGTTTGGGAAAAGAGGTTTGATCTTCTGTCAGTAGAGAAAACCAGAATTAATTTTACTAGTTTCTGTTTTGATATACACTTTTTCTGATTGTTAAACTTGAAAGGCATCTGTTCAGCAGCATTGCCAATTTAATACACCATGTCAAGGTAGAAAGTAAAATATCAAACAGGTGATAGAACTCAACAAAAAAGAATTGACAGTGTAACAACAGACATGCATCTGGAACATAACTACCTTGAACAATATTAAAGGCAACATAGCAACGCAACAAGGCTGGCATAGTCAAAGTTTCAGTAGGTGGTTTTTTTCTGCAGCTTAGTCATACAATACACTAATGTGATGATTGTAAACACGAATTACACCGGCTTAACTACAGAGTACAGGTCCATTTTTAATGCTCCACCAAACAAGCTGGCTCGTCTGGCGCGTTTGCTCCTCCTAAATAAGCCACTAAATATATAGCTGATGATGTAACAGAGATTTAACTCTGAAGTGTAAATTTTAGTGCTAATGTAACCCATGAATATAACCCACTGGGCGTTAGCCCTAGTAAAGGGAATCAGGGAACCACACGAGGTAAAGAAAAAATCTTTTGACCTCGGGGGAATCGAACCAACGACCTCCGGAATAGATCTACCGTCACTCTGCCGACTGAGCTACGAGGTCGGACAGAGAAAGTCAGGGTCGATTTAGATGGTGAATCACGGC
>CM042746.1:25009752-25036084 GCA_022496165.2 Catalaphyllia jardinei | reverse complement strand
TTGTGCTCATAGTGCTACGCGGCACAACATTCATATGTACCCTTACTAAATATATAGCCCCTAGGACACATATATAGATTATATCTCATTTGTTTATCCATTGCCTTGCTAAATGAGGCACTAAATATATTTAGTTTCAAATAAAGGTGGCCATAAGTTTACTGTTGTGTAGTTGCTCCATTATACTTTTCATTTTCATTTTTAGTGTATGAATTGGAGTTGGTATCTTGCCAATGACATGCAGTTTTATATCATCAGTCCCATCATCCTTTTGGCAACTAGAGGGTAAATACAACAGCTTATTTTAAAATAAGCGGACTGGGGATCAACAAGTCTGTAAAATCATAAAGCTAAACAATACAAATGAGAATGATAGTTGTTTCATGGTAACCAACCTAACAATGAGTTTTCAGGGGATGTGTGGTAAGATGTAAGAGTTACACTCATTATAATCCTGTCTACCTATTCCCCAGCAAGGGCAAGAACCCTCATCTCTTTATATAGAACTGTTGAAATCAATAGTCATCATTCTCACCACATTTGGCATAATCAATGTTTTATACAAGTAATAATTTTAGGTGCACGATGACTGACCTCTGCTGATAATCAAACACCATAACATTGGTGATCAGCCAAGTTTTATTTACACTAGGTTTCCACGACAGGTGTGCAGACACTATTAAAGTAATAGAAAATTTCCAAATTCTTATTCACTGTAGACAAATGACTCATGAAAACCAGCTGAAGCTAACACTTTCCATGACACAACGTGATCAGGAGTTTATTATGCTCTCCCTTTGATGGGTTATTGTGAACTATAGTAGGATTCCCTTTAATTTGCCCTTACCAATTACACTAGGGTGGAGAGGAGCGATAGGAAAGTCAAGTGTCTTGAACAAGAACATGACAAGATCGGTAAATCTGGGGCACTGTAGCTAATGACTCCCCCACTCCTTAACATTTTGTATACACCTTGTTGAACTTTTCTGTGTTGTTTTTTGTTTCATTATAGATTTGGTAATCGTGGTTTCATAATGACAACAGCAATTCTTCTTGTCGCTCACTTCATCACCACTGCTGTCATTATTGCTCACTATGATCTTAATACATCAATGCTCGGGGGTGGTGAAAACCCGTAAGTATAAATATTTTAATGGCATTTGTTACCAATAACTTATTATAGATCTACTGTAATCAAACCAAGCTGTCTTTTAAAGGAATTTCTTGTGTCTACAAAAAATAAAATTTTTATTTTTTTGTTCATTGTCATCTTTTTATTCTTCCCTAGTCTCATTCAGTCCTATCCATTGTTTTTCATTATGACTGCTAATGAACTTCTTTTGTGTCAACTATTGTAATTGTAATTGTAATGACTTTATTTTAAGAGGGTAGCACGTAACACCACAAAACCAAAACTATCTTTGGAGGCAATTATTATTTGAATTAGAAGTATCAGAACTGTAATTTAAAGATGATGTTTCATACCACTAATTGTGAGGTGAAGCTGATGTGTGATCGGTGTTTTCATTTGTAGCAATGCTCACTCCAAAGATGCACCAGACTTTACCAGCCTTGTGTATGTGAAGCCTTATTGTCGGATATCCCCTTACCTTGTTGGAATGGCTCTAGGATATGTGCTGCATCTACAGAAGGAATCCACTAAGAAACCAAAGTGGGTAAGAAACAAGACAAGTTGATTGGTAAATGCTGCGAGTGTTTTGATCAATAATACAACAATTAATTAATTTAAGTATTAATAAATACATACATATAAATTCCACTTTGTTTGCTTCCCGTTTCTGCCAGACACACCTATAAGACAATATTATTCTCTCAGGCTTTGGGGCTTTTCAGTGATAACAATGCAAATATTTACCTTTTCTCTGTGTGTTTTGTTTTGTTAAAATGAGTGTGTGTGACATTAAAAATAGCATGCACTTTGTTATATGAAGACTCTAAATCTGCTGTATCAACCTCTGCCTGAAAAAAACAATTGACAGAGGCTATTTCTTCAAACTATAGAGACAACAGTCTAGTAATACGATATTACATAATGTCAAATTATTCCCTTATTTTCATTGGTTCTAACCTTTGATCAAAATTGCAGGACAGGTGCATAAATGATGTCATTAATATTCATTTTGTTTTCTTTATAGAGGGGGAACAAAGGGCATATTAGAAAAGGCAAACCTGCACAAAAAAATCGCCAAAAACCACAAAACCACAATAAATTTCATCCAAAGCTGAAAACTGAAATAAAAGCCCTCACTGACAAAATGCCAGTAGGCATTTGAATCTCTCTGTTATTTAATTTTTCTACATCTAAACTTGTTTTACTTGCCAAAGTTCTTTCTGCATATTCCCTCGTAAGTCATTAGTGCAGAACTTATTGCAGTTTAAACATTTGCTTATTATTTTTGTAAATCGGCTCAACAGACCTACATGTATAGCTAATGTGAAGCTAGAATTAAATTACACAATAAAATGTTTGTAGGTGATTTTGTTTGAAAGAAACACCATATTCTGAACTTACTTTTTAATTGCCACTGTCAGAATTTTCATTTGTGTATGTACATCTTTATTCATTTGTTAAACTACTTTTTACTACTTTACAACTAACCACAGTCTCTTCAGTTTTGCATTTTATTCCACGTGATCAGAGCCACGAAAAGGCATTGAGTTCCAACAACTCCATGATCCGGTCTAAGATTGAAGTCTACAAGATATTATCCCAGCCACGTGATATTTGAGAAATAGTTCTTTGTTTTGATGTTAATTCCTGAGAATTTCCATTACGACCCAAATAACAGCTACTAAACATATTAGGCTTGTCATCCATTCCTTAAAAAGAAAGGGTAGAATGCTAAAAATATATATGGTCCCTTGGAATTACTGGTTTTAGCACGACTGCGGGGTGTAACTTCTTTGGCAAAACCAGAAAAACCGTAAAATGCACTGGACGAAAAAATTCCGAAAAACCGTCATCATTGTTGATGAAAACCGAAAACGAAAGACTAAATTTGATGAAACCTGCAAATTGTGGAAGACCCCAAAACCGAAAAACCGCAGTTTTCAAGTGCAAAAACCGAAAAACCAAACCATAAATTGGCCAGATCCGCAAAACCGAAAATCCCAACGTCCCCCTCTTTATATGAAACAAATAGATTCCATGTTGTTGTGCAATTGCTGTCTGTGTGTTCAGTAATTGAATGGCTTGGTGAAAATTTTTTTCCTTCAAAAGTGCCTGAATTTTTGCGTGTGCTTTTCAATAAAGCAGAAAAACATTCTCCTGTATCTTTTTTTGGCTAAAATGCTCTACTTTTTCCACTTTGTTGCGTTCTTTGTGCACGCTTCGATATTTTGTCTTTGTTTTTCTCAGAAGCAAAGTGCAAACCACCCAAAAAATTTACATGGAAATCTTTTACTACTTAATTGAAAAGCACATGCAAAAATTCAGGCACTTTTGAAGGAAAACATTTTTACCCGAAAAAGTCACTTACGACTGTCTTGCACAAAGCCATTCAATTACAGAAGACGTCAAAATGTGGGAAGAACATTGGCAACTCACTATTGCCTTGAGTGCCACTTATTTGTTCTTGCCACATTTTGACATCATCTGTGATCAATAATGCTAACCAGATGCACTGAGCTACATGGAATCTCTTCTTTAAATGAAAACTGGATTTTTGATTATAAGACTAGAAGAGCTCTCACTATCATTGCGTATAAACTAGCCAAGCCCTTTACATGTATAGTGAGAGCTGAAGATGTCTTTCCTACAAATTTTGTGGTGAATTTATGACATCATGGAATGACTATAAACTAAAGGTCCCTCTCTCTTCTGAGGTTAATAACCTAGGTTATGCTTCGTCCACACCACTAAGACTGGCCTGACCGAGCCTGTGTGATACAAGTAAAATTCTTTGCAGCAGTCATCACTTACAGGCTTATATTTACTTTGAGACCTTAACCTATAAGGGGTCATTACTTTTCCTAGATTTTGATGCTTGGTGGTTGGTGTGTAGCTATCATCCTAGCAGTTACTGTTGTGTATGGGCCTTACAAGTCTGTGAGAATCCCAAATAAGCCTTTTACTAAGTTTGAGAACATCATGTACGGGACACTCAGCCGCTTTGCCTGGGGACTGGCTCTAGCTTGGTTGGTTTATGCCTGTCATCGTAGATTTGGAGGTATGTAACAAGGTGACATGAAGATCACCTGGGGACTGGTGAGGGGTAAATAACCTCACTCAGCATCCTGTTTTGTGTTGGCAGAGTACTGTTGAGTCCTAACGTTTATTGTGATTCTACAATAAGGATTAGTAAAGCCAACTTGTATTTGGCATTTGTTCCCCTGATATGATTGTACCACTGGTCAGAGGTTTCTTGACTCAGGTTAAATATCTTGGATACACTGCCATTTGGAGATGTAACTTGAAAAAAACAAGTAACAATCTTTTTCTGATTTTTGTGTGGAGGAGAGAAATAAAACACCAGTCAGTATACAGTCCTCAGCAACCAGTTTTCCAAAAAAAATATACCAAAATCTACCAAGCTAAGGACGTTCATGCTAATTGTTTCTGCGCATCCTTACTGCGCACGCAAATTCACATGCCATGTCATGCTTTAGTATGCGTGCTAGGTTATAAAATAAACAAATGATAGGGCAGATGGCCTGGATTTAACGATCTTGGATGTTCAGTGACCCCAATTTTTCTTTCAATGGATCATTTTCTCTACTGTTTTTCTACATTTAGGGAAAAATGAAGAAAATCTATCGACTGGAAGTTTCAATTTTTGGCAAAATGCACCATCGAATTCTGTTCTGAATACCGGTAGCTCTTCGTGCATCTGTGCCACGGTTTCAAATGCCTCTTAAAGGGTTAAATTTTTGTAAAAACGTTAGTAACCTTTCTACAAAATATGACTAAGATCGTTTGCTTCCATTAACTCACCTTCGATATTTTTAACTAGAAAGCCCTGTAGACAGTGCTCAATTATATGGGACAATTTTTCGAAATCAGTATAGTTTACCACATGCTTTATCTCTGAAACGAAGATGGTGACCCCCAATTTTTTTTTGCATTTCTGGCACAAGTATCTCATTATCTGCCTGCAGTATAAATTTGAAAAAATTATATTGACTGGAAACTTTTTGCATGAATGTCCTTAAATCACTATATCTGGAACCTCTGGTAAGCAACCACCTCTTCTCGTAAGCAACTGCAACAACTTTTAGAGCTAGAAATTTCTTTTGTTTTTAACCTCCTGTAAGCAACCGATTACTAGTTGACCTATCCAACATAAAATTGCTACTAAAACATTTGTCACTCCATATGGACTTAACTTTATCAACAATTATAAATTTGTCATCCCAGATGGATTTGTGACAACACTACTAAAGAATTGAATTCGCATGCTAAGCTGGCGTTTACTTCTCACCAGAAACTCTCCAAAGGCGACAATACAAAAATAAAAAGGAAAGTCAGTCCTTTTTTCTCTTCCTGCACCCATTTTTCGTCCTTTCATTGTCATCCTTTCTCTATTGTTGCCCTTTTACGTGGCTTGGAGGTGGCCTAAAAGGGCAGTGAATTCTTTAGCACCATTTTCATAAATCCAGACGTGTATTTATTATCCCAAATAATCAACACTACAGCTTTGCAGTAGCCTCACACTGAAAATGATATTGCCCAAATTAAGGTTACAGTACCTAGCTTTATTGTCATCCTTTTGATTCTAACAGGCTTGGTAGACAGGATATTATCTGCTCATTTCTGGATTCCACTCAGCCGCTTAACCTACACAGCCTATCTGGTACATCCAATTGTACTATTTGCATTCTTTGGATCGTTTCAAACTGTTTTGGCCTACTCAGATCTACATTTGGTAAGTTAAACTAGTTAGAACAAACAATGCATTTTAAGGGACGGACTGCTCAAGGCATTTGTTTGCCACAGTTGGAAGATTGTCTATTTTGTTGTTACTGTTATGTTATCAGTTTTTAAAAAAAAAATTAAGGGAAGCCAGATTTCATACCCAGTATTTTTGCTTCAGAGGTAGAAATTGCTAAGGACTATTGAAATAGGAAAAACGTTGATTAATTAACTCATTATCATCCAGGCTGTCATCATGGGCTGGGTTTAGAGCCATTTCTGGTTTTGATTTGCTTCTGGTTAACCAATATGCTTACACTGTTTGTTAGTACATGTACCTCTTACTGACCAAGTATGAGGGCTGTACTGTAAGTTATGGAACAAGTTTCTCTGCTATTGATTTATGGCCCAAGCAAGAAGCATGCAGGGCATAAATTCGAAGAGGGGAAAACATGACTCTAACTTACAGTACTGGCCGAGAAAATAAGGTTAGTAAGATAGTTGTTGTATCTCTGCTGTGTGTCTGATGGCTTTGGGAAAGATTTCTATTCACATGGAAAGGCTTTAAATCTCTGACACACCTTGAAAGCAAACAAGTTAATTTGAAATCGTTAAGTGACTCTTAGTCATTAGCAGGCTTTAAGACACAATCTCAGAAATAAAGGAAAGTTTTAAACTTTTACTAGCTAAAAATGTTACAAACACTTGGTGATAAATCAAGAAACATTTTAGCAACAAAACCAGCTTTAAATTTTAGCAGGCATTAGAGTAGAATACAGCCTGCACTAAATTGACCAATCACAGCATGCATACTAACTGAAAGATATAATAAGATGCAAGACTGTTTTATCTATTAGCATCGCTTGAAAAAAGATAAACAAACCACTCTAATCCTGAAAGTGAAGTAACCTGTTTGTTTTGTTGTTGGTGTTCCACAGGCCTTTTACTTTGCAGGTGTTGTCACTATCAGTTACTGTGTGGCATTTATTGTCTCTGTCTGTGTTGAATATCCCACACTACAACTGGAGAAGCTTTCGTTAAACAGGGACCACTGAGCGGCAGGAGTTACAATTGGTCAAAAAGAAGAGTTGTACAAACCGTGCTGACAAGTCCCATTAGCTTAGTCATAAAACCATATTTTGTTTAGACAGATTAGCTGTCAAATGGCCTCTTTTATTAAGAATGCTCTGATCAGATTTTGTGATTAGTGTTAGTTTGTAAGATTTAAAGTATATCCTTAAAATGGCATATTTTTTAATTAGAATTAGGTTGTGTGAATTAGGTTGTGTGGGGCTGTACTGTTTCCTCCCGCTGGCTTGTGAGTGGGTGGGGTGGGTATAATTCCCCACATTAACTGTATAGGCATAGGTATGTCCCATTAGAAGGTCAGATGTTGAGGTTTTTTCGTTTATTAAAATAGGATCAATCAGAACTGTGAACCTCTGCATATCAACACCTATCATATTACCAAGACTAACTCAGTGACAAATACCAAAATTCGCATAAACTGTATTTACTTCAGAAACACTACGTACATTTGCTTGTCTTGTTTTAATCAGCTCTTAACCGTAGTTATACAAATACAGCTATTATTTACAGTTCCATTTTTTTGCCAAGGATGGATCTCTCCAAATATAAAATAGTTTTCACCATCATCCCTGAACTTTATCAAGTGTCTATTATGTTACCCATTCCAACATTCAGAATCAAGGCCTTGGAATGTGGTATAATATTGCTTGCAATGGGGGTTCCGAAAATATACATCTCACTTCAAGGAGGGCAATATTGGAAATTCCAAGGGGTGGGGGGCTCAAAACACAAATTCTTTCAAAGGAATGCATGAACCAAAACTGGAATTTCCACAGGGATAAGTGGGAGGGGGAGGTCAAACATAAAACACCCTCCATGGGAGAGGTTGTATATTTTTTAGAACAATGCAAATTGCTAAATTGCATTGTGTCCTTCCCTGACATGGTTGTATGTTTGCTTTCACTCTTTCAAATGGAAGCCTGTGTCACATTACTGTCCATGACTCCTTCTGTGAAAGTTATTTGTTGGCAAATGCAAAACTGTGTCCACCACCACATCCAATCACAGAGATACGGTAGTCACGGAGCTTCGCAACAGCTTCTGGTTGGTGCACATTCACAGTTTCGTCCCCAGTCCCACAGATTCCGTGTTCATTCCAGCCCCAAGTCAAGACTGAACCAGAATCTGGGAGTATAACAATGAACTAGATTAACACCAAAGACAGATGAAGCTCTGCTTATTGCCATTAAATAACTAATCTAATGTTACAACAACAAAAACAACCCGAACAGACGTGATAAATAATAATGTTAAAAACTAGTGCTCACCCAAGTGTGTAAAGCATCAGCTGAATGCAAATCAGCGATCACTCGACAATTTCGCAAGTACGATCTTCATTTTTGGGAAATTTATTCAGCTTTAATATTGACAACACTCATTTTATTTTCCACTTTGGCACAAATATCTCTTAAACAAATTTCACCAATGCATTTTTTTACCTGGGCTTGCAGAAAGAAAATACAATTCTAATGTTAATTACAGTAATTTTAAAAGTAAAGCCTAGGTTACAAAAACAATATCTATTTGGCACAAACTATACTGGGATAATTGTACCACACACAATATCTGTTCTGAGAACTGAACAGTTTTCCACAAGAGCATAGCCAGGCCTGTAGGGGGGGTCAAGGGGTTCGAACTTTTGGAGGTCAATAATGGAGGACTGAAAACACAAACTGTTGATTTTCAGCTTTTAAAGAATAGTGGAGGAATGGAAAACAAACTTTTGAGTGTTCCAGCTTTTAAATTAACATGCAAGGAAACGCTAAAAGTATCGGGAAAGTATTAAATTGTTAGCACAATGAGAAGGCTGAACAATTCATGGGATGTACTACGGGCGAGAGTAGGCTCTCCTCACTGGCTCTCATGCATATCAAGTATGATATGCCTGTCGATCTGGACGAAATTGTCAATCTATTTCAAGGCCTCCACCCGAGGTTGATACAATTGTCAAATTTGCTTTACGAATAGTCCTGTCGTGAATTAGTAATACAGTGACCTAGTATTGTATGTAGTCAAAATAATCCCATCGTTGAAAATACGCTTTGATGCTGCTTTTAGTACCCCCTGGGGGGTGGGGAGCTTAAGCTTTTATCCTGAGATTCCTTTGCAGCGCACATTAAGCTTTTGTAAAACATTTAGTGTAGTAAGCCGGTGTGTACCGGTATGTATGAATGTATCAAGTTAACAAAATGTGGGAAATATTGTTATGACTAAAAATACCTGTTATTTTACACTCCATCAAGTTTGAAATATTGATGTGCACAATGCTGAAAATAGCATTTCCAGGCCTCCAGATCTCAAAATTTTCTGGGGGGTGCCCCAGTCCCCCCTAAAAGCTTGTGCCTTTGGTGCTCGTATATAATAAAGCCCCCTTACTAAATATTCCTGTCAATACAAACACCCTTCCAAAAACCTCAGCTACAGGCCTGATAGCTCAAGGACAACTGAGCTTTGAGCAACAGATAATGTCTAAGACAAATATCTTAGTATATTTTACGTCAAAAGGAGGATACTGTGTTGATTTTCTTCAAATATTTTACGCAACATGTGTCGTTTAGAAAATTAAGGAATATCACTCGGATATTTCACAATTTTAGCTGAGGCATATTCAGTCGTGATGCATATGAACCAATTGGGCTTGAGCAAAAATATTTCATGGATTTTGCCTTAAGTCACTTTTATTCACGTACAAAATTATTCTCAAAGTGAGGGAAATGTAAACAAATAAGATTTTAAGGTTGACAAAATCCAACTAAAATAAAATAGAACATTAATTCTTGTCACAAGCTCATTGCAAAGGGCAAAATCTGTTTGTGTTGGATCTTCTTTTATATAAAATACAGGAAGTTATTTTTCCTGTGACTTACCCAACAAAGCCATGTTGTGTTCAGCACCACAGATGACCTAAAACAAAAAAAGGCTTATTAGAAGATACATGAAACCCAATTAGTCTGTCTGTCTGCTTGTGTGTCTGCCCACATGTGCCTACCTTTGAACTTCTACAAACAGACAGAACATTGACTATAACTATTGCTGTTCTGCTTGAGAATTATAGGATAATTCACAAGAAAATCTGGAGGCCTATCCATCAAGTAAATTTTATTGTTTGATTTAATTATTAGACAAACCAGTTGAAAGCTAGACATGATAAATGTTCATAAACATGGCAGGAGTTTGAGAACATGAATTTCAAAAATTACAATCCATTACCAGCAATTTCTACTTTTTCTAAATGATCTCAAATAACAAATTAAGTGGGTTCTCTGAGAAAATAAGATACATGTACATGACGTTGGCTTCTTTTTATGCTTCATGAAAAAACTTCAAATGCCAGCAAAACAATAAAACATGTTTTCATAGCTTTTCACCAGTTGGCATCTGGGCAATCAAAACTGTATAATAAAGTTTTATAATATTATATTAATATAGGGTATGGATATTTTTCTAACAGTCATCTAAATACCTGTTTAGCACCTCTGATGTGTGTGATCACTGTTGGTTCACTACAAAAACCTTGCCGCACCACATCATCACTAACACCTAACTGACCATAGTCTGCACGACCCCATGAATAAACCTGAACATCATCTGTAACTTAGACAAACACATTACAAAACATTGAGTGTTGAATCTGTTGAAATTACCCGAGGAAGACAAAGGGTTTTTGCGTGACAGGTGCTGAGGGAAAAACTATTGTGCAATGCATGACAACCAAGCAAAAGAAATAATAAGTGATTCACAATTTTTGTGAAAAAAAAAACATTGTTAAGAGTAGCTAAGTATATGTGATGCAGGTATTTTGATAAAATTGGCACATAAAACAAGATGACATCTGCAGCCGCACGTCCTTGGCACCCTCATACCTGTGATAGCCAGTAGGTGACTCCAGCCTGTCTTAAGTTGACTGACATGTACATTAGACAATGAACCTCCTATCAGCTGTGGTGTTGGAAACACTTGTTGATTGTGGTCTCTTGTTAGTTTATCTGGAGGCCTTCCACACTGGCCATGTTGATTGGAGCCCCAACAGAACACCTGCCCTGAAGCTAAACAGAACTCATCCACCAACACAGTGCTTCATCTATGTTAACACGTAATTAAACTATTACTGCTGAAATACACTGCTATTTTATCTGCTGCACAAAATGAATGTTATAGGGTAGACATGCTTTTTTTGAAAAAAAAACAAGCTGCATTCATCTTTCCCCGGCTATTTATAGTTGTTGGCCAGCTCCCAATGGCATCATGGTTCATTCAAGCACTGGCATTGCAAACATCCTGGGGAGGAGGTTGCCGGATAATTTCCAGTACAGTTTCTCTCAGGCCTTTTTGCTCACAATTTCAGTGACATGGCCAAGACAATTCCTTAGACCATGTGACCTCAAATTATCAAATGTGTCCCAGAATATGATCGAAATAAAGCGTAGAGTTTTTGGGCTCCTCTACAGCCTGTACCACCTCAGGGTATCATTTGGACCGTAGAATGTATATCTTAGTGATTATTTCTCTTATCCCTTAACATAGCACGCTGTAAGTATTATTATTTATCGCAAAAAAGAGTAGAGTTCTTAATCCTCTACAGCCTGCACTGCCTCAACATAGCACTTGAACTATCAAATGTATATCTTATTTTTTTCTCTCTTATCCCTTAACATAGCATGCTGTAAGTATCATTATTACTTTAGTATAATCTACTGAACTCTATTCTACTGCACTCTACTCTACTCTACTGTACCGACCTGTACTACTCGCATTAAAGGGTATAGTTATTAAGCCTGTATACTCTAATCTACTTTACTGTACTCTACGCACCCCTTATTGTACTCGACCCTACTGAACTCTAGTCTACTGCACTCTACTCTACTCTAATGTGCTCTACTCTACTCTACTGTACTCTACTCTACTGTACTCTACGCTACTCTACTCTACTGTACTCTACGCTACTCTACTCTACTCGACTCTACTCTACTCTAATATACTCTACTCTACTCTACTATACTCTAATCTACTCTACTCTAATCTACTCTACTCTACTGTACTCTACTCTACTTTACTATACTGTACTATAGTCTACTCTACTCTACTCTATGCTACTCTACGCTACGTTACTCTACTCTATTCTACTCTACTCTATTAGACACTACTCAGACCTGTATGGACATCTACTACTCTACCCTACTCTACTCTACTGCACACACCTGTGCAGACCTCTACAGACCTATACAGACCTGTACGGACACCTACTACTCTACTCTACTCTACTCTACTGTACACACCTGAACAGACCTGTACAGACCTACATAGACCTGTACAGACCTCTTTTACTCTACTATACTCTACTCCACTATACTGCCCCCCTCCCAAACAATTATTAAAATTTGGGCTTTTCTAATGTTGAGTTACGATTGTACGTAAGTTATCTTACTTAGTTTTTTTAATGGTTTCTTAATGGAAATGTTTGTAACCTTTTTTTTTTCATTTCATTTTTCAGCATTCTGTGACAGTTTACCAGATTATGTCAGGCGAAACACATACTCTTTGTCCCTTTTAAGTTTCCTTTAAACACGATAGTTCACACTTGTTGGATCCATTAAAGGAATATTATATTTTAGTTTCAAATCGTTTTTCTTATGATCTCACTTCGTCTGTATTTTACTATTTTATTCTCTGCTTTAATTATTATTCAATTGTTTTGGTGTTAGCTTGTTTCCCCCCTTCAATTTCGTTTACAGTTTCATTTTAATGTCATCGTTTATTCTACTCTTTAAAGGAACATTTATTAAAATACAGTCTTTTCCTCTCAAAAGTAAAAACTTCAATTTGTTATATTTGCTTCTCACAGCACCGTCTGTGCTCTTTTTTTACAATTTCCCAGGCACAGATTTGTTGTAAACCCTCACTGTATGTAGAAAATGATAAGATCCGCTTCAAAACTTAAAAAAAAAAATTGAGTGTCACCTATTTGCTTCTCATACCACCGTCTGTGCTCTTTTTTTACAATTTCCCAGGCACAGATTTTTTATAAAGTTAACCTTCACTGTATGTAGAAAATGATAAGATCTGCTTCAAAACGTAAAAAAAAAAAATTGAGTGTCACCTAACCCGTTTTGCAGATATGGCGTAGGACAGACCTTTGCATTTCTAAGATTTCAATTTACTCTTGGCGATTCTGGCCGGATTCATTTCTATCGGCATAGATCTTTGCTACATATTTCATTATATCAGCTGAAATTAGCCTTAAAAACTATAACTTCTAAGTCACGCACACATGTATACATGTACCAATTCCACGTTATTGGAACAGCATATGAGAAATATATATATATATATATTTTTGCTTCTTGGTATAATGGAACGATTCAGAAAAGTAATTTATCTAGCAATTGAAGGCGAAGGTCTTCAGCTCTATATTTTGTTTAGTTTTCTACTCAGTGCGCACGGTTGAAAATTACATGGCACGCCCATGCCCTATGAATAGCGTGCGCACTAAAGATGCACAACAGAAATGGGCAGTGAACTTCCTTAAATGCAGTCTCTTTTTGGTGTAATGGAAAGATTCAGAAAAGACAATTTGGATAGCAAGAAAAAGTGACTTAAAAGAAGGAATAATAAACTTTAATGAAGAATTTAGTGAAGACTACGAAGAGGGAGGTGGAAGCAAAGAAGGCAAAGAAGAAAGATGCAATGAACCAGTTGGAAACAACACCAACGAAGAGGGGAGTAGAGAAGAAAGCTGTGTTGTGATGGGCAGCGATGGAGAAGAAGGTAAATAAAAACTCAATCAATAAATAAATTACTTCTACACAAACAAAAAAAATACAGTCAATTGATTACTCTGCCTAGATTGCAGATTTAACTTTCTTGAAATAAGGAGAGACTCGGAAAAATTAGCAGACGATGAGGAAGAGGAACAAAATAGCGCAAAAGAGACAACAGGCGAGTATGGAAAGATAGAAAGCAGAATGCAAGAAAAAAGTAGGGAATGGCATTTTAAGCACATTGCACTTTGCTTTTATGACTGCAGGCACAAGGGAACGAACAAACCAAAAAATACAAGCCACAAACTGGTAGGCAGAAGGAGAGGAAAGGACAAACACCAATGGAGAATATGAAGAAGGCGAAAAATATTTTTAAAATATGGGCAAATGGCAAAGGGCGAAGGACACAATTTCAATTGATTGTAGTCAGTATGTTTGATTCCTCGGCAGGAGAAACAAGCGAAGGATCGATAGAGATTCCCTTCATTCAGAGTGGACCGGATAGCATAACCAAAGGTTAGCAATAGCAAATATAATCAATATATCTATACATGGTAAAAAACATAAATACAGGCAGAGGGACAACATGCACTAGGAAATCACTTGCAGAAATTCCATTCCATGTAGAAGTGAAGGAAAAGATCCCTGAGAGGAAAAAGAAGAAGAGCAAAGAGGCCAAAAGAGTAACAAGGAAAGATGTTTGTCATGTTTGCCGAACAAAAACAAAATCAGGTCACGTAAAGTGCGAGGGTTGTGGCCAGTGGAAGCATGTAAAATGTGTGGGAAAAACTTTTTCAGAGTTCAAAAATGAAGGATAAAAGTGCCCCAAGTGTAAAGGAAATAAGAAGTAAAACTAACAAAAAATGTGCCATAAGAGCGCAACTAAAGTGTAGTATAATTATTTGCATAAAAAAGTTTACAGTAGATGCTGAAATAATTATTTTGCATACCTCTGCTGGTAACGGAAAGCTTTGTATTTTGGGACACTTGGGTTTAGTCTCCATTTGGAGTTGTTTTGTTTCCTGTCTTTTATGTAGTTTGTTTTACTTAAGGATACCTACTCTGTGCTAAGGTACCTGCAGAAAGTTCCTTTGTTTAGGAAAAATCTTAAATCTTAAAAGTGAGAAAATTAAAAAAGCTCATGGCTAATTTCATTTACTTTGCTATTGTAAACAACTCGAAAAATGATTCCTTCTGTACTCTATATCTCTAATTAAGTCTTCAAAATAGAAAATGTATAATGTCTGTGTCCTGATATCATGTTTATCTATTTCAATCATGATAGTAACACAAGGTAGATTAGCTATTTTACTATTTTGTGTGTGAACACAGTGTGTTCAGTTGTAGTTGCTAAGAGTTAAGTTCGTAATTTGTAATGAAAGTAAGGTCAAAACACCTTGTAGTTGTTCAATCATGTGCCAAATAAGTTGTCTAGAATAAATTACTTAAGTGCAACCAAACTAATTGTAATAATTAAGTATTTGTTTAGCATAACTATTACTGAAAAAACGGCTTATAACACGGGACTTTTCTGTAGAGTTAAAAAAACAATTGAAGGCCTTCGTGCAAAAAGGGCGTATATCGTTTTTTGGCTGATTTTCACTTTTTGCAGGATCAAGCTAATTTTTGACAGACTGAGTTGTTTTGACATGAAAAGCATGGTTCCGTAATTGTTTTGATCAATTTGCACTTCGTTCTTCAGAAACAACGTATGCAAAAACTCAGTTTTCCTCTGGAGACCTTTTGTCCAATGAAAAACAAAAGAACCTTTTGTTTCGCTTAGTTTTATTATTCGTATAATTACGCTGATCAGTTACTGCTGCTTTGTTAGCACAAGCGGTTAAGGTGCTGAATGGAGCAGATGTGAATTTGTTTTGTCGTGACACAGGTTCGATACAAGGTCGGTTTTTTGGGGGGCTGTTTCCCTACTTAATTTACAAACCAAAGTGTATATTTCAAAATATACGTGCTATCGAAGCTGCTAAAAGTAATCGTTTAAGTTCAGGTCACATCGAAATTTGCCTTCAAAACATTTGCTCATAAAGATGCCGCTTCATGCAAAACTGAGTTTTTTGCATACGTTATTTCTAGAGAACAAAGCCCAAATCGACCATAACAATTACGGAACGATGCTTTACATGTCAAAACAAGTCAGTCTGTAAAAAATCAACTTGATCCTGCAAAAAATGAAAATCAGCCAAAAACCGATATACGCCCTTTTTGCATGAAGGCCTTCACTTAAAAATTTTTTTATGTGTTATACTTACTATGATAAGATACTTAAGACTTACACTTCCAAGTTATAAGTGAGGCACTGTTAGGGGGGTTTAGTAATCCCTTATCCCTAAAATTCCAGGGACAGTTATCCCTTATACCTAAAATTATCGAGACTGTTATCCACAAAATTACTTATCGTAGGCAAAAATGACCAAACGAGTGACAATTGAGAAATCAAAGCTTTTTTTTGTCCTAAAATTATCTCAGTTATCGCTTATCCCTATAATTATTTAGTCAGTTATCCCTTATCCCTAAAATTATTTTGCCAGTTATCCCTTATCCCTAAAACCCCTAACAGGGCCTCATAAGTACACAAGAGCATTAAAGTAGTAAATAGAAAAGGCATACAAGAGTAGACTAAAGTACAGTTGAGTATAGGTCAATAAGCAAAATTAGAGTAGAGCGGGGAAGCGTATAGTAGAGTAGACCTTTTAGTAGTGTACATGAGCGTAGAGGTACGTAGATGTTAGTAGAGTAGAGTACAGTAGCGTAGAGAAGTGTAGAGTAGAGAAGAGTATAAAAATGAAAAGCAGAAAGCACAGAGTAGAGTAAAGAAGCGTAGAGTAGCGTAGAGTAGCGTAGAGTAGAGTAAAGTAGAGTAGAGTAGAGTAGAGTAACGAAGCATAGAGTAGAGTAGCGTAGAGTAGAGTAGCGTAGAGTAGCGTAGAGTAAAATACAGTAGAATACAGTATACGAAAGTGGAGTACAGTACAGTAAGGTATAAAAAGTAGAGAACAAACAAGCGTACTAGTAATAGTAGGGTTAATACAATAGCGTGAAAAACAGAATAGACTACAGTAGAGTAGAGAAGAGGAGCCTCAAGTGCACTTGGTTGGGTCTAAGTAGTACTCATGGAGTAGATAAAATATATATACTATGCTAGGCTTTACTCATTGAATATCATCTGTACTCTACGCTACATTACTCTACTAACAACGCTAGGTTTTACTCATTGGATATCATCTGTACTCTACGCTACACTACTCTACTAAACATTTCTTTACGCTACTGTACGCTTATTAACTATAACTCTACACACTCTAAGATTCTCTATTTTACTTTTCATCTAAAGAAGAACCCGTACAGGTCGTAGAGGAGTCCAAAAACTCTACGCTTCTGATTGATCATATTTTGTGCCAGGTATACAAATTATTGAACACCTAAGAACAGGGCAAGGGGGGAGAGACAAGGGGTAAAAAGTTCCCATTTCCCTAAATGTTTCTTTGTTGATTCCTCTCTTATCAGAAAATATGCTTTCCATTTCCAAATCTTACTCTTTCTCCCCCAGCTCTAAGCCAATTTTTGTACAAGATTAGATCAGGCAAACAGGTGGCAAGACCAACCAGACTGACATAAGCTTACTAAAGAGACATCTTTCCCTACAGTATTCTCTCTGTTCACAATGCAAATTATGCATGCCAAGCCATGACATGTATATTGTTAAGGTACATCTTGTTTGTATTAATTTTTATATCAAGTAGCTTGTTTTGTGTTTGTTTGATTTTTTGGAAGCTGCGAAATTGAGAGAATTTTCGGAGTGCATTCAAAATGTTAAGGCAATGAGTTGCTTCCCTTGTCAATGTTCATATGTAAAACGCCACATAAACCCAAACAAATTTGCATTGCGCAAAAAGGCCTACAGGTAGGACTTTTAGGTAGCAGTTTTCCCTGTAACGTTGTGCAAGAGATGACAACAGGAGACAAAGGTAAACTACTCATTCTTTTTGTTCCTTTATTGACTCTCTCCCTTCTCAGCAGGATTGTGTGCTCCCTGTGGTGTTACAAATGTAAAAAAAAAAACATCACAGTTACAATAATTATAACTGAACATACCTGTTAATGCTGCAGAATGGTGTGATCCTGCCGCTACCTCAATAATTGTCTGTTGTGGACCATCTTGGAACAAAACTGAAGACAAGAAAATACTTGTCACACTTCAACTGCAATCTTCACAAGTGATGTGACAATTCAGTATTTTGGATTGGCAAAATTGTACCGTCATGAATGATACATATATTTAAGGAGCATTCTTACTTGCCATGGTATTTTCCTTTCTTTTGGTGCACGATAATATAATAAATTTATATGAAACAAAAAATTCTTACTTGTACCAAGGGTAATATGCAACATAAAACATTAGAGTAAACAAAGTTCATAATGACTTCCGATGAACTAGTATCCTGTCTCAAGGAGCAACAGACTCAAGTCACAGCTTTCCACTAAAACTGCAGTCAATATCCCTATGCCAAGGTGGTGTTAAACTGATAAGCAAGATCTTGGACAAGGTCATGCAGCTTATAATTATGGTAAAATGTTTTTGGCTTACCTTGTTGAGGAGTAGAACAATTGGATCCCATTATTCCTACACCAAGCTGTCCCTTTTTATTAGCTCCCCAAGACCAAAGAGATCCATCAGCTTATATGAAGACAAAAATATGCCATCTTTGGTTAGCAAACATAAATTTTAAAACTGTATGACGTAACTAACAACATCATTGATATTAATCAGTTTTATCCCGGTTAATGAATAGTTAGTAGTAGCTATGGATGTAAAAAATGTTCATAAAGAAGTGCTCAATTCAGTTAATTCAAGACGTTTTGGGTATAACCCCTTCATCAGTCGGATGTAAATAGTTAGTTGTAGCTGTTTGATTAATACAGCATAATCATCTTGAGGTATAACATTACTAAGAATGGCAACTGTGAACACTTCAGACACTAGAATAAGCCAGTTCCTGTGGACCTATGAAACAACTAATTGAATGTGTCATTCTCATTTCCACTCACCTAAAGCAACCAGTGAATGTCTGAGTCCTGCTGCAATGCTGATAACTTGAACATTTGGGAAATTCTACCAAAAATACAAGAAACAATCACTACTTTAATACCTTGTAACTTTTAATAGAAAGCGCTAAATGTATTACTTTAGGTATTAAAAGCCAGAGATAAATTATATGCATTGTTACATGGATAAAACTGAAACAAGCAAGAAAATAAGATCATGATTATTATACCCTGGTGATAATCCTCTAATGATCCTGTACTTTGCTGTAGGATCTTAAAGAATCCCCTAATATCTTAAATAGTCATAGAATCTATATAGAAACCTCAAAGATCCTGCAAAAATTCTTCATGAACCTATGCAAGTTCCTATATGGGAGGCGACAAAAACATCCTTCCAGAGATAACTACAAAAGATCATCCAAGATCTTTACAGGGACCTTGAGGGTTGAGCAGAAACTTTAATGATCTTATGGGAATCTCAAAAAATCTTTTCAGAGACTTTGCAAGAAAATGAACAATCTACATGTATGCATGATCATGAAAGATCTTTGATGACCTCTAAGAAGATCCTAAAACATCCTCAACAAGATTCACAAAATATCCTAATGCAGAATTTCAAAACTCATTAAGGAACTGTACAAGATCTTTCCCAGTGTAGACTCCCTAAAGAAATACAGAAAAGGCACTCTCTGAGTGCAGTATTAACCTCTACTACTTTAAGATAACTGTGCTTGTATGTTTTATAAATAGGAAGGAGTTTCCAAGGAAAAACCAGTTACCTGACTTGAAGAGGGGGTGAATAGGGGTATGCAAATCCGCGTTCCGCGCCTTTTTTTGCCAAATCCGTTGATCCGCCAAAATTTTTGTTCAAATCCAAAGCCACTGTCACATCCAAAAACAGAAGTGTTGAGGTTTAAAGGTAGATTGGTGCATGTGAATGCCACTGTTAATTTCGCCCAAATGTAAAGAAGGCGACATGCTTATTGACTATAACACAATACAATTCCAATAAGTAATAACAGTCTCACACCTAAGTTTAATGAGCTTCTTTCGGGAAAAGATATAATTTGGATGAACTCATTAACATACCGACTAAGGCTGAAGAAAGATCTATAACCTAAATTTCATTTAGGACTCAAGATCTGAACATAAGACAGGCACAATCCAGAATCCACATCAAAAATACAGCTGACCAACAATCCACTGAGTTTTCAAAATCTGCCATTCCGCTTGATTTACCGCAAAAATCCGCAACCCGTGCGATTTTTAAGGCTACATCCATCGATCCAAAAACCTATTCACCCCCCTCCTTGTACATGGCCTATAAATAAGACATTTCTTGAACAGTTATGTTCAAGGGGGGAAGGTGCCATGAGGTTAACCTCATTTCAAGCACCTACCCATGAGACAAGGCTAGACCACAACACTAGTAACTCTGAGCTCAGTTATTATATATACTATCAAACTATATCACAGTAGAAAGTACCTGACATAGCACAGGACTTGTTTGCTGACAACCAAGTGTTCCTGTACCTAACTGTCCAAAAGCATTAGAGCCCCAGACATAAAAACCAGCTTCTGAGGAACACAATCACAATCAAACATTAATACATGTACCTGAAGCAGGTATTAACTACAGTCCAACCTCCTGTTGTGACCACTTCTCATAAGCAACTACCTCTCCTCAGAGACCGGTTTTCTAAAATACCAAACGTTTTCAAGTCAAATCACTATATTAATTTGGAACCTCTTGTGAGTGACCGACAGCTCTCACAAGTGATGGTGACAGACCACCTTGTGCTAAAGGTTTGAAATTTTATTTGATTTTAACCACCCATAAGTGACCACTTGACACATTATACAGCAAAAAACAGGAAGTACTGGAGTTTTTCTTGAAACTGACTTTTCACATGAGCAAGAACTTTAAAACACAAGTCTCTGCAGTTACCATATGCTAATAAAGCAAACATTTGAGCCTATATGGTCTAAGTTCTAGTAAGTGACCACCTTCCATAAGCAACCACCTAAGCGTGACATTTTTAGTGGTTGCTTAAAGGGCGTTTGACTGTAGCTAACAGATTACTTGGTTCTTAAGAAGAATTGAAGTGTGACAATCACACTTGCATACTTAGTAAGTCCCTTAACAAAACCCTGAGAAAATATGTTGCAAAACAGTTTTTTCAATTCATACACAACATCTCAAGCAACACCCTGATAAAGAATAGCTTTTACTATTAAAGAGGTAAAAACACTCACAAATCACGGTATTTTATAAACCTGTGTTAACTCTCAAATTTCTAAACTCAAGAACTGTTAAACTATACAACATGTTTGAAACTGACTGAATATTACCAGTGAGTACCAAAGTGTGATTCCATCCACATGACACTTGTCTGACAAAACTGAGACCTTGAACATGGCACAGAACAGACCTGTCTTGTGTATCACCCAAACCAAGCTGACCTTTGTTATTCCAACCACACATAAAAAGCTCTTCTCTTCCTGGGAAAGGAAAAAAACAGAAAAGGACCCTGATACTGAATTTGTTGGTGAAGAAATATACTGTATACAATATTTAGTCTCCTACTGTTCATGCAAGTAGATTTTTAATCGCATCTGTCAACTTTCCCACCAGCAACACACTAAATCTCCCTGCCATCAAGTTGTAGCAATGCATAATAAAATACAACTCAAAATATCAAAACAAAGATTAAATAAATTAAGCACAGACAGCAATGCTGAACTGACAGAGCTATGTTGCCAAATATAGAACATTATTCATCAACCAAATATAGTAGGTGTAATAAATGACTCACAATACAGGAGTAACAGCCAGGATTGGAGTGCAGACCTTTAATTCTTTTTTAGCCTGAATAAACCGCATGAACTTCACAACTTTGTGTCCAAGTTCACGATTTGATTGACAACTGCGTAATGCATGAAAGTGTAAAGTTTGTAGCGAACTTCAGGTATTTTAAACGTAGTGTAAAATACTGAACAGTTGAATGTTTTGTTCACTGATTAATAAAAAAAACTGTAGATGTGTTGGAAAGCGACAATCCCAGGGGGCCATTTGCCCTGTTTCATCGTCCCCACGTGCACCCTGCGGCAGCTTATGTGTTCCTGGGGAATTTGCCCTGGGGAATTTGCCCATGTTAAAAAAATTGCTAATGCGAGAGAATTAGCCCAGGGGGAAAGGCACTTGTGCAATTGACTGATGCATTAGAATGACCAAATTATACAGAAAGAATTAAAGACGAACTAAGTTAACGTAAAAAAAAACAACAAAACTTTCAGCATGCACTATGCTTAATTTACGACACCTGTTATCACCGCTGTGTGCCCTCCACCACCTTGTATCATTACAACTGTCATGCTTCCTGGAAGACAACCAGCATCGACAATTTCAGGAAACAAGACATCCTTCTTATGACCAAAACAAAGTTGTCCGTAGCTATTTGCTCCCTAAAAAGACAAAAAAAAACGAAATCAGTTTATTGCTGCAGGTATGTTGTTACATTATACCTTATTTTTACTGCAGACTAACCCATGAAAATAATCGAGTTTTCGATTCTTCCATACAACTCTCGTCCGCCATCTTAGGGAGATTCTCATCACCAGTGCTACTCGTCTTAGCAAAGGTTAGCATTAAATAACATAGGGTGACGTGGATTTAGTGACCAGCGGGTTAGGGGTAAGTACTTGGTGTATTCCTTATCATAGTGTATTTAGAACGTGGCATAGTATACTTATCCCTATTATTTAACAAATACAGAAGCCTAAGCCGCGTATTACACTGTGATAAAACACGATGGTCATTTGAGAACACGAGGGAAATGTAGAAAACACTCGCCTGCGGCTCGTGTTTTCTACATTTCTTGAGTGTTCTCAAATGACCGAGTGTTTTATCACAGTGTAATACACGGCTTGGGCTTCTTCATTTGCTTTAAAATACAGATTTTACTCGCGCAAAACAATAAAACACGCTTTTTCTATGTTTTATACTCTGATAAAACATACGTTTTTGACCAATCAGAGCACGCGCAGGGTCCTATCTATATTTTAAAGTCTATTAGATACAGCATAATATCTGAAAGGGAAACATGAAGTACTTAAGGGGTTAGGAAGTTTTGTGGGGATTGTTATCATTGCGGGCACAGAAAACTGTTTCACCCCTGTACCCCCTGTACTGAGTTGTGTAGAGTTGTGTTATCTGACCGCAGCATAGAGGCATTTTGTTTGCGCATGCTCCGCAGGAATTGATGTAAAGGATGTAAAGTGTATATCAAATAATTCATATTTGAACTGCGGTTGTAGTTGCAAGTGAAGTATGATCCTCGAAGTAAATTTTCCAGTTTAAGCAATTGGAAAGAAGAAGCCTGAAAAAAAAATCAGGACTCTTAACTCGACATTGAAGTTTTCTGTTTGGGTATTAAATTGTCGTCGCTGGTCAAGTCAATAAACTTGTGCGAAATTTTATTTTCCGATTGACACAATATGCTCGAGGATGATGTAAAGTGTATATGAAATAATTCATATTTGAACTGCGGTTCCGTTGAAGCCCTGATTTTTTTCAGGCTTCTTCTTTCCAATTGCTTAAATTGGAAAATTTACTGCGAGGATCATACTTCACTTGCATCTATAACCGCAGTTCAAATATGAATTATTTCATATGCACTTTACATCATTTCACTCCTTACGGGAGATATGAACTCACTAAATTGACCTTGCTCCCAATGTGTGGCTTCATAGCTCAGTTGGTAGAGCATCGCACCGGTATTCGCGGAGGTCATGGGTTCGAATCCCGTTGAAGCCCTGATTTTTTTCAGGCTTCTTCTTTCCAATTGCTTAAATTGGAAAATTTACTGCGAGGATCATACTTCACTTACATGCTCGAGGATTATTGCGCTTCCCGTTAAAGCCCTGATTTTTTTTCAGGCTTCTTTTTTCCAATAGACCATTTTACAGTTCTCTGCTGAGTGACCTGGCCACTGAATGGCAGTGAGGCTGCAGGTGACCTTGTTTTGATACAGACCTCACTGCTTTTGTTGTGTAAATCAAGTTGTCATAATGTTAACTAGGTTCTTTTACATTACAAAAGCAGAGAGGTCTTTATCAAAGCAAGGTCACCTCCAGCCTCGCTTCCATTCAAAGGCCAGGTCAGCGAGCAGACAACTGTAAAATGGTTTAGAAAACAGTCTTAAGAAAGCACGCGTGCTGATTGGTTAGAAATCCTGTTTGTATAACTCGATGGAGACACAGAACTAGCGCGCGCTGTTGACGTAGTGATGGCGCGAGCAAAGAGAATTTACATTATGATAATCAAAGTTAACAAGTTGTTTTCCTTTTTCTCGTCGTGGTGTTTTCTAAAAGAAATAGAAAACACGTACTCCGTGTTTGTATAACTCGATACAAACACGGTACATGTTTTCTATTTCTTAACTATTGCTTAAATTGGAAAATTTACTTCGAGGATCATACTTCACTTGCATCGAACTTGCATCGGCAGAAAGTATTTTGATCTGAGTAACCGCTGGTATGCGCCTGCTTTGCGTGTACACAAAATAGCGATGGTTGAGACAAATTTTTAGGTAAATATGGAAGTAGTCTTTTTCATTTTTCCCTTTGCGCCTTGAGTGAAAGCGGCGGAAAATCAACCAAATGGTTTTGTGGAGTCTAGTAGAAAGTCCCAACCAAGTCCGTTTCAGAAGGTCAAGGCCTATACAATCGCTTCTAGTCTTGTTTTGGAATTGTTAGAACACAGATCAAGGAATATTTGTGAAGGATGCGTTGCAGAAGGCCATTTCAGCACAGACGTTATTAAAAGCTATTTCATCATGTTAGAGCTGCCTCAAGTAACTTGTGAAATATTCGAGGGTTTTCCTGGGCTATAAACGTTTTTTATCGCTTTAACTACTAGCGCAATAATCCTCGAGCATATTGTGTCAATCGGAAAATAAAATTTCGCACAAGTTTATTGACTTGACCAGCGACGACAATTTAATACCCAAACAGAAAACTTCAATGTCAAGTTAAGAAAAGTCATAACGTAGTAGAACTAGAAAGATAGATATATATAAACACATGGGGAGCTTTTAGAGATGGAAAAAAATTAAAGATTTTATCAGAGAGCAATTTAACTGCAATTATTAGTTTCACCTGTGAAAGTAACATTTGATATGGAGGCTACAGTCAAATTGGAAAAGGAGGTTTCAACAGAGCTATTAAAATTTAAATGCTCCATTCCTGTGAAACCAAACCATACCTCAAAAGATGCACCATGTGTTTTGATGACAGCCTTTTTTTCAGCTGCATCCTCTTATTAAAAGTTCACAAGTTGGGCTTTTTGTCTCTGGACTGAGCTTTGTGCTCCTAGGAATTCTCTCATTTTTTCAGCCTTAGCAGTTCAGATTTCCATTCCAGCATATAAGGAAATTCCTGGCCAGTTTTACCCCCTCCTCCAATGGGCGAAACATATCAATAAAACATACATGTAATTCAATTTGCCGTTGATAACTTCTGCTGCAGGTAAACTAAATAAGTAATAAAAAAACAAAACAACAACAATACACACTTTTCAACTCAAGTTTTCATATTTATTCTGTTAAGATAATTGGCATGTGGTCTGATAGGTAGGCTCTTATTACAGGCCAATTAAGAAACAACATTTGCTACAGTATTGATTGTTCCACCAGCCAAGTTCCTGGTCTTATGCTTCAACCAAACAAGGATTTGTCTCTTTGAAAGACATACACATGGTCTCCAAAGTAGCATTGTTGCAACCAACTCAACTGGAAATAATAGCAACTTCATGACACTGCTATCATGCAAGGATTGGTTATGCAAGACAAGAGGGCTCACTTGAAGGCTCAATTGTGGCAGTTTAAGGTCTGAAATAGATAACATAAACAAGATTAGTATACTAACAGAGAAATAACAACAACATGATATTATGTAAATTCTGGGAGAAACGTAGACTCGGAAATAATCCGAGTCTACGTTTCTCCTAGAATTTACATAATATGAAAAAGATTACATCAGAAGGCAGAAATAGTACATTTGTGGGCTTTAATAAGTACAGTAAACCCCTCCCCATCCTCTTGTCTTTATCACATCCACTGAAAATGATAAAATAATGAAAATTTTCCAGTTCTATTAGAGGCTTCAATTACTGGATATGCTTGCTACCCAGTGATATTCAACAATATTTTATTTTGTGCTACAGTTAACACTGAAGGTCTATGTAGGTAAATTACCTTTATTGCCCTTTCATGGAAAATTGGAAATGAAATTGTTAATCTCATTTACATTTTCATTTTGTATCTTAATCTACATGTATCTGTGAAACTGTGAGTAACTATTTAAAATTTTCATTCTGAATTAGATTGACCTGATTACACCACCTCGTGTATATTTCTGTCATGCTGCAGAGTTATATTAAGCAATAGCATATTTCATTCGCAGGCCAACAGTTTTTAAAGAGTAGTTGCATGTGTGTCAAAGGATGATCATTACCTGTAGTTATCACAATAGCATTTGTGTTCCAACATAA
>CM042746.1:25001887-25007023 GCA_022496165.2 Catalaphyllia jardinei | reverse complement strand
TATGCAGTTGACCTTTTTTATGTAGTGAGCCTTGTGGGCTACCATAGTTTTCACACATGTTGCCTCTAAACTTGTCAATGGTGCCTCTTATTTTGTTAAACTGGTGCCTTTATCTTTGTATATGGTGCCTCTGTTGTCTTAAAAAATGCTGCCGCTGTTTTCGTAAATGGTGCTCAAATATTTAGCAGTCTGGGAACATCTCCCTGGTGACTTAACTAAGGAAAACTGGGGTGCAGTGTCAAAATGGGGGACTCCTTAGCCTGTCTTCACGGTTTCGTTACAGGAGAAAAGGAAATGAAGGGTTCTGACATCAAGGAAATATTGATGTATGCATCAGAGATGAGTGATGCTGAAAAAACCATCATGGAGCACATGACTGAGTTCATAGTTGGTGCAACACCAGATATTCTAAAGGCATTCCTCACCTTTGCTACTGGCACCCTCCCAGGGGGCACCCTGCTTACCAGAGTTTGGTTTAGGAAGAATCAGGATCGAATTTGAGGATGCTGCTTCCATTTTTTCCTCTACTTGCACAAAGAATGTAACCTTGCCAAGAAATGTCCCTGACAAGGACACCTTCCTGGCTGCACTTCATGATAATAGTGGGAAGGCATTCAGTTTATGATAATAGTGGGAAGGCATTCACTAGTATTTAACATCCATTTACGGCATGTTGGATCATTAGTGTAAATTTAATGTCTGCATGTTTTCATACACACTGAGAGGAATATGATGTAATAAGTCCAACAGAGGTCCAAACATTTGACTTATGGAAAAAAAGGGGAGAGGTACATGGGCAGCTGGTTATTCCATCATTCCATTGATAACAATCTTGAGAATCTGAAAGATAACTTCAACTTCCACCTATCCCGATGCAGTACAAAAAACAGAAAAAACATTATTGCTTGCAGTTTCTTTCAACTGTACTGTGGAAAAGAGGGAAAAAAGGTGCCCTGCTTTCATGGTGGACGTGGTATTCCTGTGGTGAAGAATTTCCTAAGAGCATGCAACAAAAAATTGTTGCACACTATAGTCTTTATAGGCAAAACTTCTAGTAGCACACACAAAAAAACCCGAAAAAAATCAACACTGGATTTATTCAAACAAAACACTGTTTTTGCTACTCTCATATTCACTGTTACATGTCCTTCCAGAACAAAAGCCCTAGGAAATAGAATTCTGGCTATCAAAGGATGCAATAAGTGCTGGCATGGCTTTCTCTTCAAAACATTCTGCAACCCCATTGCCAAATGATTGGGCTCTTTGAGGGTGTTTAAGTTTCATGTTGCAGGGAATGGTACAACTTTAAAATTATTACATTTTTGTGTAAGTGATTAAAAAACATACCGTTTTGTTTACGTTACAGCTGAAAGGTAAAGTGTTCCAGATTATTTATGACGATTTAATGAAGAAAAGTTCTTCATAACAAGGGTTTGTGCATTTTTAAGAAGATATTGACTGCATTATAGTCTTTCACATAAAAACAAAATTATAGTCAATTAAAGGTACCACCATTTAGTTTCAGTTTTTTTCTAATGACCTGGAATCAAACTGTTGATTAAATTGTGATGAATCTTGCTGTTACAGTTCACTGATTTTATTTTCTTTTTCTTTACAACAATATTAGAAACTAACAGTACCCACATAGTAGGAACATGGAAGGGTTTTGGTGGTATTTTTTTTACATACAATATAGGAGGTTAATAAGCGTCACGTCACTGATCCGAACCCCCCCTTTGTTTACCAAGTACAGTGTAAACATGTGGATAAAATGCACTTATTATGTTCTACGCACAGCCACTTTCTTTCTTGAAAGAATAAATCTATGCATGCATTTTTTGCTACAAAATTCTTGAACATCAACTTTCTACTGGAGGAAATTTATGCTCACTTGCAAATATGCTAGAGCTAGAAGATAATTTTGACTTATAAATTCCAAAAACCACTTGCCTTTCATGAGTTTGTGAGTGTTAAAAAACATCATTGGAAACCCTGTAAAACCAGTCATTTTTTAGTGTCACCGCTTGCTGCTATAGAACAACTGTAGAACAACCACGTCCACTGTGGTCACTGAAGCATGAACATGGAAACTCCAACATTTTCAGAGTGCACTCGGGATGGTAGACCAAACTCTGACACAGCCTCAAGGAAACATGCAATAATGGTGCTTGCATTGGTATTTTTTAAACATTTTAAATAGACTGCTATTCTATAGTCTTATAAACTGTTGCAAATGTTTTCAATTTCTCCTGTAACAAAACCGTGAAGACAGGCTAAGGAGTCCGCCATTTTGACACTGAGCCCCAGTTTTCCTCGGTTAAGTCACCAGAGAGTCGTTCCCTACTGCTGAATATTTGAGCACCATTTACGAAAACAGCGGCAACATTTTTTTAAGACAACAGAGGCACCATATACAAAGATAAAGGCACCAGTTTAACAAAATAAGAGGCACCATTAACAAGTTTAGAGGCAACATGTGTGAAAACTATGGTAGCCCACAAGGCTCACTACATAAAAAAGAGGTACCATAAACAAAAACAATAAAAAAATGGGAGCACCATTTACAAAGTTAAAGGCACCATTTACAAAAAGGAAGACACCATTTATGAAAACGAAGGCACCATAAACAAAATTGGAGGCACCATTTACAAAAACAGAGGCACCATTTATGAAAATGAAGGCACTATAAACAAAATTGGAGGCACCATTTACAAAAACACAGGCACCATTTATGAAAAGGAAGGCACCATAAACAAAATTGGAGGCACCACTTACGAAAGTAACAATAGCTGAATTTTGGCGGTAATGGCACCCCATAGAATAAAGGGAATATTGAATTTGAAAAACCAAGGGCGTATGTAAAAACAACTAATAAATTGAATTTTGATGGGAGAATGTGCCATAATTACGGCTGTGAAAATTCGATGAAAGCTTTTTGCATGGGTGAATCATTTACTGTGTCGACCTCAGATCGTTCAAAAAGCTGACGATTTTTCTTTTCCATGGATAGCTTGCACTGTTTGAACGGCTCACAATTTTTTCGAACGGATTGCTTGAGCCGTTCAAAGGGCTGACAAATTTTTTGAACAGATAACTCAAACCATTCGAATGGATGACGATGTTTTTGAACGGATAGCTTGAGCCGTTTGAACGGATGCTAATTTTTTTGAACGGATAGCTCGAGCCGTTCGAACAGTATCTCAGCCCGTTCGAACGGCCAATGAACTGCTTCCAAACGGCTATCTGTTTAAAAACGGCTAACCGTAAGGAACATTTCCACGTGAGAGGTCATTCAGCCAAGCAAACCATGCACGAGATCGACCTTGCCTTTCCTTGCCTAAGAACTTAAAATAATTCCAGCGTTTTTTGTAATTTAGTGGCAAAGATTTCAGGCTTGTATGTAACATTTCATGCTGCGCTTTAGCTTATTAACTACTGTACGGGTAGCTCACAAAGTAAAGTTTAATATTAAGCTTAATTAATTCTCACTGTATGATGGTTTTCCCGCTCTAAGTTCAATAGTCACATTTGATAGCTAGCGGAAGATAATCATCCACGTAAATACAGGGGCATCGAACTATGAGTATCATTGGTGTGTTAATATTATTTTTGTTTGTGTAAAAATTCATGCAAATAGACGGAATGTTTGCCAAGATGATAAAACCCCCGGGGTATGCCTTGTTGTACACTTGGCATTGGTGGTTTTGTGAAATCCACAGTTAGTCTCGACAGACAAATTATCAGACAAACTGAAATTCTTTGCTCAATTTAAGTTCATATTACAGTGGGTCTTACAAAACTTTTACCAACGGTTGGCAAAGTTCGTTTGAAATTCCCGAAGTTTGCTACAAACTTGGCAATTTTATTGCGTAGTTGTCGATCAAATTGTGAACTTTGAAACATTCGGTGTAGTTGGTTTGGTAATATAAGCATAAGGCCATCCCAATAAAATGTTCCGTTTCCCATCGCCCCGTCTCTGGTGGTGGGTCAGGCAAAAAAAAAGAAACTAAACACTTGAAGGGGTCTGGGTTCCAGAGAAGGCTGGGCTGCTAAATAAGAAAGCCTGGTTACAAAGTCAACTAAAAAATGTGGTCTTTTCATTCGTTAGTCATTATCTACAATGCCAGACAGTAATTCCTGTGCCCTTATGATTATATTACGAAAAGAGAAGAGAGTTGTGGCCCTAACTCGACTTGTTGACAAGAACTTGAAAGTTAATGTTAAATGAAAAAAGCTGTCTTGACAAAATGTTCTTTTCCAAGAAGTTATAATTGTGTTCCAGGTTACTTTCAGCATATTAAATCCAACGTTTACTCTGTTAGATATATAATCAGATGGTAAAAGATGCATATTAACATGACTATCAAAACAGCCTTTGAAAAACGTACTATGGATGTTAATTAAAGAGAACGACATCACATCATACCAATTGTTGTTAATAAAACAAGATCGTGTGCTTGTAAATTAAAGTATTTGCTTCTTTTGCTAGTGTATCTTTTAAATTTTTTTTTTCACTTTTCGAAAAAATGGGTTGGTCGGGTGATGGGAAACAAAACATTTTATTAGTTCGTATTGTGTGATCATCCGGGTGAGTGTAGTTCTGAAAAGAACTGTTGTTGTTGTTTCGATGACCTGAGCGGAAGTCATCTTCAGAGTCAAGTGAATAGTGTTTGTCAGTCGGTGATGGTATACCATCATGGCTTAACTGACCAATCACTATCAACGGACCAGACTTATACCATCACCAACTGACAAACACTATTCACTTGACTCTGAAGATGACTTCCGCTCAGGTTGTCGAAACGTCAGTCACCAACAACAGTTCTTTTCAGAACTACACTCACCTGGACGATCACACAATACAAACTACTGATACTCCTGGGTTCAAACCATTTACTATAAAACATTTTATTGGGATGGCCTAACTACAAATGAATTTAAATAAAGTGAAAAAAAATTCTTAACCTAGCAAGGCTTATTTTATGATGTTTACTTCTGAAATGGTAATTATTTGAGAGGTACAGAGGGACTCCGCATCACAGACAGATGGCGCGAGTAGCAATCTGCTTTACAGTAGAAATATAAGGGTGTCAGTAAAACGCGGGGTTTGTATCATTACAATATTTTTAGATATAA
>CM042746.1:24979387-24999387 GCA_022496165.2 Catalaphyllia jardinei | reverse complement strand
TAACAAGTCATGAAGATCTGCTTGGCTGGGATCCTAGTACACTGAAAACTAATTCCATGTCTCTTGGAATTTTAAAAAGCCATGAAATCTTTTATATAATATGATTTGACACAGTGTAGTACTATACCAGTGACCTTACACTATGTATCCTAGGGGATGAGAGAAAGAAATCATCACAGTTATAATGCATTTTTAGCTATTGCAAAGAAAACTGGAAAATAAATTTGGCTTAATGGCCAGTTTTGCAACAGAATTGAAACTTGAGTTGATGCAAGTTGTAGAGTTCTGAATGGCTAAAAAGATGGGCTTCTGGTGCTAACTTATGACCACCTCCTGGTATTGCAGTCTCTTAAGGCGATTCCCTAGTTTTGCATTGTGCATTCTTACTGTGCATGATTTTTGCCTCATCAGCGTGTGCACATGAGCACACATGTATACAAAACGTAAGAGATTTCCCTCAAACTAAGCTCGATAGCGAGGTAAATGCTCCTTTTCTCTTAAACAAGCATGGTGACCCCTCTTTTTATTGGTGTATTTTACTCGTAATAGGTACACAAACAACATATTTTAACCCATTGACGCCTGAATGAATTTGCCCACGACCCACCCCTTATTCCCTGGCGTTTTTGTAGAGTATTTCAGAGCGAGCAAAAGCACAAAAATAAACAATATGCGCAGTAACCACAGACACAAGATCAGGTTTCAAGATATCGTTTATTTAGAGTCGAATGAATGAAGGGCCAAAGTATTAAAAAATATTAACAAATAGACCTCAACTTGATATGTAAAACTAATAAGAAAGCAAGAAATTATAATATTTCTTTACCGCATGACAAAATGTCCAGCAGAAGCTGAAAATTGATTATGCAAAAATGATTTAATTACTGACTTCAGGCGACAAAACGAAACCAAATAACACAGTCCTTCCTTGTACTATTTGGGCTGACATTTGAGAAAACAGAAAATAAAAGCGAAGAACTCATAAAAAAATCAATCTGAAAACAAGAAATCGAATCATTTCTTCGCTGCGCGATGAAATTCCATTACGGCTGAAGAGAAATGAAATTTGTAAATCAAAAAGACGAAAAAATCAAGCCAGTTACGTGTACATGTATTTTGAGATCAATCGTATTTCAACTGTGTTAAATTAGTGCCCATTTAATTCTTTCCTGATTTTTTTCCTTTATTTGCTTGGTACCTCTTAACAGTATGCAAGTTAGGACCTTTATAATACTGTAGGTAGTCTAATTTGTGCTTCACTTGATCATATGTCCATTCAAACAAAGCATAACTGTCCAGTCCAGTGTGTAACTTAATTAAATGATCACAATCCTTCAATCTGTCAACTGAATATTTTGCCCCTTGTCTTGCTCTAAAACATCTGTTGCTTCATTCAAAGATTTTTTCAATGCCTGGTTTTCTTTTTGAAGTCTTTCGTTTTCCTCATAGACATGTAGAATTTCTTTTCTACACTTGAAGCATAGTGAATTTTCAGTCTGTTCCTCCTGATAGTATGTGTGATCGTTTTCGAAAGCTTCTGAGTTGAAAGATGAACTCTCTGAACAATCCGTGTCATGCTTTCCTCTGACCCTTTTAGTGATGGGAGTGGACAGTGTGTGTGTTGCTTTTCTCTTAATAGCCCTTTCCTTGTGGTTGTCACTTTTCCCTTAATTGTACCTTTCCTTGTAGTTTTATACACACTTTCATCCTGTTTATCCCCATTAGACCAAGTGTCAATTACTTCAGCAGCATTAACATTAAAAGTTGCTGGCTTATCTGAATCGTGTCCACGTAGCCACAGTTCTGGATGAACGTGTTCTCCCAATGGCTTTCCAAACACAAAATGGTTACTGCATACTTAAGTGTATTTTGTAACTTTAAAATTTTTGCGACCTATTTGACGTTCCCAAAGCTTAAAATATTTTGGATCCGGGCTATGCCATTGTAACTTGGCCACATGAGGTTTCACGACACATCTGCAATACAATACAACAAGGTAGGGTTTTTTTTTTGCCTCTTGCCTGACAGTAATGACTCTCTGCGAACGGGTATAAAACGAAAATGCCACAATTAACTTTCTTCAATACCTTTCAGGATATCTTCTGTCATTATCACATTGGCACACTTAGCAGTGGTCTCCTTTAGCCATTTTATCGGGGATATCTTTTGTAAATCTCTCGCAATTACATACCACGCGACGCCATGTTGGGTGTTTTTGCCCCTTTTTTGACCCATACTCCTTTGCGAAATTAATATATTCAATATGGCTGTCAATATCCGTGATACGGACTATGAGCACATGTTCAAATTAATTCTTCACGCTAAATTGCGAGCTTGAGTTTTTACCGACAGCTTTTGCTGTTATTTTAACACCTGTGGCTTTACCAATCATTCTAAAAGTTGAATTCAACTTCGAAGTAATAATGTACATTACCATTTTTGTTTCTCAAATCCTAAAAGCTGCTTTAAAAATGTGATCTGTCGTCAAAACTTACTTGAAAGCGCTCCGATCTTCATGTTTCGCAGCGATAGTAGGAAGGAAAACTTCTTCACCAGAAGGGTTTGAGGCCTTTGTACTCCTCCATTTTCTGTTCTGAGGCCACCCAAACATTGATTTGTATTTTTCCTTTCTATTTTGAAAACCAAAGCAGTAATTTCTCCATGTTAAGAATGAAAACAAGACCTTGGAAGTTTAAGATTTGTCCCACAACGCGCCATGGTTTACTGCACTTTTCGAGCGCACGATTTTAAGAAGAAAAAACCGTCTCTCTAGGATCCCTAAAGTCCTCCAAAAATATGCTCAGAAAGTCCATTCTGATTGGTTTATTTGTCCTCAAGAACAATAGAACAATAAGAGAACCAAAGAGGGTAGGAAAGTCAATTGTCCCCACGTGCATTTTTTCGGACGGTTACGGGCAGCACAGGGAAATGGCAAGGTTTTTTGCATGGGCGGTTATGGGTGGCACAGGCGTCAATGGGTAAGAAGAAAAAAAGTTGAGTAGTAGCCGTGTTAGAATTTGTATATAGGTAACCTAAAACTCTGCATTTGGAGCCAGGGAGGAGTATGAGATCATGAGGTAGCAGTTCAATTTCCTTGCATTATACTGTATTTCCAAGATTGGGCAATTTGAAATTCCTTTGCTGAAAGATTATAGCTCATAGAAATGAATATAGACTCTAGGTTTCAGTAGCATTCCTCATTTTTGCTCTGTAATAACAATTTTTCCGGTTATTAAGGTTTCAAATATTTTTCATGCAACGAAGTAAAAAACCCTTAGAGTGATGGGCATGTGGGCAAAAACAAGCACAGTGACCCCATCTTTTTATTGCATTTTTTTCAATGTCCTATGCATGGGTATCAATTCTGTCAAGTTTTAAAAAAATCTGAGTAGTACGTCATTTTAAAGGGAATTACCTTAAGAGGATGTGTTTGTCCTACAATTCAGGCTAGCTAAAATCGCCTGCTCCATGTTTCAAGGCTTAAGGGAAAACTGGTCATGTTTGTCATATCAATTAGGCACGTGTAATGACAGATGGCTTAATGAAATTGTCTTATGTACAGTACTGCTCAAATGTAAGTTACCACCTCTTGTCTCGTTTCTCGCGAGACGTTTCTCTTTTCTCTCGAGATGTTTCTCGTTTCTCTCGAGAATCACTGAAGCATTTAGTATGGCATATATCACACGTAAGAAGCCGGTTACAGTATGTGTAATGATTGTTGCTCTGCAGTTTACTGGCAAATCGATGGAACCATCTAACAGACCATACATGTATGCATTGATGAATTGATTGTTTGCTTGATTCATATCGAACAAACATCGAATGTGCGTATTGAATATTATTAGGCACTGAATTTGTGTTGTCTGAGAACACGATTGTTTTTAACAAGAATTTGCGAAGGAAAGAAAATAGTTCATAGAAATAGCCAAGTAAGGTTTAAAATCTCCATAAACTACATGAAGAGTTACATGCGTTTTAATTCATGTGATCATGCGTGGGTTCAAAGAGTTGATTTTACGTGTGAATGAACTGCACCCTCCATAATTTTTCAATCCTGATACTGTAGCTATTTTCATTACACACTCAGAATGCAGTTGTCTACATTTTTTCGCTCTGCAATAACTGCTAACACAAACATTTAATTTTGTGCAGAAGGAAAGTTTTCAGGCTTTCGGCTGTCTATTGCATAAAACCGTCACAGAAATTGACCAAAAAACGAAATCTCCCGTTTTATAAGACAAAAATCATTCATTCAAATGCCAAAATACTATATCTTTGAGAACAAGAGTTTTTATCAAGGTTTGAGACTTTTTCGGAGATGCGACGTTTGCATTAGTTTTAATTTTTTTCTGCCAGGGAAAGTTTTGTCTGGCGGCACGCGTCAACGAGTCGCTACAGTGCAACCTCGATTATCCGGACTCATTGGGACTGGACGAAATAGTCCGGATAATCGAGGGTCCGGATAATCGAAAATATGAATATTAATGAGGAAGAAAACTGATTAAATCAAGGAAGCAACATTTAATCATGAAAGATAAAAATAGTTTGGAAAACAATGTGGTCTACATCTCCATTGTCCGTTGTGATTACATGTACCTGTTTTACACGTTAAAATTATTGAAAAATGTTTTTACACTGGCCTAATATGTTGAAGTAAGTCCGTTTGTTTTAAAGTAGAACTTTGTGTACGTACTGAGAGTTCCATCATTCTTCGAAGCTGCATGATCTGAATAGCGTCAACATTACTCTGTCTTTCATCCACGATATACACTTCTTAAAACATTCAGCTTCAGAGTTTGAAACAATTTTCTCATCATGGTCGACTGTGTCAAAAGCTTTCTGTAAATCAATAAATAATCTGCAGGTGTACAGCTTTCTATCGATATTACATGTAGTTTGAATTTGATCAGTGATTTGCAAAATAGCATGTTCAGTGGACCGATTTTCACGAAGTCCATCTTGTGAATCGTAGTTTGAGAAGTCAGTAGTCAACCACTTAGATTTCGCTTGATCACGGAGAACTCGATTAGTAGAAGAGTTAAGTATACAAAATTGAGAAAAGTTGTCGGTGAGATCCGAGACTATGTTACCACTACAAATGCTATATCCAAGACTGTTAATAAAGATGTTATCAATTAATGAGTAAGAGGTATTGTGAACTCTTGTTGGTTTATCAATTGTCGGAGTCAGGTTCAGGCTTTGCAAAGATAAAATAAGTACTAGTATGGACATGGAGAAGATTTATGTTAAAGTCGCCCATAAGAAACATGGTTTTTCCATTGTCGAATCAAAATATTCCTGAAAATGCTCAGGGGAATTATGCTGCCTATACAATACTCCACATATTATGTTTGCATTTTTGGGAAGATGTAATTGAATAAAAAGTGCCTGGAAAGCTTCGTTAGAACACCTTTCTATTGTTTGATATTGAAATCGCTCATCAATATACATGACTACACCTCCAGCTGAAAGAGGTGTTAGCAGGTATTCCAAACTATAATGCAAAATCGAAGGATTAAAGTCTAAGTTCTTAGTCGAGTTGTTTGTTCTTGTTTCTGTTACGGCTATGACATTAAAATGAAAATCTAGCTCATGTAATAAATGAGTTTGAAAATTTTCTAAGTTATGTTTTAGGCTACGGATATTTGTGTGAATAAATGAAATATTAGAATCTGGACAGCGATTAGTGGCAAACTTAGTTTTTTGATCACAAAAGCTATGTGGAGAGAATTATTTGCATCTTGTATTAAAATGATGAGTGTTAGAATCAGAGCTTCTATTTAGAAATGTATTCAGAGTAAATAAGTCAAGATCTTAATAACTTGGGAGACGATCAAGATATTTTTTGGTGGGAAGAGAAGAACTAAGAGTATTATTAAAATGGCTGTGTGTGGAAATTAGATCGCTGTAATTGAAATATGGAAGCTCACTTAGGAGTTTTGTATTTACCTTAGTAGATGGTTAATGTTCTTGTGGAGTAGTGATATCACCAGAAGATCCTAGGGGAGCTGCGAGACTGGACAAATCAGTTGAATTTTTAATGGAGATCGGACGAGAGCTTTCATTTTTCCACAGGCAGATGGTTGAGTTCTTGGCACAACAAAATGAGAAGAGATATCTTTCCTTTATTTTCTTGGCATCAGATAATAAACTCTGCAAACATGGGGAGAGGTGATCGTAGATTGCGGCATTGGGCTCGTTTCTCTCGAGATGAGTCTCGAGAGAAACGAGACTCATCTTGCGAGATGGTGGTAACTTACTTTTGAGCGGTACTGTACTGATGTACTAAATGTGATTTTAGGTGGAGTTTCACATGATATGAACTTTGAGTTGTGATATTTCGTGGGGTTTATTTTTTGTCGTAATTGATTAATGCTGTCTTTGTGTTAATGTCACTATTCCACTGTTTAAACTAAGATCAGAGTGTAACGCAACTAGGTAAGGTAACGGCAACAAATAAGCAAACAACAATATGGCGTAATTTTGGGGGACACAGCCCTGTGGCAGGTTTGACGCGACTTCATGACATGTGCACAAACTAAAAGCCTCACTTATTCCCCCACTAACGCGGGAAGAGAACAAGAGTATTGGCAGAGCCTTACTTATCTCCCCAGCACAGCAGAGGCTGGATCGGACAAGATAAAGGCAAGGATATAAGATGGCAAGACACAAGCAATGCCAAAGCTTGGGGGAAGTCGCTACGCAGACTTAACCACCACAGATGCAGGCAAGGCATGCATCCCCCCAAAGCAAGGCCAAACTAAAGAAAATTGCCTGAGACACTAGCCATTTTTGGAGCGGCAGAAAGTAACACCGATTCTGGAGTGCGTATATAAAGCTGGTAACAATCTGACGACCAGCGACCTAACACCTTAATTAACCAGTCTGGCAGGCCCGCAGCGGCGGCGGGCGCCCCTATGCGAAAGCTGTGACCCTTAAGGCTCTCATGCGGGAGGCCCGCGCTTCGCGCAGAGTCCCGAAGTAAATGCGTGACAGAGGACCGGGTGACGTAACGGCCCGACTGGAAATAGAACAATGGCCCCGAGCGTGGTTTGGCGAGGAGAAAATATTGCTGCATAGCTGAGACAGGGCACATCAAAGAAGGGCAACGGGCAACAACGAGGGATTGCCCTGCCCTTAAACTATCCGTTTTAGAAGACTGAAGAGTAACAAATAAGCGCTGTGGGCAGGCCAGACTAGGACAAAATGTAACGCATTCCTTGGTAAGATTAAACTTAGGACTAAAACTATGCACCCCCGGATAGGTAAACTCGCTACATCTAAGGAACGCGAAAAAGACAAGGGTAAAGGCGGCCCATATCATCGAGAAATCCCTTGGCCCCAGCCAACTACGTAAGATGGGGCGAATGGCTAAGAGTACGCCCGGAGTGACGGGTTGTCTGCGGATACGAGGAGACCCTTGATAGCGGAGAATTCCTCTTAATACCTTTTTTAGGAGGAGCCTTCCCCGTAAGGGGTCTTTGTAGCCAGAAATAATGTGGAGATTGCGAACGGCGGCTAAATAAGTCTTAATCGTACCATGGCGAACTGTACGGGCCAAATAGGAGGCAAAATAGATAATAGTTCCCTCTGTTGCTGGGAGAATGTCACCTGTTGGAGTGGCTAGTCTGTTTATGAGACAAAACTGTATAAAACGCTTCTCCCCCGAGGTATAGGTGCGGTTGGTGTTCCACGACAAGGCCCAGTTGGCATACGTAAGGACTTCATCTTTCAGAGGGTCATGAATGAAGGCGAGATGGTGCAGGGGGTCTGGTCGGCACCGGGAGCGAGTTCCCTGAATCGTTGAACCTGAAAACGGGACAGGGCGTCAGCTATTTCGTTATGCACCCCGGGAACGTGACGAGCCCTAACCAGAAAATTATGCTTCATGGAAATAAGTACCAAGAAACGCACCAAGTCCATGACCCTAGGGGCTTTGGAATGACCCGAGTTAATGATAGCAACAACGCTCTGGTTATCACACCAGAACTGAAGACGTTTGCCGGAAAAGTGGGGGTACCACAGTGCACAGGCGAGAACAATGGGGAAGAGTTCTTGCCATTCAATACTTATCCCTTTGGTCTTGTTAAGTAGTAAATTAGGGGGCCACCTACACTGGAGCCATTTACCATTGAAAAAACCTCCAAACCCAATTGTACTAGCTGCATCAGTATAGAGCTGCAGGCCGGGGGAAGAGGTGACCCAGGAATCAAGGAAGAAAGATCGCCCGTTCCATTGAGCGAGAAATACTTTCCACATTTGAATATCCCTGGAAAATTCCTTGTTCAAACGGATATGATGAAAACGATTTTTTACCCCTTGGGTGACGTTTATTATGCGCTGAAGGAAAGTTCTACCTGGCACGACTACTCTGCAAGCGAACTGCAGTGTACCGATAAGGGATTGGAGATCCAAAAGGCGGGCAGAACGGCGGTCAGTAAAAGAGTCCAATAGTTGCCGTATCCTGGCAAGCTTATCTTCGGGCAATCGCGCTTCCATGCGGTTACTGTCCAGTATAACGCCCATAAACTCTAGAACTTGTGAGGGCCCCAGGGTCTTAGAGGCCACGGTGGGAACCCGAAGGGACATGAAAACCTTAAGAAGGGTAGTAAAGCTCCCTAGGCAGTCAAATTTAGTTTTCTCTGCTAAAAAGAAATCGTCCAAAATGTGAATAACATGGCGGAGATCATAGTTGTGTTTAAGAATCCATTCCAAGGCATCAGAAATTTGGTTAAAAAGGAAAGGAGCACTGCGGAGCCCAAACGGAAGGTAAAGGTCTATGTAGTACTGAGATTGCCAGTATATACCCAAAAGGTGCCAGTCTTCGGGGTGGATTGGCATCAGGCGGAAGGCAGATTTCAAGTCTGTTTTGGCCATAAAACTCCCAGGACCCAGGGACCGCAGAATCGCGATCGCGTTATCGACACGAACGTACTGCAACGAATAAGGATCCTTTGGTATGTGGTCGTTTATACTATCCCCTTCAGGGTAAGAGAGATGATAAATAGTACGCCATTCTACAGAGTGCTTCTTAGGGACTACGCCTATGGGGTGACACTGCAAGTCAGGTAGGGGCGGGGAGGAAAAGGGGCCCGCGATTCTTCCTAACTGCACTTCCTTATGTATGTTCCCAGAAACGACTTCAGAATGTTGGGAGGCAGATATCAAATTACGCGACACCCGGGGTTTGTGGGGGCCTAGGTAACCAATGCGAGTACCATACCGGAGGGCATTAATTAAATTGTTAACGAAAGAGCTATTAGGGTGATTAACTAATTCAAGCACTAATTTATCTACATTAAGCGGGGTGGATACTGTAGGGTTGCCGTCCAGCTGGCGTTGTTCCACCTTATTTCTTGCTGCGATTGCTGGGGTTAGTCGGTCTGTTGCTACTTGCAGACTGTTTGGGACCAGAGCAGTTGAACTGGGCGTGGTTGCCTGAGCCGCAGCGACGGCAGTGGTGCGGGAAATAGCAGCAACCGGAAGGTTTGTTGAAGTCAAAGCAGACAAGGGCTTGGCGGCGAGGTTTTCTGCTCGGGTCCTGGTTGGGGCAATCTTCTGCCTGATGGTACGGGCGCGGAGTATTTTGTTTTACAGAAAAATTGTTATAAACTGTGTACTCTCGTGCAAGCTGCCAGGATTATGCCCTGTGACAGTGTATTGAGATTTATATAGCAAGACAGTGTCTCAAAGTTAGACCAATAGGTACAGCTGTACTATAAGCTAAATAGACGCAACGTGGCGAGCTTATGAGCCATGAATGGGGCTAACAAATATACGGGCCAATCTAGGAAAAGCTAAGATATTTCACCAGATTACACGACAAGATAGACGCTAAAATACAGACATGAATAGCGTTTGTGCCAACTGCTAGGATAAGTGAACATTCATACATGAATTTAGCATTCAATATTGTTCTATTATTTATCCTACTGTATTGCGTGACGACGAAAATCAGCCTTGCCCTCAACGGGTGTCATGTTCCATTAACTGCGTTTTACCCGCTGGTAAAAGCGTTATTAAAAAACCCCTTTTTTTTCCATAATGAAAAATCCTGGTGAAAAACCTTACAGGATCTTTGACGATCTGAAAGATCCTCAAAAATTAGGATCTTTCAAGGTTCCTTAAAGGATCCTGCATAGATCCTCAAAGATCCTTAACAGCTTTTAAAGATCTTGGAAAGATCTTCAGAAGGATCCTTTAAGATCCAGAAGGATTTTGTTTTCTTCTTCTTGCAAGATCTCAAAAAGATCTTTGCAAGGATCTACAAGGATCTACCAAGATTTAATAACAATCTTACAAGGTCTTTAGTGAGATCTTGTCAAGAGCTTTATTTATTTATTTATTTATTTATTTCTTAATAATTTGCCACACAACAAAATTCAAAATGATTACAAAGGAGGACAATAAGTTATAAATAACTTTGACTTATGACAAAATAACTACCATATAAAATACGCAAAATATGTAACAAAAAATTGTTTGTTTAAATCCTGTTGAATCCCAGGCACCCAAATGAAATTAATGACAAATTATTGTGGTAAAATATCAGATGTTATTCTGTTTTAGTCTGTTCATCAATTTAAGATTTGCTAAATTGTTCCATTGTTAATTCTCATTTCCAGGCAGCGAGGTACATTTTCACCAACAATGTTCAAATAACACAATACTTTGGGCTTACATCAACTAATAATGTTGATGTTCAGTTTCCATTTAAGAAATAAACATGCATTACAAAGAAGTTAGTTTACCTTTACATGGAGGAATACTGAAGGTTGAGTGAAGAGATTACTATAATGCATGCCAGGTGATCATGAGACTGTCAATATTGTTGATATATGTACTTTCATAGTAAAATTACTTGGGAAAGCTTTACTATTCCAGCCTACGACAGGCCTCTTAATTGTGCATAAAGCTGAGTTTTTTTGTGGAACATGAGTTGCCATCTTGGATTTGAATGCTAGGACCCTGGGAATGAGTTCTATAACCCATGATGCAATGCTGTGACAAAGGCACTCAAAGACATATAATTTTAACGGTTAAATGAGTGAGTATAATGGGATGTTTGGAAGCAACAAAATGGATATTTCGGCCCTAAGAAAGATTGTAAGTATAAAGAAACACAAGGCTTGTAGTTTAAGACTGAAGATAAATTTTTTGCTGATCAGTACTGCAATGATATTTATCACTAAACGTGATCTTGGCAATCAGCTGCCTCAATGGATCTTTGCAGACTCTTTCTCCGTGTCTATTTTAGCTTTAAATAGACAATAGCCTCCAGGGCTCGAGGCTAACTTTTAACCTTGCTAGCCCAGTGGCTAGTGAATTTTTCACTAGCCACTGAACAACTGCAGAATTCATGGTTCACTCGTGGATAACAATTTGTTGCTATAAACTTTTAGGGATAATAGCAAAATAGTTTTGAAAATACAGTATACTTGGAATTGCTTCCCTTTCTGTTTCTGACTTGTTAAGTATTGAGAATGAAAGGGAGTCTAGAATTATTTCTTAGCCTGGGCTGACTAGGAAGCAACAAAATTACATAGACTGTTATCTTCCTGGTCATCATCCTCATCATCATGGTCATGTGGCCAATTTTTTCTGTGCTGGTGTGGGTTTCGAGTTTAATTAAGACTAAAGAGCAGACAAAAATATATACCCTGTTTGAATTGAATTAAAAATAATATCATGTTCAGTTTCATCATTCTCCTGGACATTGAAAAGCTTTATTCTTTGCTATTAGTTAACTTATAAATGATGGAAATAAGCCAACTCGTACATCATGTAAGTCTCTATCAATTGTGGCACGTAACATGGGGAACTCTGCTTGTTGGTTTGCTAACAGCAAATTTTTTTCATTTACAGTAATTTAAAAAAAGAGCGAATAAAAAAACTCTTTCTGACTTAATTTTTGCTAGAAACCCAATTATTGTATTAAAGCGGGTATTTATAGGACAGAGAATACAGAATAAAAAATTATTCTTATACTGTTTGTTTACTAAGCAGTAAAAGATTGTGAACTGATATATCCGTTGATGAAAAGCATCAAAATATGATTAAGTTAATGATTTCCTGAAAGCAATTTTTAAAGCGGTGCTGATTTTGTGCTTAAAATTCAGTGTAAAAAATTCAGTGTAGTAGCTCTTGTAAGCTGCTATTGTTTTATTATTGTATCAGCAGTTATTGTTTTAGAGCTAGGGGCATTGTTTCTGTTGTTTGTTTTATTTTCCCCTTAACGTTTATGGAGCCATTCATGTGAGACCTTACAAGACCTGCCACATGACCCTCAAAATTGCAGGAAAATGTATCTTAGTTTACAACTCTAGGAATTCAAACTTTTCTGTGGGGGCAGGACTCCAGATTTCTTAGCTTACATTTTTTTCTGCCTTGTTGCCATATCCTGATACCTGCATGCTAAATATCTTATTGAAAACCCCTGGTGATAAGTGGATTGAACTGAAAAAGTTAAAAATTTATGATTAAATGCTATGTAAAGGGATAGAATAAAAGGCTCTTTTGTAAAATCAAATTCAACAAATATGAAGTTGTCAGGTTAAGCCTGGCTCACATACGTGACATAATATTCTCCAGCTGAAGCTGAGGAATATCCTTTTCAAAACCACATGTGTAGTGAAAAATATTTGAAGGAATTATGCACATAATAACCTTCATTTGGGGCAAAAATATGCTTGGATATTGTCCTTGGACATTATCTTTTTCTAAAAGCACTCTTTGTCTTTGCTCAGAACAGATAATGTCCACAGACAAATATCCGAGCATGTTTTCATGCCAAATGGTGGCTATTGTGTTTATAACAACATAAGAAGGATGCTATAGGGCTATGATTCTAACATGTCATAATGACACAATAGCCACATAACACCATGAACACAACACAATTAGGAAAAAACAACTGATCTTACCTTATGGTTTTATGTTTACTTTCACATTGCCGATGTCATTTATGCTGTCTTGCTGGTGAACTAGGCGTTATTGACTATAAAACTAATTGCCTTTCACAGAGCAAGTTTTTGTTGCTGCTCTTAAAGGCACAAAATTCAAGTTCGTTCAAGTGGAAGTTGTTACCGTAGCCCTACATGCCCTACATGCCCGACATGCCCTGCATGTCCTACAAGCTCTACATGCCCTACAAGTCTTGCATGTCCTACAAGCCCTGCATGTCCTGCATGTCCTACAAGCCCTACATGCCCTACAAGCCCTGCATGTCCTACAAGCTCTACAAGCCCTACAAGTCCTGCATGTTCTACAATCCCTACATGCCCTACAAGCCCTGTAAAAAGCGCTTAGGGTGACATTTTCCGATCTCTTTTCGTTCCACCAGCTAATTACCCTTTGCCAAAAACATTGAATACTGGGGCATTCATATAAAAGGTGAAATAAGTTCTCATGAGGGTGGCTACAACGATCACAGCCTGGAGATGTTCTCAATTTCATTTTGAAAAGATTGCTGTTAGTAGGTAGAATGTTATGTACCACCTTATATTGAAAACATCTAAGTTTGTTTTCCATTTTTACCTTGAAGGATGATTCATAGACAGCTTTAGTTGAGATATTTTGTTCTACTAGTTTCCTTTCTATGTTTGGGGGTTTAAGCAATTTCCGCACAAACATTTTACGGGCAGTTTTGGCCGTGACGTTCGCGGACATGAGGTTATGTCCCTCACAGTTATCAAGAAATTCTGAATTAAGAATTGATTTTTTTCCATTCATCAGGGATTGCAGCAAGAATACCATTATAAGTTAAAAAGTTCACTGACAAACCATATTTTCTTTGAAAATTAGGTCTCGGTAAAAAGGTTCCTCTTTTGTTTTAAAGATGGTGAATTTTAGTTACACCTTTTCTATACCATGACGAGTAAAACACTGGTTTCCCATCTATTCTTTATGATATGGTTGTTCCAAATAATTTCGTGTAGATATTCCATAGTTGAGGAGGGGTTCTTAGAGTGCAACTCCTGCCAAACAGTCAGTATATTTCTGTAAAAGCTTGGTATGCGTTAGGTCAAATTTAAGTCGCGTGTGTCAAAATTACATTCAAAGATAAATCGACCCCCGTATTGAGCTGTAACAGAGAAGAGGGAGAACCATTTACCAACTACATATTGTTCCGGCCATGTGATGTTAAATGGAGCGCATCTGCCCAAATGGCATTTTAGGCTTCCAAGCCACATTCCTTCTGTTTTCGAGCAATTTATTTTCAGACCTGAGCAGGTACCAAAATCATTTAAAAGACTGAATAATTGACTGGCCGAACGCTCATCCTTTATAAATGCTGTAAGATCATCTGCATAGATACTTAGTTTTAATTCAGTGTCATTGATTTTTAAACTGTGGATATTTTCATTTTCTCTGGTCGATTGGGCAAGCACCTCAATTGCTAGTACAAAAAGAAGCCCAGACGATGGGCGACCTTGTCGAACGCCTCTATAGAGCTGGAAAAAGTCTGACGCGTGACCATTGTTCACAACACAACTTGTGATGTTAGAGTAAAAAGTATGGATCCATTTTCGAAACATCGGGCCAAAGTTCATGACCTCGAGTGCTTTGAACAAGAAATTCCATTCTAAAGAATCAAAAGCTTTTTCAAAATCGATAAAGAGTAACATGCCTGGCAGGTTTTTTCCTCATACGATTCAATCACATCAGAAATCAATCGAATATTTTCTCCAATAAAACGATTTTTGACATAGCCTGTTTGATCTCTGTTGATCAACATTGGGAAGACTTTCTCTAGCCACTTTGCCATACATTTTGTAGCAATTTTGTAGTCGATGTTCAACAAGGTAATCGGTCGCCAATTTTTTAAGAAAAGAGTGTCTTTTTTTTTCGGCAACAAGGAGATCACTCCTCTTTTTTGTGAGATTGACATTTCGCCACACTGGTAGGCATCGTTTAAACAGTCTTTTAAAGGAATAGCAACATAATCCCAAAAACATAAATAAAATTCCGCAGTGAGTCCGTCAGAACCTGGGGTTTTATTTTTCGAAAATTCTTTAAGAGAGGATAGGCATCCTTCTTCGGTAATAAGTCCTTTGCAGATTTTCTGATGTTCACCATCCAGTCTTTTTATGTTGTTGCAATTTAGGAAATGCGGTGCTGAAGCATTAAAAGTTTCTTCTGCTATTTGAGAAGAGTATAGAGTCTTATAAAAGTTTTTCGTTATCAAGGAGAGAGTTATTGAATTTCCAAAACCTTGGACCAGGCGATTTTTGGTTGTTTTTATATTGGATCTCCAAGGAAATCGGGCTATGATCCGAATCGTAAGAAGACTTTACATCTGTTTTACTTGTGTCAGGAATCAGGTACTTAGCAATAAGCCAATAGTCCAGTCTACATCTTATCTTTCCTATGCCAAGGTGCCAAGATGAGAACCACATGTGAATCTGTAAAACTTCTACTTTAAATCAATACCTTTTTGTTTAAAAGTAGTTAAACAATTCAATGTTATTTCTTTACAGAATCGAATTGCCTCCTTTGAAAGTCAACACAGTCAACCATGCACCCTGGTTGAAACAAAGCATTATAAAGGATCTCAATGAAATCCACATAGAATTGCAAAAGTTACTTGTCCATAAGCAACTACCTTCACCACAACTGGTTCAGAGGTTAGGGGAACTTGTAAATCGCCTAGACACAGCTGAAGGAGCTGAAACAGCAACTAATGCAGACAACAGAGCACAACCAACGAGTGCAACCAATGTGACAACCAGCAAAAGAGATGTAAATCTGCTGGATGTGTGTCCTGAAGAGTACAAAGGTGGAACATTTGGCTACCCTTGGTACAACAAAGGCTGGGTCATTGTTAACTGTAGCAATGCTAAACCACTTCATTCTGTTATAAGTGTTTTAGTTAACACCGCTGCATATCCACAGGATGATGAGAAGCACATTGAAACGGTTTTAAAAGGCATATCAGACACGTATCCCACAGTTCAGGTGCATTTAGCAACCCGTAGTGACCAAGTATTGGAGACTGCTAAGAAGTATAAAAATGTTGATGGTGTTAAAGTTGGTGATGCAAAGGTGAGCAAAGGATGGAACATTCTGATGAGTAAGGCATCTACTCCGTTTGTTCTGCTTGCACGTGATGTGGTTCACTTCACATGGTTGACCCAAATTGAGAGGCAGATTCGTGTGATCAGTCAGATACCAGATGTTGGAGTTGTTGGTGGATCATTCCGTAACCTCACAGGTCAATGGAAAGCAGGCTGCATGCAAACTACACTGAAAAACTTTGTTGTGGAATACCAGGAAGGTTATTATCACTCCAAAAATGGGTGCATGTTCTGTAACTATCTGCAGGGTCCTTTTGTAACCAAGCGAAATCTCCTGCAGTTTGATGAGAGTCTTCCAAATGAAGTTGTTTTTGAAGACTGGTTTCTGCGTGTTGTTGAAGGTGGTAAACTGATAATGACATGTCCAGATGCTATGTATTTCACTACGGATTACACCACGTATCCCAAAATAACAGACAGAATAGTATGGACTCCTTTGGCTAAAAAGTGGGAGCTGAACCGTGTTTTACTTCCCCATAGCATCAAACACTCATTTTCTTGTCAAGATATTGGTTTCAAATGCAATGCTCATAGCGAGTTACTCCCAGTCTGCTGTCAGGAGGAATACGCTGATGCATTGACATTTTTCCAGAAGTTTACTGATGAACACAATGTTACATTTGAGATTGACACTGGTTCTGCATTAGGTGGTGTTAAGTTCAATGGTCTTCTCCCATGGGATTTGGATGGTGACTTCATTGTTTTGTCCACAGATGTTGACATCTTTCACAAGAAAGAAACAATTGAGTATTTCCAAAAAAATGGTTACACCCTAAGTGGTTATACACCGCCTAAGTATAACTCTCAAAACGGAAAACTCGTAAATGGGTATTTCAAAGTTATTTTCAATGGATTTTATATTGAAGTTTGGGGGATGTGGGATGTGACAAACACTCAGTATCTTCCACCAGAGTTACAAAGGAAAGAAACTTTCACCAAGGCAAACATTCGAGGTAACTGGATTTACACAGCATTCAGTCCTGGTTTGTTTGCAAGGAACCGGTATGGAAGAGAAATCCTAAAACATTCACAGTCATGGAGCAAAACAGGATTAGCAAACAGTTTTGCTGACTATAAACCTGGCAGCTTTAGGCCTTGTGAGAAACCCAAACATCATGCATGCTTGCAGAGTTTCCCAGGTGATGGTGACCTTCCATTTTTGGTGGAATAGCAAAGCTTTCAGTCAAAAGGACAAGACCTGAGCACATGGTGTTTCACTGGATGTTATAACATGTTGCATTATAACAATCAGTAGGACACCATGCTCATAGAATGTGGGAAGCAGCTTCTGATGTTTACAGTAATGTAACTAAAATAGTGACTATGGCTAGAAAAGAAGCATAAAGACTAAACACACATATCTGTGTGCTGTGTCGAGACTATAGGTTGCCATGTTTGGGTGAGAACTTGCACAGTTGTAATGGAAGAGATGTTGATTATAGTGGCACGCCATCGCCCCATTGCATACAGTGTTGTACATAGTGACCACATATTTTGTAGTGTGCAGAGTGACGTAAAGGACTCATTAATTAACAGACTTTTTAGTGTATTTGGTAACTGAGTGACCTTTTATTCAGTTGCCTGTCATTCCCATACATATGTTAAATCATTACCCGGGGGGGGCACTCCTGCGAATTTGGGATAGGGGTGTACCGCGAAGGTTCTTGAACCCTAACCCTATTTAAGGACTAAGAAAGCGAAAACTGATACCCTTTTTAAGGCGCAAACCCGCAAAATGATACCTCATTCAAGGCTATTAAACCGCTGTTGCACAATCATTTGTTAATACTTAAAGGAATACATCAAATTTAAGAACAAACGTTCGTTTAGGATGGTGTTTTCACACTTCAGTATTATATAGGACAATTAAGCTACGCATCATCTAAGGACCACACCGGGAACACAGTAACAAAATGGTTAAAAAAGATACCCTATTTAAGGACCGAGAACCTCAAAAACCATACCCTATTCCGTGGCACATACCTATATAGCCCATATATGGGAGTACCCCCCCCCCCGATCATTACTTCCCTGTCGGTGTTTCAGGCTTCATCTCAATACCATTTGAAATTCTTTGATTGGTTCTGAGATTAGCTGTGTAGTTTTAGGACTGAGAAAAAAATGTGACTTTATTCACTTCAATTGTGTTTGGCTGGGAGCAGGCCAATTTATCACTTGGTGCCAATTAATTTGCACATGTTAGTAATTTTCTCAGTCATGAAACTAATGATTTATCGTACGAAAGCTTAAGCAGCAAGGATTTACAACAGATATGACATTTGAAAGTTCTTTTTAATTGGACTTGCCCGAGTGGCTCTAGCAATTTTGAGAGAATTCTCAAGTAGAGTTGTGTTAGAATGTAAGTATATCAAATGGAGTGGCGTTTACATGATTAACAACAACAACAACAACCATTTTATTTTGCTTTGTACGTAAAACATTATACAGCAAAAAATAAGTTCAACTTAAATAAGCCCAAAAAAACTACTCAGAATAGTAAGACCTAAATGAGCTGATTATAGTAGTATAACTGATTTACCTATACTTGTGAGATCTGAGTTTTGAAAGTATTGTACTGGTTTACAAGTTCATGTTCATGTTGCTGCATAAATTCAATCGCAACTACTTTTATTTATTTATTTTTAGAGCTAAACGTTTCAAATTTTCCTTTGTTTTCAACTTCCCATAAGCGACCGCTTAACAGTAATAGAGCGTAAACTGGATAAGAAGTGGTAACAGTATAATATTCCTGGCTAGTACAATGGGAAGAACTGGATTTGTTCTCGAAATTGACTTTTACATCAATAAAATATTGCATTGACATTGGTGTATTGGGTAAGAGTTGAGTCTTTTGACCCAATAAGTTCTCCTGGGTGACCACCTGTAAACGCTTAGGTGCGTAGAGATTCTAAGAAATTTTCCCTAAAAGCTCAAGATTTCTATGAAGTAATAGTTGATGAGGCTGAAGGCCAAATCAACTGTTACTATTTAGTAGAATTCTAACACTTGCACCCGTTTTTAAGTCAAAGAAACTGTCAATATCCTTCTTTTAGTCAGGAATTTAAAATCCATTTACATCCAACCTTTCTTCCCAAACTTAAGAAAAATGATAAAAACATCGCATTTTGTGGACAACCGACAACCACTTAAATTAACAATTAGATTATGAGCTCAAGATTTCTACGAGGCGATAGTTGATGAGGCCAAAGGCTGAACCAACTCTCTAAAATCAAGAGCAAATAATCTAATAATATTATTATTGTTTTAGTAGAATTCTCACTAAAATTTACTTCAGATAACAATTTCCATTTATATCTTGACGTTTTATTAAACTTTTTAAAATATATCGCTCGGATTGAATTGGCATGATAGTTAAACTATGTTGGCATTTAAGATTTAAGTTGTGCACATCATTTTTTAAAATAATTTCACTTTTTTAAAATTGAAAATTAAAACCGTAAATGTCCTTCCTTTAGTCTTCTCCCTAATTTATTGCATCAAACTTTACCTCCAAAACTTTGGATGCCGCCTTTTTGCTCATGGATGTTACGTAACATCCATGAGCGCGACTCCACCGTTGTCGTCGTCGCCGCCGTGCGTACGCGCCCACGAGCATTACCGCTAGCCATGATAACCATGAGAAAATGAACTCATGGGTTTCCTTCAGTTTCCTATATGGGTATGGGGCTCCGCTTGGCGGCCCTTCGGGCCGCCGGAGCTCCGCTACTAGATTTACCGTTTGCCTCACCTATAGCCATATATAAATGATGTAACAGAGAATTAACTCTAAAGTGTAAATTTTAGTGCTAATTTAACCCATGAATAACCCACTGGGCGTTAGCCCTAGTAAAGGGAATCAGGGAACCACACGAGGTAAAGAAAAAATCTTTTGACCTCGGTGGGAATCGAACCCACGACCTCCGT
>CM042746.1:24951477-24973953 GCA_022496165.2 Catalaphyllia jardinei | reverse complement strand
TTGGACTGCTGCATATGATAATAATGTTGTGCTTGCTTTAGACAGCAAAGAACTTTAGCCACATCAATTTAGGGCTTAGACGTGCAATGAAGAAGACACTCCTAGCTGCCATTGGCATTATTTGGCCTGAACTTTGATGGGGGCTAAGACTTAGAAAAAATATGTTGTAGAGTTTACATCTACTTTCCCGCTCCTCAAAATTGAAGTACATCCAGGACATTGCTATTTGCCAACAAAACATGGGCACAAACAGTGTGAAGGAAAGCACGTCAAAGGCTGATCGATTGTGAGTAAACCTTTCATTTCCTTGTCTTATCATTTTCAGGCATTTTCGGCCTAGCTAACTATCAGACATGTCTGTAATTCGCTAGCGCAGGGGAGATTGATTGCTGTGGTTTCCGGTGACAACATGCGGCAATTAATTTTGGCCCAGTTTGTGTTAAGTTCAATTGATTCTCTATGTAGGATGCTCTTGCTCAGTCCATTCAGGACGATTCAGGCCTTTAGAAAACTATAGATCAGCTCTCCGCTGTGGTTTTGATATTGGTACGTTCGTGTTAATTTAGACTCAAAATTCATTTTAAAGCATCGTTGAACTCTGTAACTCTTTTCTAACTGGCGGAAAGTGTACTGTGAATTTTCAAAATCAGCGCCTGTGACATCATAACTGCTGATTATACAATAATCATGTCAAGGACACTCAAGGTCAAGGGTAATCATGTCAAGTTCGCATACTTTGTGTTACTTCCTGTGCCATCAGTGAAGAAGCAAAAACATGACTTCCATTTTTTTTTGTTCAGTGTATAATGAAACAATTATTCATTTTTTGTGATATCCAGAATAATCAAGGTCAAGGTAAGGGTTATCAGCCAAAGCCAAAGAGATAACCCATACCGAGACTTTGATTATTCTGGATATCACAAAAACTCATCCAATAATGATTATTGGATAATTATTGTTAATACTTGTGCAGATGGGATTTTTCTTGGAGAAAAGAAACCATTTTTGTTTCAGGAGAGGGATGAGTATTGGCCAGACTTATACCAGAGACTAATCATGTGACACTGAGTTTATTTTAGGAGATGATATATTCATCTGACTAACAGCGGAGGGTAACAGAATTGTTAGGGTCATATCATGGAGCACATCTTTTAGAATCAAACTACAAAGAATGAAACATTTATGATACAAGTTGGTTATGGTATCATTTTTATCATATTTTATGAAAATTGTTTGAGTTTATGATATCATCACTGGGCTTACTTGCGTATTTTAAATACACCATACTTGAATATCTCTAGAGTGGAAAGAGATTTTGAAAATAGCAAACAGCATATTACTTACCTTACATGTTTAGGTTTTAAAAATATTATGGCTTAAATAGAACAGATGCAAATTTCATGGATCATATGTACTAAAGGCATTGGTGGTTGAGTGTTGATCAACCTTTGATCAACACTTGAGTGACATCTCTAATGATATGTGATCAACATGGATTGATACTTGGCTGGCACTCGGTCAACTTCTCAATCAACTTTAGGTCGATAGTCAGCCAAGTGTTGACTGATTCATATATATTTGTTGCAGTTAATTTTTGGTCTCAGTGAATGTTATAATTTTACTAGTTAGTTTTTTTTCTAACTAGGTAATAATATTAATTTTTTAACTACTTTTTTCTTTCCTCTTTTTTTGGGCTGAGGGGTGGGGGTGTTTCTCAAAAAGAATAACATGCTTACAAACCAGCCCTAACCCTATCCCTTTCCCACATCCTGTTAACCCCCTAAGCCTTACCCTATCCCTAGACCTAACCCCTCCAGTTTTTTTTTATTTTGCACTCACCTGGATTTGAACTCCAGACCTCTGACTTTGAAGTCCATCTCCATCTCCACTATTCCACACAGGCAATCATTTCAAATTTGCTCATATTTGTTAGTCTAATAAGTTATTAGTCCCAGACTCACCCTTCCCCTTTGACACAAATTAACCTGGTTAGAAGAAAAACTAACTAGTAAAAATAAAATTGCTTAGTTAAAAAAAACTAACTAGTTAAATTATAAAATTAACTGAAACCAAAAATTAACACTTAATGGCATGTCTGCAAAAATTAGTACCAAGATGCCAATCAAATGTCGATCAAGTGTCATCTGAGGTGTCAATGAAGGGTCTATCGAGGTTAAAGATCAATACTTGACTTCAGATGGCTTAAATATACATGATCCAATTTCATCATCATATTTTTAAGTGCTTAAGATATTCTTAAGTATAGAGAGAAGGAAGGGAATATGTTTTTTGTACAAGATCAGAATTTATAACATGCTTAATGGGGGAGGGGTAATGGATTGCCTTTGTCATCACGGGTGTCCCAAACTCACGATTCAAGGAATCAATGAAATCTTAATGATTTATGTACACGTATTGAGTGAGACGTTACTGACTTAAGTGCAGGGTGTTATGTTACACATCAGGCAGTTGGGAATTTGAGCGCTCTATACTAGTTACAAGGCATGGTATTGAATTTAAAATAACGAAGGATAAAATTGTGCAATGAAATAAAATGTTACTTTTTTGAATAAAATTAAGAAAATTTACTCACCTTGCCTAGTTTCTGTTGTCTATTTGGCCTATTTCGTCGTTTTTTTGAGGTTTTCGGGTGTTTGTTGCAGCTTTCTATAGACAAAGTCAAGGCTGGACACTGCTGTTTCGAAAGACCTGGGCCACAAGGCTGTTTTCTCACCGAAATTCAAATCCCCTGCTTGATTTTTCCCTCCAACGCAAAGAAGGATAGTCCGTTGGTCCCCTTTTCCGTTTGGCCTGGAAAAATCTTCAAACTTTCCACTCCAATTCAAACTATTTTTGCTTCACTGCTGGAGCTTTCAACTTTCTGATGTAGCTTGTTTTCATCCAACAGACTACGTCACAGTTTGAAATCAACATTAGCGACCACTCCTGCATGACAAATGCAACTTACCGAACGGGTGCACAGTCTGGGGAGAGGGTTGTATTTTAACGGAAATTTTTGACTGTGCACCCGTCTGGTAAGTTGCATTTGTCACAAAAGAGCGGTCGCCAATGTTGTTTCAAGCTGTGCCATAGTATGTTTTGTTTTGTTTTTGTTTTGTCATCACTATGGTTTACCATTATTTTATTTCAGATATAATATAATATTATGTAGTGATAATTACTTTGAAGGATTATTTCTTAGTTAAGTCACAAAATTGGAACTTGAAATAAACGTTCCTTATTCCATTAAACGTATTTGTCAATATTACTATACTATTTAGTGTTGTACTCTTCTAAAGGTATTTACTGGCTGATCTGGTAATCCCTTTGGTGTTGTTACAGTACTTCCAAATATTCTGATACAAAGTCTAAAGGTGCATATTTGTATGCTTACAGTGTTATGTTTGTAATTTGTAGAGATCCCTCCAAACCAGCGATCGATGAAGCAGGATTCCTGTCCTTGATGTTTCTCACCTGGGCATCTCCAGTCATCAGCAAAGGTTTCAAGAGGACTTTACAGCTGGATGATTTTGATAAAATCTCCCCTTATGAGTCAGCTAAAGTCAACTTTCAACGCATCACTAGACTGTGGAACGACGAAGTCAAACAAAAGGGACTTGAAAATGCTAGTATGCACCAAGTAATTTGGAGAGCAGTGAGAACTAGGATATCATTTGGGATTTTCTTCTTACTTTTGTCTCAACTAGTTAGCTTTCTTGTGCCAGTAAGTAAAAATAGTTTAATTGAATTGTTAATATTGCTTGAAGAATCCTAGCACCATTGTGTGGACTTCTAGAAAAAGATCCATTCCCACTCCTAACAGGGTTACTGGAAATGCTCAAGGGGAGGGGGTGTGACAATTTTTTTTGGAGAAAAGTGGAACTAAAAATGGAATTTCCAGAGGGATGGATAGTGGAGTTTCAAACCTAAGCCTCCATTGGAGGGTTAGGGATCTTTTGTGAACAACTCATTTTAGCTCAAGGTTAGTTTTTTGGATTTTTTCCTAGGTCTAGCTTGTACTTGAAACATTTTGACAACCCTGGAATTAATGATTATCATTAAGAAGTTCTGCAGTTCTTAAATACATGTACATAAAAACAATTTAAATACTTGAGTGATGCGAAGTTAAACTATGTAACTATTTGATAGTTAATTTGGACATATTAACAGGCAATCTTTGTGCGACAAATTCTGGAATATACAGAAGAGAAGGACTCAGTATCAAAAGTGGAAGGAATTGGTTGGGTAAGTTTGTTGTATTCTACCATAGGACTAAAGATTGAAATGATTGTATAAGGGAAGCATTTCATGTTAGACAAAAAGTGGAAAAGTTTATAATTTTGTCATGGTGTGTTTCTATTTATGTCTTGTAGCCATGTAAAGGTAAGGAAGTTTTATCCATAAATTTCATAAAGTGTACAGGCCCCCTGAAATTTAACTCCATGCTATTCTAACAGTATACATGTACAGTGGAACCTTGTTTATCTGGCCACCAACAAGCCACAAAAATCTGGCTGTATATATTAAAGAGCTTCTTACTTAAAATAAGAATTGGATCAAGCTTTTGTTCTGGCCAGAATAAATATGCCTTGATAATGAGGTGTCTGTATTATTAATTAGGTGGCTGTAGGGTGATTCAACTGTATTCCAAATATTTAGTGATCAATATTTGACCAATTCTGTAGGTTATTGGGCTTCTACTGGCAGAACTAACAAGAAGTGTCTTGTTGTCAATGGCTTTCTTCACAAACGCTCGTACTGGAGCTAGAGCAAGGGCTATGGTTCTTACACTGGTTTACAACAAGGTGTCAAAACTCAGGAATGTGGGAGATAAGTCTATCGGAGAGGTGAATAATTCAGCTGTGTCTGATTCAGCTATACAGTGAAATTAATGCTTTGTGTCACAGGGACCTCAATAACTTGCAAAAACCATAAATTTATAGCACTGCTATAGCTTTACTGCTGGCAGAGTGAGCTGTCTTAATTCTGTATGTTCATTACCAGTATGTTAAGTCCCTATATAACCTAATTAAGACAATGTTATGACCCTATTCTCCCAGGAGAGACATAGGAAATAAGTCAAGTATCAGCTCTCTTTCCACTTCATTTGTTTATGTTGGTGAAACTGTTCAGTTCAGTCATTAACCCATCCTCCTCCCATTTGGCATCGTTGTCTCTTAATTGGTAGTATACATTGCAAAGCAACACTTCATTGTCAGGGCAAATTGCTTCCTCTTATAACTTAATTACTAGCAGTAATCAACGATTATGAGAGTGCGTCCGATGCTGTATAAACTTTTATACAGATACTTTAAATGATTTCTCTAGCTGACTTTCAACCTCTAAAAACCAACCTTTTTCATCAACAACCGGAGTTTTAAAGAAAGATATTTCAGTGACAAATTCCATGCCATTCTGATTGAACAGGTCTTGGTACAAACTACGTTGCGTGACGGCGCCAGGGCGGCCACTTTCCGACCCACAAGTTTATAGGACTAAAATATTTACATCAGCCTTCAGATTTCGTGCTAAATGTTTTCACATTATTAACTTGTAAAAGTATATTTTTTACGAACATTATTCTAAGCAGGAAGCTCAAATATAAGTACACATTTGCAATCACGTGCTGCTTGTTCATCGTAAACAAACTCCGTGTGACTGATTCGAGTATTTCCGCTGGCCTGATACAAAGTATACAGTATTTACATTTCCGTTCCCTGGCTCAGGTTCACTCTTACGCATCTTATAAAATAAACAAGGTCCTCATGAGCCCAAACGAACGTTTAAATAACATCATACTATTGAATATAATACTACTCAGCCTCAAAATCCCACAGCAAAAGTATCCAACGTTACCTCTGTGATCGAGAGCGCATGGAAAGAAAGTCCAAAGTCTACATGGCCTGCTCACATGCTCACATGTTCGTCACATGTGTTATCACGTCTCAGTTACGGTATCAGTTTACTGGCCGTGACCATAGTTAATAACTATGTCATGACATAGTTACATGTAGTAACTATGTCGTGACATGCCCCTGCAAAAATTAAGTGGGGCGGCCATTTTTGTGCCCTTACAGGAATTTGGGTTTTCCAGAAAATAACCTTACACAGGACAACCAACTCTGCAGAGTCACAGGCCAAAATTAGGGTTGCGTTCCTATTCGTCAAACGCAATTATCTATTCTTCAATGGACAATAAATACTATTAATTTCCTTGAAGAAGATGGAGTGATTAGGTTTGAGTCACTTAACACAGCTGTTATGGTTGTTTTGATTATGTTGCTTAAGCAAAACTCTGTATTCAAATATTTCTATTTTAGTTTGTCAACTTGTGTGCCTCTGATGCTGACAGAGTTTACCAAGGAGTAGCACTAAGTAGTTTTGTTCTAGGTATGTGGACTTAAAAATATCTTGCTGTTTATGAGAATAATTTGATAGGCTATCTGCAGTCCTTTTAATCCTCTTGTGCAATTTAGTGACCTAAAGATTGGCACATTCATGTGGCCTTGTTTGTGTGCTGGCAACGTGATTCATTGTGATGACAGTGTTCCTGGGCAACGCACTTCATTCTCTCCATTTCCCTGTCCTTTTTTTAACTATTTTTAAAAACACTCTTTTAGGCTTTCCTGTCATTATTGTTTGTACCATCATCTACACCATTATCTATATTGGACCATCAGCTCTGATTGGATGCGGCATATTCCTTTGCTTTTTTCCAATCCAGGTAATGTTGAACTAAAATATTAAGTAGTTAAACAGACCAAACCCTGCCTTAATTTAAACCTCCATATAAATATGACCACTTTATCAAATCCACTTACTGCTGCTTAGATTCAGTGGGAAGTAAAGCTTAGTGAGGGGTACATGGGGATTTGCAGTGTTGCGGAGTTGATGTTTTGTTAATGCGGTTTTGCGTTGAATAAAATATCAGTTTGCGGTGTTGTGGTGATCTCAAACTCTACGGTGTGCGATGTTTATAAGTAAATAATCGGGAAGCCTATGTGCATCAAGCATGATGAGCGTCATGGGACGTGACAAGACGCGGCAGTCGGTCAGTTCTAGACAGTTGACATGGCAACCAGACAAAAATTGAGGTGTTCTTGCTCGTGAAGCTCGCTTGGTCAAAACAACAGCTGTGTTTACTAAGAAGAGTCTGGAGAATTATGTAAATCATAGTAATGCCTTGACAGCTGTTTGACGATGGATGACTCTTTTGACCTGCAACTTTCTTGACCTTCTATTTTTTCAAAACGATTATGGATATCGAATGACAACACAGCTGCTTTCTTGATGCCTTTTCAATGACTCCTGGACTCGACTTCCCATCGGATCACTTTGCTGTTCGCCGCTCGCACATGTGACTCAAAGGTGAGCCTGTTTGAAAGGCTACTAGCTCCAGAAAGCAATACTTTCAGTCAAGATAGGGCTCCAGTCGGCTCCAGTCAGTGAGTTACACTAAGAAAAGCAAGCGAGGTAAAAGAGAAGGATCTGGGGTGAAGGCCTCTTCTCTTTTTTCCTTTGTTCACTTTCGTTGCGCAAGCTTTCTTCACAAGAACTAGGAAACCGATTTACAGGTGTTAGCAGTATCGACATGTGGGCAAAGAAAAGCGTTATGATTTGTTTATTTTGTGGAAAGTTTTTGAGCTATAAAAATAGGAGTCTAGATAAATGAATCATTGCGCTAGAAATATGTGTTATGGACTTACGATGACGGTGTTTTGTTGACTTTTCATGTGTTGATGCGGTATTCGTTAATTTTTTGGGGGTGTTGCGGTGTTCAGGAGCCCCCCATGTCCCCCTCCTTAGTCAGGCAATTCCTTGCACCCCCTTTTTACAACAGTTCCAGACCGACTGCAGTGAATATTGAATTCAATAACAAGGCTTCATCTCTAATCATTACTTTGACTATTAGTAAATTGTTGGAGACTGAAGAATCATCATTCATACTTTTAGTTCCATTTTGCAGATTGTTTTTGCTTTGTTGTGAACCCTTGCTCGCACATGTTTTTGTACGCTTTGTGTCTGATTCATGTATTAGCTTGGAGTTCTGGTTGGTTCACGGGATTGTGTGAGTGTGTCTTTTTTGATTAGCCAGAGTGATTGCTCTGCTTCTAGTTCCTTGACACACAATTAAAAACTGCTCTTAGGCTTGGTCACTCAAATACTCCACATGATTACTGATCACTAACATGAAGCAGCGTTGATTGCAAACTTGTTACACATCAACAGAAATAATGATTGAAGATTAATAATTTCCTAAAAACAATTTATAACTATTTCAAAGAATTAGGTGCTCTAATTTGTAGGCTTCATTATTAAGACAGATTTTGCTCAAAGTTCAAGAAAGAAGTGCAAAAATTAAAAAAATCTAGTTATGGTAACTTTTTGAATACTATTTAATAAACCATCTCATTTTAATCAATTTCTATAAGTGATCTGCATTTAAATTTTTAAGCATTTCTCAAAATTAAAAAGTTTATGTCAAATCTTATAGGAATGCTTTAAGGTGGCTGAAAACAGTTTCCAGTACTTACCAATACTTAGAGTTTGATGGGTCATTGTAACCACTCTCTACCGGTTGATGCCAAAATCATAGTATCAACAAACTGCCTAATTATCAGTGAACAAGTTGCTGTTGATTTTGTGGCACCATAGGTTACCATAGCAACAATAAGACCTGCTAAAAACACTCTTAATTTTAGCTTTAAGCACTTATAACTCAAAAACGAGCTTGGTGACCCCCATTTTTATTATTGAATTGTAATCAGCATGATGAGATGCAACTTTTTGCAAAGTTTAAAAAAATTCTGCGAAGTGGGTTCAGAGCCACCTTAAATTTTCCAAAATTTAAGGTGGCTCAACCCCCTTCGCAGAATATTTTTAAACTTTGCAAAAAGTTGCATCTTATCATGCTGATTACAATTCAATAATAAACTATAGTGAGACAGTCTTAGATAGTGCAGAGTGTTATGCAGGACTGTCATATACTGCCTGTATGTAACTTTATAGTTCAAGGCTCAAAAAAGGAGGATACAGTATTCTTGCTTTTTTCCTGTTGGAGAAAAATGAAAAAATGTTATTAACTTCTGAAAAAATGAAAGAGGAATGATTTTGTTTCATTCAAGAGGCAAATTTTCATATCATCGATAAACAATAATATAATTTTATTACTAATTTAGTTATCAAATAGTCACATCGTGTCTTGGAATAGCATGTTCTTATTAGGTTGCCACTGTTGGTGTTAACAATAAACCAGTTCAAAATACACAATGATATTGATTAATACAGCCAAGAAGTGTTTCAACTTGACCGATATTATATCCTACATCAGCGAATGAGTCCCCTCAAAGACTGGCTAAATTTATTTGTGGTTTCCGTAGATACCACAGTGTCTGCAGCAATATTTGAGAAGTTTCTTTTGTCACAACATTACTAATTTTAATGCTGCTAACTCAGAAATGTTTCGGGTAAATACATTTGTGAACTTGTTCTCTTTCATAGGGGAGAAAATAAACAAGTGGCTGAGGAGATCAATCTGTTTCCCTCTTTAAAGCTTAGCAAACATGAAGTAGTTTGAAAACAGCACATGGCATTTTTGAACCGAGCTAGGGATGATTCCAAAAGATATGCTGTCACAAAAGCATTCTTTGCTCTAAAAGGGAGAACTGATATTACCTGAAATATAACTGCTATCGCCCATTAGGTGGAGAGTTTGGTATCACACGCATGAATCTGAACTTGAGAATGGATTGTACCATGCTGACAATGCTAGAGTGCATGCATCTTACATGATGTATCATTTACCTAACATATAGTTAACACTAATGCTTATCAATCTGTGCGTGCTCTTCGAGCAATTTGTTCTTAAGAGAATACATGTAGTACCACTAGGATAACAAGAGAATATCAGAACCATATATAGTTTTGTGATGTTATTCAAGAAGTAAGGTAAGTGTACTAAGTTTTTCATAGAAATCAAAGGTACCTACCCTACCCCCTCAAAACTAGGCTAATTAATTAATTGGAATTAATTAAACAAACATTAAAGTTTACGCCTCATTGCCATAGTGCCAAAGTGCCTTAGTGCCTTATTACCATAGTGCTCTAGCGCCGTCAACCCCCAAACCATCCCAATAGTGCACTCTGCACTAAAAATGGGGGTCACCGAGCTTGTTTTTGAGTTATAAGCGCTTAAAGCTAAAACTAAGGGTGTTTTTAGCAGGTCGTATTGTTGCTATGGAAACCTTTTGTGCCACAAAATTAACAGCAACTAGTTCACCGATGATTTGGAAGTTTGTTGGTACTATGATTTTGGCATCAACTGGTTTTGAGTGGTTATAATGGCCTATCAAACTGTAAGTCTTGGAAAGTACTGGAAACTGTTTCCAACCACCTTAATGCGTGTGTTGTGTTTTGAACTAACACGAAACATCCATTTTCATTGAAACATGGATAGTTTCAAGTTCAATTTTCTCTTATGGAGTCAGCTTGAGAGCTTAAGTCTTGATAGTTCTTCTTACCTTTATTCATACATTGTCGTGGTATGAAGCTTATTTTAGTCACTTTATTTTTGCCGTTATTGCTTGAATGTTTTGTTATAAGGATCATGCCAATTACATTTTGCAAATCGTAACAGAAGGAAAAGGTCATGAAATGCTTTGTTCAGCTATAGTTGTAAACCTGAATGTCTCAGGAGTAATGAGTGTGATGTTAATGTTTGTATTTATGTTTTCAGGCTGTTGTTGGAAGACTTCAAGGAAGATTTCGATTCAGAGCAGTTGGAATCTCTGATCGGAGGGTAAGGTGTTGTAGATACTGACGAACCGAATGGCACTGAATAGACAAAGCAATATTTACACACTGAGTTGAAGATAGTTAAACCTGGCCTGGCAGAAATCTTTCAAGGATTATTGAGGATCTTATCTATTATTGCTAATCTTGTTTCTCCATACTGCACCCAAGCTATATAACTAGCAGTAACCAATGGTTAGGAAGTGCGGGCGTTGTCTGTTGCGAGATGGAACAGACATTATTGAGGATAGCGTTGGAGAAGCGAGGGAGAAGTGCGGGGCTGAGGGGTCCTGCTGTTGATTTATTTATAATCAGTTGTTGTTGTCTTTAATAATATTACTCTTATTGCTGTTGTTATTATTGTTGTTGTTATTATCGATATCGTTGTTATTATTATTATTGTTATTATTATTGTTGTTGTTGTTGATGATGTTAGGACTACTGTTAACATAGGAAACCAGGTCGAAATTGAAACTGTACAAGCACAGGGTCAACAATGATGAAACAATTGTGACCCTATTTGGGAAAACCGGGCTTAATGAAAATAGCGTTGTTAGCATTTTCAATGCATTTTGAATGCGTTGATAATGCTTTACAACGCGTTGATAATGGTTCTAAATGCGTTTGTAATGTTACCCAGTCCATTGTAAAAACATTTACAATGTTCAACGAATGTTTAAGAATGGATGAGAAATGTTTCTCAATGCACTGGCAACTTTTTGCAATGTTTGATCCATAACACTGAAAACAAGGACCTTTCACCCCGTTGCAACAAAGCTGACCACACACTGTCAACAGAGCCAATAGCGTTTTGTTTTCAAGCGACAGATATTCAATTAAACAACAAAATTCTGCATCTGAGAGAATTTGATTTTGTTCAATTCATAAAAAGCAATTTACAGCAACTTACATTGAAACTTTGGCGGAGCAACAGCGAATACCCACCAGAATTAGAAACGCAGAAAAAAAATTGGCGACGGCGTGATTTGGCAGCTTTCCCCCGAGGTTCGTTAACTTTTCTGTCATTGTTTTTGCCGCAGAATAACCATTCAGCGAAGGCATCATCAAAAATACTTAACACAATAAATAGGAATGAACTTTCCTGAACTGCAATCTTTCAGCAGGAGCGAGTCAAGACTACGCTGATGACAAATAATTATCTTCGTCGAATGCGTGGTGTGCGTGACATGGGATGATCAAAACTGCTACACCGTCGGTTGCATCTAATCGTGAACAGCTTGAGGCATTTCAAAGATTTTTGAAGCTTCATTAACTGTTGGTTTTCAGAGCCAATGAAACTGAAGGGTGTACTGAAAATTTATCTATTTTCCCTGGTAATTTTATACGAACATTATGAAGCAGACACTAAGGCAGACAAGGTCGCGCCACCTCATTGTTATGTTTATGGCTCGTTTTTCACCTTTTATCTTTATGGTGTTTTATTGCAGTGGTTAGCGAAGACCTTTTTGATAATTTGAACTTTACTGCAAAAGGGATTAACCTGCACCAGTGTAAAAGAAAAATTTTAGGAGGCCTGCAAAACAAAATTTATTCAGTAGCAAGAGTTCAAATTTGTGATCGCTCGTGCGAAACGTTGACATTCCTTTGTGCCATTCAAATCATGTTTGTGATGTTGCGTTGTTGTAGTTGCCAACTAAAATTGTCAGGATCTATTTATCACCCTGATCCCGATTTTAAGTGGTTTTTGAACAAAATTTTGTGAAAGAAGAGTATTTCTTTATTCACTGGAACAAATTAAGTAATAGACCGCTTGTCTGAAGTTTGCTTTCGTGACATCATTTTGACCTTTCTGTCTGCTATCAAGCTTTCCATTTTGAACTTCCAATATGTTGGGAATAAGGTTACAAATTGAAAATATCCAACATTGTTTCCATAACATCGCTCGTTTTGCCTTCCAATATGAGTGTTTGGATACCCTGTAATGTTTTTCCCAAAGGAAAGGTTATTCCCAAAGGAAAGGTTGTTTTAAATTCAGTGAAATTCGAGACTTGATCGATTGTTCAAATCGAATGTCATTTGAAACCCCGGGGTTTGAAACACATGCATGAAGCAGACAATCTTTTTTTTTACTGCCAGAAGTTCATTCAACACCATAAGAACTGAAGCCAAAATAGGAACTCAAGTTTTACGAAGCTTCATCGCGTTCTCTGCAAAATTACATCGCAAAACTCAACATACAGTATATGATATTTCTGCTCAAGTTCAAAGATGCTGTACGAGCTGGAGTTGTCAACAATTCGTTGTAAAGATTTTAATAACTGATAGCAGCGGTTCTATGAATGATTCCAAACGGCTGGCTGTTGTGTTGTCAATGTTTGAAAACGCACCGACAATGTTTTGAAATGATTTTGAAATGGATCTGCAACGCATTTCGGTTCCGTTGAAAAACATTGCCAACGTTTCAAAACGCAATGGAAATACTCTTCAACGCATATCCAACGCATTGAAAATGCATTACAACGAAAAAATGCTTTAACACTATTTTCGTTAAGCCTGCTTTTCCCAAATAGGGTCACAATTACGGTCAAAAACTAACTGGCTACTTCTTGATGGGTTAAGTAAACTTACTTTTTTTGGTGTTGGTGATAGAAAAAGAGCAGTTAACTTTCCCATAATTATAGTTGTCTATTCATTTGGTGACATACACCTAAGCAAATAGTTACAGAGTTAAAAAAAAATTTCAGGCAATAGTCTGAATGGATGGTAGATTTCTAAAATTCAAAGTTCCTTAGAAAGCTTAGCCTGATATTGTGATATTTCAATGAAAACTTAGGTTTTTTAGCGAATTTGGCCTTTTTTAGCGAATTTGGCGTCACGGATTATCTGTAGGCCGTCACAGATTTTCAATGAAAACTTAGGTTCTTCAGGGGCTTACCAGTTGTTTCGTACCCATGGACGTTTCGTACCCATGGACGTTTTGTACCCAGACGATTCATACCCAGGCTGAGATGTTTCGTACCCACTTTCGGTCAGTTCGTACCCAACCCTCTGGTCAATTCGTACCCAATAAATTGCCGCATAAAGTTTTTGGAGTTTTTGAGTGAGAAACTTGTTAAAATGATTAAGATGCATGTGCAAGGTATGTGTGGTCTTATTTGTTATATGCATGTGCAGACGGTCATCATTTTTAACCCTGAAAATGGCAAACAGCTGAAAACATTTGGTTTGAGCAATTTTTAATTTTTAACCATTTCTTAACTTTTAGCCTTAACTTAACAATAACAGTGTCAGTGGCCCGCGAGTTTCTTGACAATAGCAGCTAATTATTATCGAGCGCAAGATAGGTGTGATTTTTTCTCTTTTATTTCAAAAGTATTAAATTAGAATATTGCAACAATGAGACTAAACAACATTAGCATTAACTAACGAAATGCTCAGAATTTCAATCCTTTCGGTTTATGGGTCCACCTATAAAACGTCTTTGAAGGTTTTGCTTCTGAAACTTCTTAAAACAATTAAGATGCAAATAAAGATATTTTTAATGTACCTGTGAGAAAATTGCAATTCGCAGTCGAAATATTAAGATTCTAAGTAAAGTTTTTTGGTTTATACTTGTGTTAGTGGCCCGCAAAAAATAACTGCCATTTACTTTTCTATTGTTTGTACCTGCGAGTTTCTTGACAATAACAGCTAATTAGTATCGCGTGCAGGGTAGGTGTGATTGCTCAAAGGATGTGCAAATATCAACAGGCCAGTGATGCACTGAACTTAGACATTAGTTACATTTACTACGAGGATTTTTATTATTTGTTACTAAGTAGAACAAGAACGTTTTAACAAGTTTCTCACTCAAAAACTCCAAAAACTTTATGCAACAATTTATTAGGTACAAATCAACCAGAGGGTTGGGTACGAACTGACCGAAAGAAGGTACGAAACGTCTTAGCCTGGGTACAAATTGTCTGGGTACGAAATGTCCATGGGTATGAAACGACTGGATACCTCACGGACAATACTGTCACAGGTTTTACCCATTTTGACTGTCTCGGATGTTCGACGGTCACGTGTTTTATCAACCCCCAAAATTGTAACTCAGCGAATACTGAACGGATTTCGAAAATTCAAAGTTCCTTAGAAAGCTTAAATTGTGTACTGAGATATTTAGCATTTTTTCTGATGCGTCAATGATAGAAAAAGAGCAGTAAACTTCTGCGAAATTCCAGTTGTCTAGGTAATTAAAGTCACCCGGTGACATTTACGCAAGCGAGTAGTTACGGAGTAAAAGCTATTTCTCAAGGAATACTGAAAAGATTTCGAATATTCAAATTTAAAGCATTTGATTTTGTGGATCAAATCACCTATATCTTACGGAAAAATTTGCAGTTTAGCCTTTCCCTGATGTTGATGAACGGTTTGTCGTTGCTTGTACAACTAAACGCTGGACGTGACATGTGCTTCGGAAAGTTACGTTGGCTATTCACATGAAAATTCACACGACCCATGCCAGGGACCTTGAACGCAACTCCAGGGCCTTTGCTCCGTCGTTTCCTTACATACCATTCATTCCAGTTGGAAGAACAAAGGAATGCTAAGCATGTGCCGAAATTTTGCCTCAAGTTGGCTCTAGCGCTGTACCCTTTAAAAACGTGCCGCTGACCACCAACATCAAGATTAGTCTGCGGCTCGCTTTTGCTCACCCGCAATAAATCAAATAGGAAGCTGTATTAGTTAGAATTTAAATGGTAATCACTTCATTGCAGAAAATGACCAGATTATTTATTCAAATACAGCAAATGATGCCATCTTTGCTACCACATTGGATAGGTTGACTTAGTGCCATTGCCCGGCCCTTCAAATTATGTCAGGGTTCAAATTGCATTGTACATTAATTTGTACAAAAGAATGTCATGTGGTTCTTTCAGATTAATTAAGACTTTCTTGTCTGTTAGTTACACAGTTCTGTAACAATATTTTCTATGCTAACCATACATCAGTAAGTTTGTGACTAGATGTCTTGCTAATTATTGTTTTCAGGTTTTGAAACCATTTTTCTTTATCAAGTATAATACTCTATTCCTGTCTATTCTACTGGAAACATTTTGTTTTAGCAAACTGTTGGTGGCTTGTTGGTAACCTGTCGGCTTACAGTGAGTCGTGGAAGCTATTCTTCGCAATTGCCAATGATCTTTTATTAAGGGTCCTTAGTGAGTCTATATAAATTTTGTAAGATCCTCAAAAACCCTGTTGAAAAGGAGCTTTAGCAAACCACGATGACTAGGCCAATAAGAACATCACCGAACTGGTGTTTTGAATCTTGGTACATTTATTAGCCGTCATCAAAACAACAATGGGACATAACCAAGTGTATTTTGGTGAGCGTGACCTGTAACAACTGATTTTTCAGACCTCCCTTTGGAATTGAACATGTACTGCCATAATTTATTAATTTTGAACAAGGTTGTAGTCCAGTAGGAATACCAAACAGAGCTACATTACTGCAACATTCAAAGGTTTTTACAAGATGAGTCATCCTTAACATCAACATGGTCATTGTCAAAGCTCTCTTAAGTTTTCACCAGAGAGAAGGAGGCAGTGGGACTCCCATGGATCACCTGTGTGTTTTCTTAATTTCCTCAGTTTCTGTTGGTTTACCTTGCAGGTGCGCATGATGAATGAAATTTTGAATTGTATCAAGCTGATTAAGATGTATGCATGGGAGAAATCATTTGCTAAGTCCATAAGTGGTATGTGTACATACTGGTGTGCAGTGTTGTTATTGACATGCAGTGTGCCAGACCTGCTAAATCTCAGATTTTGGCTGTAATACTCACTGACAATTCGAATGAGTTATCTTATCTCAGAATTTATGGTAATTGCTTTCCAAGTCTTACAGTGAGGACTAAATAGTTCAGGCAAGGAGCAGTGGGTGGAGCATGTTCTCACCTTCAGCATTCTTGGCTGCACTCCTATTGGTCAGCGCCAAGCATCGCGACTTCTGGGCTGGTTCAACACTGGAAGAGCATGATTCATGGGCTTTCCATCAAATCTGACAAATCTGATTGGTTGAGAAGAAAAAACAAATACTCTTGGCATGGTCAGAAAATCGGGTCAGGCCAGAGCTTGCAATTCTTGGTGCATTGGCCACAAAGACAGTACAGTGTTGTAGGATTAGTCACATATTTATTGGGAAGGTGGGGTGGCCTGGGGTGGTTATTGTGCTTATCTCTGGATCAAGCAGTCCTGGGTGGGGGCATTCTTGGACAAGACACTTTGCTGTTTGCTCCATGCTGCAGAAACTGAGATAAGCTCTGGCCTGATGAGCTACTTGGCTTGTATGCAGACCTAACCTTCCAAATATATTTATTACTTTATTGCTGATGACTATGAACGCTTTTTTTGGTTTTGACATTTTTGTAGCTATTCGCCAACTTGAACGCAAGTCCCTGGTTAAGGGTGCTTTCCTGCAAGGTTTAAACATTGCACTAGCATTGATTTGTCCCACAATAGCCGCTGTGGGAACATTCTGTGTGCACGTAGCTACTGGAAAAGACCTCACTACTTCACAAGTATGTCACAAATCCCTGCCTGTTGTCTTTATTGTCTCTCCCCCACTCTCTTGCCCTTCCCCTCTTTCTGTCATTTTTTTTCACAGTTGACACAAACTCTGTAGCCATGTTATGCAATTATGGGGAGAAAGAAGCCCTGGTGCCCAGTGATGGATGTATGTGGTCAAAACTCTAGCATGTAGTGACTTCTTGAACAAATGTCTTATTATTGTAGCTGTGATGTATAAATGATTGATGCATCATCATTCTTTTCAGGCATTTACAATGACAACAATATTCAATGTTCTGTTGTTTTCTTTGGCCATCCTTCCATTTGGTATAAGAGGCATTTCAGAGGGCAGGATTGCACTGAGGAGACTTAGGGTAAATTTTGGTATCTAGTCACTGTAATGTTGAGAGTTTCTATGCTCACATGTAGAAATTAAGTCAGCTGTAATGACAGCTGAATTACATTCACATAATCGAATTCAGTTGTTAAGTGGAATTAAACATGTTCAGCACTCAGCCTCATTCCTTAAACTCTGAGTGTTAAAATACATGTATCTTCCGGTATCATTACCTCTTTACTAATGACAATTTTTCACACATTGACAAAGGAACTTGGTATTTAAGGACATCATCTGCTAAGGCATTGTGTTACTCAATAATCCTAATAGGGATGACATTGAGAAACTGCAGTGAAAATCATGTCATTTGAGCTTCACTTCAACTTTAGGTGTCTCTTGGCCAGGGATTAGGCTGAGGGCAGAGATGACTGACATTTCAGACCATAGAAACCCAACATTTGTTGAACTGGCATATTTATCTGTCCCACTGTATTCACCATTATGCCTGGTTCATGGTTGGGAAAAAATGATCCTTTGTTCTCAAATTGTGTACCCTTGTCGTGAAAAGATTTCCTCCAGTTATGCATTATATGACAAGCTCAGCATGGACAGACAAATTCAAGAGATGTTTTCACAGGTTATACACCAGCTGGTGATGACTTGACCAGCATAGAATTTAATTTTACACTCTTCATGTTAGGGATGTGATTTCAACCCTTCCTCACTGTTGCTTTTTCTAGTTTGCAAATTTGCTTCAATTTATTTCCTATTCAAGCTCAGGTTATGTATGGAGGCTAATTTCGAAAGCATCAAAGTTAGAAAAGTTAATATCAGACTCTTTGCATAAAAAGGCAGGATTTGCTGCTTCAAAATGATATTCCTCAGTTGAATGGCTATAAACGTTTAAACACAGGTAAGTACCAAACACTCAAGATCATTTTTTAAGTAAACTTTGGAGTAGGTATGGATAAGTTTCCTACCTTTTAGGACCTTGTTTTTTGTTTTCCAGAGTTTAATGACCATGGAAGAACTTCAGCCTTTTGTTGAAAGGCCCACAGACCCTCAAGTGTCTCTGTCAATATCAGAAGCTAGCTTTGCTTGGGACAAGGTACAAACATGAGTACAGAGTAGTATAGAATAGAGATACCAACTTCTCATAGTCAGGTCATCAGTGGACAGCTTCTTAGTTAATTCTACAATCCGAGTTTTAACTGAGCAGGGTTTTTTTAGTCATAGAAACCTCTGTAGATTGTTATAGAGTTTATATTTAACTTGGTAGGTGCAATCTAAACAGGAGGGTGTGTCACTAAAGGAAAATGGAGTTGCCATCAAGGAGGAACAAGATGGTTGGTATAGGATCTCTGTATGTTCACTAGAGTTTACAGCCATGTCTCTCTTTAGAAGAGGAAATTTTGAAATGTCTGAGCCAATTCTTTTACTGACATTTATGCAGTGTCGTATGATAACAAATTTGGACTAGTTTTGAAAATAAGATGGGTAACAAAACAACTGTGTTGTCTACACATTCAGAATTCAGGGAAGTTTTGATGAAATGAATTTCTTTTACAAATGAAATTCCACAGGAATATCACATGGTTCTGGACTGACTAACAGACTCACTCAATAAGTATAAATCAATCAATCAGCCTTCACATGCCTTTTAAGAGCCGGATCTAAAATGATTTTACAAAGTCTAACCTGCAGTGATATTGTTTGCAGATATGAAGCTTATTAACAGAGGACACCGCACCAAGGAGATCAAAATAGCTTCACAGGGTGGCCCCCCTAGGCGTGGTCCAGCCCCTGTTGAAGTCCAAACCACACTGGAACCAACATTGTTTGATATTGACCTGACAGTTAACAAGGTAGATTTCTGTACCCAGATGGGGACACTCATTGGTTTTGAATGTTCCTAACTCTTTTGATGTGTTTTTTGTTGGTAGAAAACACTAGTTGGAATTTGTGGCAGTGTTGGAAGTGGTAAAAGCTCTCTATTGCAAGCTCTCTTGGGGCAGGTTAGTTTTGAGTAATTTAAAACTTTTAATTAAATTCACATGTAAAGGAGACAAAAAAGTTATAGAAACTAGTAGTGAGAGAATCATATGGACGGGATCGCAGTCAATGACAAAACAAAAACTCTAGAACAGATTTTAGATTGAATGGAATTTTCAGCCCTTGATCTTTGTGATTTTAATGTTAATACTCTTCCACTAACTTGAGGTAAAACACCACTAGGAGCTGGAGAATTTTGTGTTCTACTTACACCTGAGAAGTTAAGAATTAGGGATGATCAATACATACGGCATAAATCATATGTGTGAACTGCAGTGGAAAGAACAAAAGTTAATGCGATCTTTGTAGTTATAGAAGAAAATAAAACTGAACAAATGAAGGCTCCAACGGCTAAAAAGCCACTAGGAGCTGCTCAATTCAGCAAGGTATATTTGCATGTATGCCTTTGAAGTAATTAAACGCTGTAAAGTGCAGGAAAGAGATCTTTGAATTTGTACCTACCAACTTAATTGGCCATTACATATTTAAGTTCTGAAGTACCATAGAATTAAAAAATAACAGCTCCCTTTACTTTCGGATTTAGCAGGCAAAAAGGGCCGCTACTGTCGGGTAGCTGTTACTACTGGATGGTTAAATGTTTGTATGGTAACAGTCATTTCAGACAAAGCGAACGCGTAACACATGAAATTAAAAGTTCCATTTGTGTGTTCTTAACTAACCACATAACCAAAGCAGATCGTATAAACAAGAAAGGCCCTAAACCTTGATACTGTTGTATGGCATTATATCGCGATACAACTGATCACACTACAGTGTATCATTTGACTCTGCTGTAAGACAAATACAGCTCATCAATTATAGTTTCAAGAAAAACTCCTGCAGTTAAGTTCAAAATAGAATCACAAATAACTCTTCAAGCTCTTCAGTCCTGCTACCATATTTACAGTAGGTGATAACATTGATATTATAATTAAGGCCATGCAAGTTATATTTAGATCAAGGTTTTAGTTGGTGTGGTGCTAACAGATTGATTGCTCATGAAACTAAGTCAGAAGCCTTATTATTATTATCTAAACAAAGATTCATTGCTCCATTGTTGCCTTTGAAGTATGGTGAGAAGTGTATTAAATTTAAAACATCATGTAAATGTCTAGGAGTAACTATAGACAGTAATCTTTCTTGTCAAGAACACACTAAAAGTCTGTTGAAATCTTTTAATAAGAAAATAGTAGTCCTCAGAACAATTAAATTCTTGCCATCATCCATCCTACAGTCATTTTTTTTAGGACTGGACTTTCAAGTGTCTTATACGGAATACTAATATGGGGTTCCTGCTCACCTGCACTAATGGATGATCTTGAGCGTGCTCATATACGAGCTTCTAAACTTATTTTTAAACTTTCAAGGAATGCGAATGCTGATCAATTGATTAAATTGAAAGGCTGGAACAATTTATCATTTTACTACACTAAGAGACTGTTAGTAGAAGGTTATGAATCCTACAATACATGCAATACCATTGTTTTAAAATAACGATCTAGTAATGTTAAAACAACCATCTCACTGCCTGAGGAAATCCATGAATATTGAATTTCCAAGTCTAAATCAGAAATTGGCAGGCTGACTTTTAGACATAGAGCTGCCATTCAGTGCCTGGAATTCACTTCCTGATTCGATCAAAAAGTCTTGTAGCTTAGAATGTTTTTAAAAAAAGACTTAGAATTCCATAAGTTATAATAACAAATAGCAATGAGGAATATCTTTATTAATGTTATTTTCATTTAATCTAACAATTTAGATTTAGTTCTTAATCATGTTCTTAAATTGTAGTTTATAGTCCTATGTATTTATATTTGTATTATTATTATCGGTCGGTAGGTAGGTATGCAATCAGGCTGGTCCATCTGTACTGCCCTTGACAAAAGAGAGTTTCTCTTTTGGTGACTTCTTCAAGGGGCCTCTACTTTCGGATGGGCCGTTACTTTTACTTTTTGGGGTTCAATAAGACGGTAAAAACTAACATTATTTTCGGGGAGGGTGTTACTTTCGGAATTGTACGGTACGAAATTCAATTCTGGATTTAGCAGTGTGTAATGCATGTTTCTTATCAGATGCGGATTCAAAAAGGCAATGTGGCAATTGGTGCATCAACAGCATACGTCGCTCAACAGGTGAACATAAGACATTTATCCCTTGATAAATCCACATTAGGGAGGCAGCGTGGCCGAGTGGTTAGAGTGCCGGATTTGAAATCCGTTCAAATCCCGTTCTGACCACTAGCTGATGTTGTTCTCGGTAGCCCCAAGTTCAACTTTTCGGCTGCTCTTGTAAATCGCCAACTGGTCTGCCTTCCGCCAGTTGGGATTCTTAATAGTTTATGTTATATTTACACTATTTGTTTATTTATTTACAGTGTCCCCAATTAGCTCAACAGTGCTAAATACATTAGACACTTAAATAATAATTATTATTATAATTATTATTATTATTATTAAAATTATTATTATTATTACTACGCTGCTAAAACATTTTCAGCCATGACCTCAACAAACTCGCTTTTTAACTATTTCTTTTACTCTATTTCAACATAACTTAGTTGCCCACATAGGTCCTGTGATCGTCTTTCATTCATATGATTCAAGATGGAGTACATTTGTTAACTGATTGTGGTCGGTGGTGGCAGTGCTAGCATTCATGTTACTCGTTGCCTCCGTCATTGGTGTCGTGTTGTTTCACCGCTGACTTGTACATTGTTATGCTGTAGGCTTGGATCATGAATGCTACAGTCAGGGATAACATTCTACTGGGAAAACCTTACC
>CM042746.1:24925068-24937568 GCA_022496165.2 Catalaphyllia jardinei | reverse complement strand
AAGGGTACATATGAATGTTGTACCGCGTAGCACTAGGAACACAAATGATGTAACAGAGAATTGATTCTGAAGTGTAAACCCATGACCTCCGGATTAGATCTACCGTCACTCTGCCGACTGAGCTACGAGGCCGGACAGAGAAAGTCGGGGTCGATTTTAGATGGTGGATCGCGGCGAAGAGAAAGTAAGGGTACATATGAATGTTGTACCGCGTAGCACTAGGAACACAAATGATGTAACAGAGAATTAATTCTGAAGTGTAAATTCGATTCCCACCGAGGTCAAAAGATTTTTTCTTTACCTCGTGTGGTTCCCTGATTCCCTTTACTAGGGCTAACGCCCAGTGGGTTATTCATGGGTTAAATTAGCACTAAAAATTTACACTTCCGAGTTAATTCTGTTCAGAACAAATCCTCACGCGGATTGTTCCCTAAATGATTTACGAACAGCGCTTTGTCATGAAATAGACAAAAGGGGAAAAAGTCAACTTACGCAAGAAAACGACGCAAGCTCAGACGTTGACGACGTTCTCGTACCCACAGTTGGCGTCTTACTCAACAACACTCAACCGCGCCTAGTACACCCGCCACCAAAAAGCTTCAATACGAACGGAAGATTTGAGATAAAACCATGCATATATTGCGACGGCAAACACCGTCACGACAAATGCTCGAAAGTAAAAACAACAAAAGAGAGACGAACCATATTGGCGCAGAAAAATATATGCCTTAACTGCCTCCGATCAGGCCACACAAGATATCAACGTCGCTCAAAAGGACGATGTCTAAATTGTAGACTAAAACACCATACGTCGATATGTGAACCAAACGAGCCTAATCGAGATTCAAGCAAAAAACATGAAAAACAAGAAGACCCACAAAGCAAAAAAATCGTCACCTCCACAATGACAACCTTGACAAGTACAACGTCACATACAAATACAAACTGCACTGGTCACAGCCAGTGGGCCAACTGCGACATGCCAAGCGCGCATCCTTATCGATACCGGATCACAGAAGACATTCATTACGCAATGCCTGAAGAGTACACTACAGTTGAAAACTGTTCGGAACGAAATACTAGACATAACCACATTTGGTTTAACCAGAGGTACACCAAAAACCTACGAAGTCGTAACACTTACCTTAAACGCGGTAAATAAAGATGTCAAAATAACAGCCACGCCCATCATCTGTCCACCACTCTCAAGCACCCAACATACGGAAACTCTTGTTGAATTCAAAGCTCTCGCTTCCGCCGGGGAGGGGGGATACTCCCATATATGGGCTATATAGGTATGTGCCGCGGAATAGGGTATGGTTTTTGAGGTTCTCGGTCCTTAAATAGGGTATCTTTTTTAGCCATTTTGTTACTGTGTTCCCGGTGTGGTCCTTAGATAGGGTATCTGAATTTTATAATACTGGAGTGTGAAAACGCCACCCTAAACGAATGTTTGTTCTTAAATTCGATGTATCCGTTTAAGTATTAACAAATGATTGTGCAACAGCGGTTTAATAGCCTTGAATGGGGTGTCATTTTGCGGGTTTGGGCCTTAAAAACGGTATCAGTTTTCGCTTTCTTAGTCCTTAAATAGGGTTAGGGTTCAGGAACCTTCGCGGCACACCCCTATCCAAAATTCGCGGGAGTGCCCCCCCCCCCTCCCCCCCGGGCCTCGACGAAACTCTCACTAAGTTCTGGGAAATAAACAAAATCCCAGACGAATGAAGTAACAGACGTCCAGAACCATTTTCAAGATATCATTGAATTTAACAAAGTTACCGGCACATATAATGTAAGACTCCCGTGGAAGGAAAACAAGCGAAACTTACCTGCAAACTTCACATTGACGGGAAAAGACTGAGCAACCTGCAACATACCCTCAAAGGAAAACATTCAGAGCTTATTTACAAATACAACGAACAACTGCTCGATCAACTCAAGAGAGGATTTATAGAACAAGTCCTCGATCTGAACACACATCAAGAAGTCATACACTACATGCCCTATTTTCCAGTTTTTAAGGAAAGCAGCTCACGTTTGAGAGATCGTGAAGTGAAAAGTGTCAAGAATTAACTTATTAACTTATTACTACTTTTATCATCCAATTACAGGTCGGAGCCATTCCTGTATTTAGCCGCTAGTACCCGAAAGCCTCGGATATGGTTGCCGGATTGTTGCAATATTTAACAACATACAGTTTATATCCAGCAATTCATATTTTTGTTCAGTAATCGTCATTTTATATTCTATGTGTCATATTTTGTTCAGTAAACTCATTTTTAATTCAGTGATTCATAATTTTGTTCAGTCATCGTCATTTTATATTCAATGTGACATATTTTTGTTCAGTAAAACTCATTTTTAATTCATTGATTCATATTTTTTCAGTAAAACGTACTTAAAGTTCAAAGATTTTTATCGTCGGACAAATGGGGGCTTCTGACAAATAGGGGCGTTTTACAAAAAGCGGTATCTGAGAAATAAGCGCGTCTGACAAATATACTTCACACACAAAATGGGCTTAATTTACATATTAAACACAGTTACGGAATTTTTTTATTTGTGAGAAGAAGTCTATGATTTCAATTATTCGCCCTCTACTTTTTATACTTAGCTAGCGCTTACCCACCAAAAGGGACCCTTTCATATATTAAACACAGGGTTTTTTTTTTTTGGTGATAAAAAGTCTATGATTTCAATTATTCGCCCTCTACTTTTCATACTTAACTAGCGCTCACCCACAAAACGGGGCGCGGGGAGCATTTACATATATGTAAATAGTTAGGAAACTTTTTTCTCCGTTTGAAAAAGTCTATGATTTCAATCATTCGCCCTCTACTTATTATACTTAGCTAGCGCTTACCGATAAAAAGGTACTAATTTACGTATTAAACACGGTTACGGATTTTTTTTCTTTGTGTAAAAAAGTCTATGATTTCAATCATTCTCCGTCTACTTATTATAGTTAGCTAGCGCTTACTAAGAAAACGGGACCATTTAAATATTAAACATGATTAGGGAATTTTTTTCTTTGTGTGAAATTATCTATGATTTCAATCATTCTCTTACTACTTATTATACTTAGCTAGCACTTACTAACAAAACGGGACCATTAACATATTAAACACCGTTAGGGAATTTTTTCCTTTGTATGAAATAGCGCTTACTAAGAAAACGGGACCATTTACATATTCAACACAATTAGGGAATTTTTAACTTTGTGTAAAAAAGTCTATGATCTCAATCATTCGCCCTCTACTTTTTATACTTAGCTTGCGCTTACCCAGAGAGCGGGACCATTTGCATATTAAACACAGTTAGGGAATTTTCTTTCTTCGTGTGAAAAAGTCTATGATTTCAATCATTCGCCCTCTACTTTTTCTACTTAGGTAGCGCTTACCAACAAAACGGGACCCATTAACATATTAAACACAGTTAGGGAATTTTTTCCTTTGTGTGAAATAGTCTATGATTTCATTCATTTTCCCTCTATATATTATACTTAGCTAGCGCTTACTAACAAAACGGGAGCCATCTACATATTAAACACGGTTACGGATTTTTTTCTTTGTGTGAAAAAGTCTATGATTTCAATCATTCTCCTACTTATTATACTTAGCTAGCGCTTACTAACAAAACGGGACTCATTTACATATTAAACACAGTTAGGGAATTTTTTTCTTTGTGTGAAAAAGTCTATGATTTCAATCATTCGCCCTCTACTTTTTCTACTTAGCTAGCGCTTACTAAGAAAACGGTACCCATTTACATATTAAACACAATTAGGGAATTTTTAACTTTGTGTAAAAAAGTCTATGATCTCAATCATTCGCCCTCTACTTTTTATACTTAACTTGCGCTTACCCCATTTGCATATTAAACAGTTGGTGAACTTTTTTCTTCGCGTGAAAAAGTCTATAATTCCAATCATTCTCCTTCTACTTATTATACTTAGCTAGCGCTTACCCAAAGAACGGGACCGATTTACATATTAAACACGATTACGGAATTTTTTCCTTTGTGTGAAATAATCTATGATTTCAATCATTCTCCTACTACTTATCATACTTAGCTAGCACTTACCAACAAAACGGAGCCATTTACATATTAAACACAATTAGGGAATTTTTCCTTTGTGTTTTGCCGTTTTCCTTTGTGAAGGAGAAGTTCCTCCCCCCTGGGGCAGAACATGAGTGAAAGATGGATGCAGAAGGGCTTCTAGGTCAGCAGGATTTTAAATAAAATACAAAATGGCAGAGGAAGATTCACACTTCTCTGTTCCGATTGTTTCAACTGCAGTGACAAGGGGCATTCAGATCCTTTGAGGGTGGCTGCATAGGTATGGATAACACTGAGTACTCCTGCGAAAGCGTACTGTGAGGAAAGTATTTAGCGACGCTGGGTAAGACACAAGATTGCACAGAAACGCTTAGAAATGTTACTTTTGTTGTACAGATTGCAGAAACCTTATTTATTCAAGAACTTGAGCCAGCTTTCAACGTCAACGCCGGAAGTGAAAAGCTGATGCTTTATTAATCTGTACTAATTTAAGTATTTGCTTAATCTATGTTCCAGTCCCCTCACCTTTATTTTTTTATAAAAAGCTGTTTTAAATTCAACGGTTACTTTTGAAAATGTATGTAGAGTACATACGAAACGTCAAGTCATAAAATGTACAAATTCAACTTTTGCCTTGTTTAGTGCAACTTTTAAGCAACTTCTTGGGCAAGTTCGGGCAACTTGTAGGAAGCCCTACATGCCCCTAAAGGTCAAAAGCCCCTAAAAGTCTAACGAGACGCCCCTATTACTCAGATGCCCCTATTTGCCAGACGCACCTATATGTAAGATGCCCCTATATGTCACATGCCCCTATATGTCAGACGCCCCTATTTGTAAGACGCCCCTATTTGTAAGACGCCCCTATTACTCTGATGCCCCTATATGTCAGACGCCCCTATTTGTAAGACGCCCGTATATGTCGGACGCCCCTATATGTCAGATGCCCCTATATGTCAGACGCCCCTATTTGTCAGATGCCCCTATTTGTCAGAAGCCCCTATATGGCAGATGGCCTAAATAAAAATGATTATCGAAATTATAAAGATAAAAACACAAATTAACCTTTCAATATATGCTGTTTGCCGTAAAAGTGGATGATTAATACCTTCAATCTTACGTCTCTACATGTAAATATGTGTACGTGAAACGAAACTGAAGAGCCACCAAAATTTTTAACTTCACTCAGGCAATAGGATCGGAGGTGGTTAAGTTACATCCGTTTTCAATTCAACATTAACAGCACATATATTTTTATGGCGGTGCGTGACAAGAGATACGATCGTATTTGTCGAAAAATATAAACCTCTCTCAAAATTTTTAGTTTTTTTTAAAGTCATAGAATTAGGAAAACTGCTTATGTAAATGCTCGTTTGTTCAGTACATCTAATCAGTCGCCTAGATAGCCAAAGTAAGCTCCAGATGTTATTCTTTATACTATTCAGTCACGGCAGGCCGCCATGCCATGCAATATACTGGGCTCTGTACATTTCTGCCAAACATTTAGTGAATATCTAAAGTTTGAGTAAACGGAAAGATCTGACCCTAGGGAAATTAGTGATCTCCTTTATATATTTTTTGTATATTTCATTTACAGCACAATTTCTTTACTTTATTCACTAAATGGTGTTTTATTTCATTTTATTTTTTACTGCGTGACATTGAAAACGATCTATTCTTGTATACAATGAAGTCTTCGCAGCCGTATATTGGGTAGAGCAGTTGTCTGACAACTCTAATAACGGCTGAGAATTGTAGAAACATGAAGCGTTCATGAAATTGCAAAAACATAACAGTAGAGATCCACGCACGGCGAAAGTTGTTCGTAACGTTTCTGTGGCAATTTCAGAGACAGAACGCCACTTTCAAATTAAAGCGGGTTTACTGAACTTGAGCCGCAATAAACGAAGGGAACTTCAGGCATTAATCAATCGCCCAAGAAGAATCCCAAGAACTAAGAAATCCTGGAAAACACTCCGAATTACTTATGTTGAAACTTTTAGAATTTCGCCAAAGAACGTCTTCATCAAAAACCTCCGTTCTTCGAACCTCAGCGAACCACGTACGGCAATTTCTTTTTTCCTTCCCCTAATTGTAGGTAGAACTGAACCGCTTTTATATTAACCCTTTTTTATTAACCAGAGGTAATTATAAACTTTTGGTATTTTGATATAGCGCCCCTATATGTCAGATGCCCCCATATGTCAGATGCCCCTATTTGTCAGGTAGCGTTACCAACGCCGTTCAATATATCTGCCGATCGAAATTCAGGGATAATGGGCTTGAATCAAGTAAGTGTTAAACTGAAGTACTACCGCGGCCCGCAGTCCCGCAGTCGATGTTAAACCAAGTGTTAAACTGTAGTGCTACCGCGGTCAGCAGTCCCGTCTTTATTTACAGTGCGTTGTGCATGAGTGATGACTTTTAATTTTGGAAAGAAAATAAGTGCATACAAATTTGGCGCTTTTCCTGCTTTTAGCTTAGTATCCAGCTTTAGCCCAAGATTCCTGCGTAATATTGCGTGACTAAAACTGCAGTGCCCTCTTTCCGCCACTGTTTTATATAAGTATGAAACTGTTACATTTAATAGTTTTCGTTTAAAGTGCTTAGTTAAATGATATATGGCAAAATTGTATTCCATACATCCTTTGCAAGTACCTTTCTTTAGTGATCACGTCGGCTCCATATCTGTTTATGTATATCAGAAGCATGTTTGTCATTTATCAGAAGCATGCTAGCTGAGCTCATTCGCGATTGTCAGCAAAATAGTACACTGTTCTCTCGTCCGATGCGAAGTCCGATCCATGAACTGCATATAGCCTTTGACCCTTTCGTCGCTAATAACAGGAATCGATCCTACAAAAATCTGACTTATTCCAAGTCAAGATCGATTTTCAAGATAACCTTTTGTGCCAAGCTGCGGCTTTACTTACATGAGAATACAACCGCTTATCTGATTCTTTGCGTGAAATCGTTACTTGATTCAAGCCCATTATCGCCTTTCCTTCTCTGTATCGCCTTCTCTCTTCTGCTGTACTTAACTTTTGAATCAGTCTGGTTCGGCAGGTTAGGTTTGGAGCGGCAAACAGTATTAAATTCGGCAGGGTCTGTCGCACTATGCGACGTTGGAGCGGCGGCTGATTGATACGGCGTTTCTCCTCATGTGCCGAACCTAACGCATAAATTACTGCAATGTATTTTTCATATAACGGCACTCGTCATTGGCTCAAGATTGAGTGGCGTGACCAGTCAAGCATGAAGCTCGAAGGCGTCGCTAAAAATACACAACAAAAACTCTGTCGCGCTTCTGAGTTCCTTTTATGCCTTTGATTTATGAGAAACGGGACTATGTGAGCGAGTTTCTTTAGCCTAAATTCATTTTTTGCTGTTTCTTTGTGATACTAGCCCAGCTTATGAGGTCCCCCTTTAACAGGTCGAATTTACCGAGATAAAACCTGGCTAAATACAAACACTGAACCATTCGATTGAATTTACTTTTTTAAATATTGCAGCGAGATATTAGTCATAGCTTTTATATTTGCACAGAGTTCGTAAATTTTCTCATCGAAAATTGTTTACCACAAGCTTCCCGAATTAAGTTCGACGCAAGTAGGCCTTCTGAATCAGCGGTCGCTCCGAAGTCGTACTTTATTGAGTTTGGTTCGGCACATGAGTGGAGCGGCGTTTTGACCGGGCCTTAGTCGTCTACAGATTCTGTCGAGTACTGTCGCGCCGTCTCCATATTTACTGAATGCCACAATACAACATCATCTCATTAAGCAAGACGACTGGATATCAAAAGACTTACAACGTTCGATTTACATGGACAATGTCCTTACGGGAACGGACACTATACCTGAAGCCTTACAGTATTACACATCATCAAGAAACTGGTTCCAAAAGGCGGGTATGAATTTACGACAATGGACTAGCAACTCCCCTGCTTTAAACCGACAAGCCCATGATGACGGAGTATACGCAGAACGAATGGTCAAAGTACTAGGGCTCAATTGGAACACAAAGACAGGTACTCTGTCACTATCATTAACATAACTGATCAAGGAAACAACACAAACAAAATCTCCAAAAGATCAGTATTAAGCTTATCCTCAAAACTATACAACCCTTCGGGATTTGTGATCAATGACAGTAAAAGCAAAATAATGATGCAGGAACTATGGAAACACAACCTAGCATGGGACAAAGAACTTCCTGATAGCTTTAAGGAGAATTGGGTCAAATGGCTGAATGAACTACAAAATCTGACCCCACTGGAAATACCCAGACAATACTTCAATAATGTTGGCAGTGAAGTTTAACTACACGTGTTTTGTGACAGTAGCCAACTAGCATACGGAGCGGTGGCCTATATGAGAGGAACCACCCCCAAAAGTGCGACAAAGGGTACATTCGTAATGTCCAAAAGCAAAGTAACACCCATTAAACCACAAACAATGCCACGATGGGAACTAGTTGCAGCAGTGCTCGGAGCAGAGTTATCTAAATACCTGTCAAATACCATACTTCAAAAGTTCTACACATCTGAAATTATATTGTGGAGTGACTCACAAATTGTGTTATCATAGATATCTTCGACAACAGTTTATCCAACATCGAGTACAACTGGTTAGAGATGTCAGCTCGCAGAGTACATGGAAGTACTGCCCGGCCACATCCAATCCTGCAGATCGTATTACCAGGGGAATGGACGCTAACGCTTTTATATCTAAACAGCAGTATTGGAACCAAGGGCCCTCATGGCTTATGAAGCCAACACAGGAATGGACATCAGTCACCGAAACCAAGTTACAAGACAGCACGGAAAATTACACAGAGAGCCAATCAATAAGCGTTAATCTCGCAAGCCCACAAAAGAACACAAATTACTGAACGCCATCGATATCACCAAATACAGTACCTTAAATAAGACACTACGAGCAACCGCGCTCGTCATCCATTTCACCGCAAAATTGAGAGAGAAAACGAAGTCTAACTACAGTTACTGCCATAGACATGAAACACGCTCGCATCGTTCTACTCCAATCTGTACAACAATTCTACTATGGAGACATCTGGTGCAAATCACAGACAAAGCTAAAGGCAAACGGCCAGCAATAATACACCAGCTTGGCCTCTATTTAGATGTTGATGGCTTGATACGATGTCGCGGAAGACTACAAGACGCACAATTATCACACAACACCAAGTTTTCAATATTGATACCAAAGGAGAGTCACTTGTCAACCCTTATTGTTAGAGCAACTCACTGCATAGTTTTACACGATGGCGTACGTGAAACCTTAACGGAACTCGGACAGTCGTATTGGATACCGAAAGGCAGACAGTTGGTAAAAACGGAAATAAGGAAGTGTGTGACCTATAGAAAAGCAGAAGGACCACCGTTTCGCTCAGTTCACTCTCCTCCATTACCAGATATAAGAGTCGCAGGGTTCCAACCCTTTCAGGTACCGTGAATTGACTATACCGGACGGTCCGGACCATTTTACGTGCGTAACGCTAACGACTATAAACAACAAAAACGAAAAACAAATTACCGAGGCAAGTGCCTCGGTTTGCCTGTTACTAGCTACGGCGCTGAAGACGAGCGAAATACCATCAGAAAAAAAAGCTAGCTTTCTGGAAACAATGGCAAAGGGAATACTTAAACGGTCTCAGGGAACAACATTCATCGCAGAAGCGAGTGGCTCGAGGTAAGGTTGTCTTGATACATGATGAAACACCGCGAAATCAGTGGAAACTCGGAGTCATCATTCAATTGCATCGGGAGAACCACGCTTTAAAATTAACTTGTTTCAGTCACTATGTGTGGCACAGGCAGCCTAAGCTGTTGTTGTGAGGAATTGGTATGTGAACGTTCAGCTCGCGAAACGTGACATTTAATCTCTATGGGAACGTTCACCTCGTGGAACGTGACATAGTTACCGCCGACATCTACTGTTACACAAACTGTGTTATTGCACCATCGCCAGTTGTGAAATCTACAATTACGTAATGGTCTTTATCTGGAAACTCGCTTGGGAAATGCCCATGAATGATAGAAAAGGAAACGACTATCACGCTCAGTTGATAACACTGTTGATAAACAGCTTTCTTCCTTAAAAGTCAAAATATATTTTTTGTGTTATGAGTAAAAGACAAGCAAAGTAGTCAAGGTAGTTGCACAATCCGAAATTTACGCTATTCACGGCTAATTTTAGAAGGCTAAGTCTTTCCCCCTGCAACTTCTGACAAATTCTTGTTTACCTCAGCAAATGCTAAATTTTCCTTCAAATCTCTTCACTCGCTTCGGTGAGCCCATAAATCCACTTGAATTGCCTAATCCCGCAAGAAATATTCGCAAATATTTAAATAAATTAATGACCAATACTTCTGGTCATCCTCATGGTAGGTGGATTTTTATGAAAAATGCGAAAAATCTTTTTTTCATGTTCAAATTGAAAAGACTGGAGAAAAAAGCTTTTTTACTTTTTACGATAAAGGGAAAAACTGTTTTTAAATATTTATTAAACGACCTTAAACCTCTTACGGCGCGTTGACACTTCTAATTAAAATTTATGGCAAACCGTTGATACAAAAAAGAAAAAGAAAAAGAACAACACACGGAAAAAGAAGATCAGTGAAGCGCAATCCAACGCCCATGAAGACACGAAAAATTCCACGCCAGCAAACAAAAGTACTACCTTGTTGATTGGAGACTCTATGATAAAGAATATCCAAGGTACACGTTTAGGAAAAGCCGTTGGTCATCGGGTGGTGGTTAAATCGTTCTCCGGTGCCACCACCAAAGCTATGAAGGATTACCTTAAACCTAATTTGGAGCTTTCACCAGACCAAGTGATTCTGCATGTGGGCACTAATGATCTCAAAAGTAAAGAACCACAACAAGTTGCCGGCTCAGTGGTAGATCTCGCCAGACAAATTGAAAACTTATCCGATGCCACAGTAATTATATCTGAGCTTGTGCAAAGAAGAGACGGATTCAATGAAGCCTTGAAAACAGTTAATAAACAACTAAAGTTCTTCTGCCGGCAGAATGGATGGAAATTTATCCAGCATCAAAACATCTCCGAAAAAGAACTTAACAAGGGCGGACTACATCTTAATTTTAAAGATAACAGTTTTTTAAGAACTTTCAGATGAGTCTAGGTTGAAATGATGCGCTGTCTACCGATGCCGTGCTTATTCAATGTACAAAACGCAATACTGAGGAATCTCATGAGCCTACCTCAGTGTTGCCACCTCAACGAGGTTTTAAATTAGCCTCTTTAAATATCAATAAATTAGTCACACACATAGATCGATCAACTTAGAATTCTTCTAGCGCATAACGAAAAAGATATTTATCGATTAATGAAACTAAGTTCAATGAAACTACTAGCGACAATGAGGTCAACATCTGTGGCTATGATATAATTCGACGTGATAGAATTACAAACGGTGGAGGAGGAGTGTGTTTCTATGTGAAAAGTTCAATAAATTTTACCATACGAAATGATTTAAACATGGACACACTTGAAAATCTATGTCTGGAAATTCAAAAACCTAGATCTAAACCGTTTGTTGTTGCCACGTGGTATAGACCACCTGATTCTCCTATTGGTATTTTTCACCTTTCGAAACTTTAATTGGGAAACTCGATTCCGAAAATATTGAATATTTTCTAATGGGAGACCTTAACTGCGACATGATTGCTACTCGATATGACAATAGTACATGCAAATTAATGAATATCACTGATATTTATGGTCTACAGCAACTTTTCACTGAACCAACCAGAATAACTCCGACTTCTGCAACTTTGATTGATGTAATCTATACTAATTGTCCAGATAAAGTTGTGTGTCCGGGGTTCGTCATATCAGTATTAGCGATCATAGCATAGTTTTTGCCTATCGAAAATTATCCGTGAATGGAATGTCTGGTGGGCACAATGCTATAACCTACAGAAACTTTCGAAAATTTCATCGAATAAATTTTCGGAATGATATTGCATCTCATTGTTGGGATCGCATATACAATTCAACTGATCCCAATCAAATGTGGCTACAATGAAAATGCTCGTTTCTATCTATTGTTAACAAGCATGCTCCCTTGAGGACAATGCGTGTTCGCACGCGTAGTTCCCCATGGATTACATCTGAGCTTAAGAAACGAATGCATGATCGGGATATTCTAAAGATTAAAGCAAGTAAATCGAATGATTCAAATGACTGGTCACTTTTTAAAAAACAACGCAATAAAGTAAATAGCGAAATCAGATTAGCCAAGCAAGCCTATTATCAAAATAGTTTTAACAAGCATACGGGCGATTCTAAAAAGACCTGGCAGACTATTAATGAACTTATGAATGTTGTGCCGCGTAGCACTATGAACAACAAATGATGTAACAGAGAATTAACTCTGAAGTGTAAATTTTAGTGCTA
>CM042746.1:24895273-24910945 GCA_022496165.2 Catalaphyllia jardinei | reverse complement strand
CTACTACTACTACTGCTACTCGCCCGATATCGATGTGAACACTAGAAGATAAATTCCATACCTCCGCGCGCCCATGTATTATTCTCTACTTATTGCCAACGAGCCAGCCGCGCGAAGAATGGGTTATGCGAAAAAATTCTCGATCGGCCTTTGAAAGTGTAATTGTAAGGTGTAAGATGTAACAATGGCTCAGTTTAAGCCAATTGCAAGGACGGAACTATTCGAGCCATTGAAGTTTTTAGCCAGGAAGGAGGCGCGTTACATCTAGACTTGTCTCGTGAAAGGTAATTGGTTTCTTTGCTGTTGTGTTTATCCAACTGTGAACAATTTCATAGTCTTAAAACATATCAAAGCAGCGTGTTTCCTCTCTCGCTTTATCGAACTGAAAGTTCAATTGGGGAGCGTACCCTTTACAAAACTCTTCTTCTAATTCGAATATTGAGGAAAACTGTTAGACAAGAGCAAATCCAAGACACAAAATCGACACGAAACCGAACCAGCGTGTTCACCACAGAATTGAGCGAGCGTGTTCATGAATCGAAACAGTGTATTCCTTCTCTGTTTACCTATATCGAACGGATCGCCATCGGGCAGCATTTTTTTGGAAGAGTGTGTTCACCAGTCGAATCACCAGAGCAAATCCAGTGTTCAAATCTAGCATATCGAACCGAATGTTCAGTCGGCAGTGTTTCCGAACAAAACTGAACGAGTGTGTTTATCATGCAGTAGAATCCAGTGTTCAAAACACAAGTCGGACCTGTTTGCCACAGAATTAAACGAGCGTGTTCATCAATCAAACTATCGTGTTTACTTTGCCCATCATATTGAACTGAAAGTTTGACCGAGCAGCAGTACATTGCAAAACTCTTGATATTCAGGGTACTCCTCGAATTCTTAATAGCCTAATGGATTGCGTGACGAACGTTATACAGGAGAGAACCAAAAATCCGACATGCTGAATTAATAAACTCCTTATTATACCACAAATTATTTGCTCGTTGGCACTCTATCGATAGGTATACCTAGTTATATAGACACAAGTGTTTTACTAGAAAATATGCCACTCGTAGAATTCATAGAAATTACATCCGGGACCCTAGTGGTTAATTTTCCATAATCTCACATGTGAGTTTATCGATGATTTCATTGATATCAAGTTTGTCTCTTAAATTGTACTTAAATTCCTTGGTGTATAATCGAAACATCTTCGGGTCTTCCTCGAAAGTCTTCGGCAATCTTCCGAAATCTGAGTTACACCTGGGACATCTTCTGAAATTTTCGGAATATGTTCGGGAACGTTCGTCTGGCCTTCGGAACAATTTTGGAAAATCTTCGGAAATCTTCGGAAGGTGGTCGGAAATCTTTGGAAAATCAACGCCGTCATCAGTATGTCTATATAATAAAAAGGACATTACACGTTAGCTCGAAGATATGAATTTTATGTTCTCGTGGCAAGAACAATATCTCAATCGTTCGCTGCGCTCACTGATGAGAGATTGTTGCCGCCACTCGAACATAAAATTCATATCTTCTCGCCACCGTGTAATATCCTCTATATAAATACGGCCACGGCGAAACGAGGAACAAAAAGTTACACATTACACAAGGATGGCAGTTCTGCACTCCTTAATATCGCCTTGGAAAAGGAAGGGAGAAAAAAGAAAAAAAAGTTATTCCAAAACCGGGTATTCGTATTTGGTCACCCATCCAAGTACTATCTCTGTGGAACAGGACCCCAGGGAGGGGGGGGGGGGGTACTCCCATATTTGGGCTATATAGGTATGTGCCGCGGAATAAGGTATGGTTTTTGAGGTTCTCGGTCTTAAATCGGATATCTTTTTTAACCCTTTTGGTATTGTGTTCCCAGTGTGGTTCTTAGATAGGGTATCTATATTGTATTATATATACCCTGGGTGCCAAGGTTTTTTCTCGTTAGGGGCGACAGAATTGAGCGGCGAAGCCGCGATGGCGAGTCGCGAAGCGGCGAGAGCACTACTAGCTCTGATCTTACGAACGCTTCTCGCCGCTGGCAGGCGAGAAGACCTCTGGCATCCAGGGTGTTATTATTATATAATACTGGAGTGCGAAAACGCCATCCTAAACGAACGTTTGTTCTTAAATTTGATGTACCGGTTTAAGTATTAAAAAAATGATTGTGCAACAGCGGTTTAATAGCCTTGAATGGGGTGTCATTGTGCGGGTTTGGGCCTTATAAAGGTATCAATTTTCGCTTTCTTAGTCCTTAAATAGGGTTGGGGTTCAAGAACCTTCGCGGCACACTCCTATCCAAAATTCGCGGGAGTGCCCCCCCCCCCTAATTTTATTGAGCAGACGAAACATGCTGCTGTCCGTGTGGTATAGTGACTCCACTCCGCGTTTTATATGTGAGTCCGTGTTTTATACCCAGTCCGTAGTCCGTAGTCCATGTTTTATACTGACCGCTTAGAGACCTTAGATTTTGATGGATCGTTTTAGAAAATTTAACGTGGCTTTGATCCCCACCTACAAAAATTTTTAAAACTTTGACAAAATTGCGCCTTGCCAGCCTTACCAAAAGTTGGCAAAATAAAACATTTTACCGTGCAGTTTTGGAATTATTAGCCCCTAAAGCTGTAATTAAGGGCGCTTTTAGCAGGTCATACTGTTGCTTCAGTAACCTATTATATTGCAAAAATGATAACATTGTGTTCGCCAATAGTTGGGCAGTATTTTGATGCCATGATTGTAGCATCAAGTGATAAAGAGTAGTTGTAACTACTCCTGGTTAGCTCAGTTGGTAGAGCGCCGGACTGGTGTGCGGGACGTCGAGGGTTCGAGCCCCAGACCAACACTCAGGGTCTTAAAATAACTGAGAGAACGTGCTGCTTTTGTAATTATATCTGCGAATGGTTAGACGTTCAGGTCTTCTTCTTCTTCTATAAACCGTAGGCCCCGTCCCCTGCATCTTCGATGTTATGGTTAGCAGGGGACGTAAAAGAACCCACATCGTAAAGAGCAGGGCATGAAGTTCCTGGTGTTGTGGTCTGGCCTTTGTTGTGACACTGTGAAATGCTCGGAGATATTAGCTCATATAGAGCTAAACTACATTCCGAGGGTAAATAAAGTATTCACTTCACACTTCACGTAACGACCCATCACAGCCGTTCTAAGTGCTGGAAACTGTTTTGACTGTTTTGAGCCACCAACCACAAACCACTCAACCAGCCTTGTTCCTTTATGGTTTATTATTATCTTTGTTAAGTACTTTTTTCAGGTTTCCTTCAATTTAAAGGTAATTTTGTCGATGGTCAAAATAACTCAAAATTTCTTGACTGAGCTCCTTGAAATACCCTTTAATATATTATTGTGGATCAGAAAGTGAGGGGTTTAGGTAGGCTGCATAGCAGGCGTAAAATCTCCCGCCTAGCCTGTCTCTGTTTACGCCTGCATTAAACGCCAGCCGCCATCTTGGTTCTGATTGGTGCGCCCGCACCTTTCGGTCAGCAAGCGCCAGTTGACACATGCTCGTTGCAAAAGCCATTCGTCATCCCGTTGAGTTGGCTGCCATATTGTTTGGGGTTTGGGGAGTATTTTGTTGGAAAATCGCCGTGGATTTTTACGACTTTCCCCACTCCGGCGGTCCATGATTAGAGATGGCGAAGGCAGAACAAGTGCTGAAGCTTGAACCACCTACAGAATTACGCTTTCGAGGTAATTCTTATTTCTACTGTTTTTTGTTGTGGCGTGAAGCCGTTCTGACTTGAATCAAATACTGTCTCGCTTATCAGATATTTAACTAGCAATCATCTGGTTTATTTTAGGATCTTTTACAAAAGTCGTCACAGCATACCTTAAACTCACGAACCCCACGGAAAGGAAAGTATGTTTCAAAGTAAAAACAACCGCTCCAAAGCGATACTGTGTTCGTCCAAACAGCGGATTTGTTGAGCCTCACGGGGTTGTTGAAGTCGCGGGTAAGTTTAACAATTTTTATTTCAACCTCATGAAGTCGGTATACATATTTCATCAGTTCATCAGGTGTATGCTTGGACCCAGGCAAATATGTATATACCTAACTCTTACAATGTACTGAAAACGGACAGTATTCGAAACTATTCGGGTACCTTTAATTTTGTCACACGAGATCTGTCGTAAGGCATAAAATGTCTATTCCAAGAGACTCAAACTTTTTAAGCGGTAACAAGGTACAAATTACCACATGTTGTTTGGAACGCAGAAACGTGATTGCATATTTGCGTTTTTCACCAATATTATTCAAGAGAAAAACAGTATAGTACAGTACAGGTTTTTCTTTATGTAGAGAGCTGTTGCATGTGGAAACCAACAAGAATATTTTGTCAGCACATCATTGTAATTTCTAGTGATTTATGGTTTTCAATTTGTAGCACACCACAATTTCCACCAAAATTCATATTTTCAGTTTTGTGTGTGTTTGGTCTTATACTATCATATGTGCAAAACAATGGCCTTATTGTTTTTTGGCAGCAATCCCTGTTTATGTCGGCAATCACATGATTTTAGTGTGCAATTTTGAATAATTAGGCAAAAGCCAATGTTTTGTTTATGTGTGAAATAATGATTTTGATTTCAATTTGAATGAATAAGTACAATTGAATTTTCCAAAAGAGTATCAACATTGCCAAGCCTGTTGGGTGAGTGCAATTTGTAGTCTTTGAATAACTTACAATTGCTTTTTTATCTGAAATTGTATATGTATAATTATACAATTGTTAATGATACATTTAAAAATAGACTTTTTGTAAGGTTTGGTTGCTAAAGCAGTGAGGGGTATAAAACGCAGACTAAGCATTGTTAACTGATTATAAAACACAGACTCTGGTGTAAAGTGCAGACTGCAGACTAAATGTGGCATACCAACTACAGTTTGTATTTTTTACTGACCGGTAGTAACTAACACGAGTATAAATGAGAGCAAAGCCTTTTGCACATACTTTGTGATCAATTCATTTATTTTCTCAGCTCTGCCTAATAGCTCAGGCACAAAATGCCGTTCTTAGAAATTTTTCTTTGTTAACATACTGAAGCCACGAAAACTCCAACACTTTCTTTAATCTATGATTACTGCTATTATACCAATATTGCTATAGACCAATAATAATTTGCAGCCTGTGAACACTAAAGCCGTGTGCAGAGCCCATCTATGAAAATTTCTTAAAAGATTGGCAAAACTTGGGACGATTACTGCAAAAACAAAGCAGAGAGTCATAAAATAGACAACTTTTAAACCTTGAAAGTTTGGTTTTACAGAAGAATCTCAAACCTCGACCTTGCCACGTAGTTCTCACTGTTGTTTGCTCAATACAGCAAGGCTTTGGTTTGAGATTTTCCTGTAAATACCTCCCTCTCAGTTAACAACCAGTTAATCTTAAGCTATCTTTGGATGATGTTCAGAACTCTTTGGAAACGTATAGAAAGGCTTGGGTGTTTTTAGAGGTGGCTGGTGATATTCATAAATCTTTGGAAGAGTTGTGGTAATCATCTGAAGTATTTGAAAAATGTCTTAAATTATCTTTGACTCTGAAAGATTTTGGGCAAACTTGAAACACCTTGGATGCTTGTCAGCAGTGTCTTAGTACTTCAGTGCCTTAGTACTTCAGAAATCTTTGTTTTAATTTTGGTGTTGGCTTTTAGCCAATCAGAATCAAATGTTTTTTTTCAAGTGTATTATTAGATGAAGGTAAGTAACAATAAACAGCATTCCAAATCAGTCAATTGGTTACTCATTGCCATGTAATGTACATGTATTTCTTGATTGAATTTTTGGACATGAAATAGTGCTGTGTTCAAATAAACACAGGTTCGGCATGGACACATCTTCAAGGTATTGATTATATTTGTAGAGATTGTTTCTGAGCTTGTTATTGGTAGTAAGGTTACTTGAGATGGGCTATTAGGAGAAGTTGTGCATGGTCTTACAAGATTTGGAAAAGTTCGCATCTTTCTTCTGACTAACTTCAGAAGCATTCAGTATAATTTAGACTCACCCATTGTTTGACCATTTTTTTTGGAAGAGATCGGGCATCTTTCTTCTTACTAACTTCAGAAGCATTCATTTTTATTCGGACTGGCACATTGTTTGACCATTTTTTCCTCAATGTGCACTTTTCGTTCGTTAGTTATGAGTGAAATTACAAGGCTGTAAGAGTAATTTTGAGTACATATGCTTTTTATATTTCTCAAGCGTTCTTGTGTTGTTATAGTGATGTTGCAGCCATTTGAATATGATCCAAAGGAGAAAAGCAAACACAAGTTTATGGTTCAGACAATGTTTGCCCCAGAAGGAGAAGTTGATCATGAAACACTGGTAGGTGATGACTTGGGAAGAATAAAAAATGTACAGTAAATGTGAGAGGTAAATGACTTAAGGACATGTAACTTAGAGGTGCAATTCTCACATTTCTTTTTAATTCCTCTACGCATTTTTGATCTTGTTTTGCACTGCCATAAATGTGCCATGTTTAAAATTGTTTTGAAAATTTCAAGATACTGTCTCCACATCTAAATTTGCATATCATAACATGATACTTCAGTTTTTTGGTTTCTTTCTTTATGATGGAGCCACCTTGAATCATGAATCTTTTTTAAGTTAATCAAATTATCAGGATGACATCAAGATTAAAAGACATTGCCTTGTTTGCACAGACGCTGAGGCCGAAACCTCACATGATCTAATACTAGAAGTAATCATAGACTATGAGCGCGTTCATGTAAAGGTGTCCTTTTTTCTATCCACCCCCCCCCCCCGCCTACCAGTATAAATAAAGTCATGGTGACTTAGAGACTTAGAAGCGTGACAGAGAATCAGCGTTACATCCAGCCTGTCCCCCACTCGAGAGTATGCCAGCCTGCCATCAGCGAAATGTATATTTTCTCAAAAATTGGGACCAAATCTTTTAAAGATGGCAGTCAGGGCAGATCAGTTACTGCTGCTTCGTTAGCCCAAGCTATTAAGGCGCTGAATGTAGCAGATGTGAACTTGTTTTGTTGTGACACTGGTTTGATACAAGGTCAGTCTTTTTTTTGGTCTGTTTCTCTACTTATTTTACAAGCCAAAACATCTGTTTAAAAATATATGTGCTGTCAAAGCTGCTAAAAGTGATCGTTTAAGTTCACGTCGCGTCGAAATCCACCTTCGAAAGATTTGCTCATTAAGATGCATCTCCACGCAAAACTTAGTTTTTGGCATGCATTATTTCTGGAGAACGAAGTGCAAATCGATCAAAACAATTATGGACCGATGCGTTACATGTCAAAACAAGTCAGTCTGTCAAAAATTAGCTTGATCATGCAAAAAATGAAAATTGGCCAAAAACCGATATACGCCCTTTTTGCACAAAGGCCTACAATTAAAAGACCCGCACTAAACAGGGCTTGAAAAATATTTGAATTCCACCTTGCCCGTTGGGCAAGTAACCCTCAAATTTCAAACTCATTAATAATTTATGAACCCAAGAATGGAAGTCAAACTACAGGCATGTTTTAATGTAATAAACCCATCTTGACTGTAGTCCTCTTAGTGCTGATCACTGCCATGTTTACGCCATTATATTGTAATGCTTCCACAACTTTAAACGTCTTCACTACGCTTTTTATTAAATTGTATGGTTTGTAATGATTAACATGGATGAACACTGTTATAGTCACATTGTAGAGTGTACCCTACATTGTCAGATACGATTATCAGCTTTCCCAATACAATGTCATTGAGCTTTTTTAACTGACTGCTTTCATATGCCTGATGGCACCCTAATGTTTTTGTTCAATAATTCTCTTTAGAAAACAGTCCTAAGAAAGCATGCCCGCTGGTTGGTTAATAATCGTGTTTGTGTAACTCAGTGGAGACAGAGAACTAGCACGGGGCTCTGTTGACATAGTGATGGCGCGAGCAAAGATAATTTACATTTTGATAATCAGAGTTAACAAGTTGTTTTCCTTTTTTTGTCGTGGTGTTTTCTAAAAGAAATAAAAAACGTGTACTCCATGTTTCTATCGAGTTATATAAACACTCGTGAAAAAGCTGTGGAAACACTCGCCTTCGGCTCGTGTTCCCACAGCATTTCTCGTTCTCCCAAACTTTCACTGGTGTTTATATAACTCAATAGAAACACGGTACATGTTTTCTATTTCTTAAACAACCTTGAAGAAAAAATTAATGAGAAGTATGATTATACTGATGCACTTGGCCAGTATTCACTCTTATAACACTCGGTCTCCGTCAGAAAATAAATTCTATATTAAGATATCTAGGTTAGAAATGCAAAAAAGAGCTTTCTCAAGAGTAGGAGCTAAAATTTGGAATGAGATGCCAGCATCATTAAGAGAGCTCCCCAAGAAACACTTCCAAACAAACTCCACCCTTTCCTTCTTAAGAAGCATGATGACTATATTGATATTTCCCAAATTACCTCTGCCCTAAAAATGTACAATTGAACTTGAGTTCTTCATTATGTTAATGTTTTAACAATTTAATAATTTGGTACAATCTGTTTAAAAATTATGTAGGTCTCCTATTGTAAATTTATTATTCATTTTTAAATTTACTATTCATTTTTCATTTTCATTTTTTTTGTCTTTGTATGACTGTTCCGCCCAGACTAGCAATGCTATTTGCGGAACAGTCTTTCTTGTGCTAGATTTATACTATAAATAAAGTTGTTGTTGTTGTATTACACGCTGGGTACCTTCGTCAGCGCTCCAAGCTGTGACCATTTTGGTCGCCATGAAGAGTGGAAAAAATTTTTTGCAACCAAAATTCTGGTGAAGGTCAGGTGATGGTGACCATTTTACAGTTAAAGGTCCCCAAAAGGCGACTTTTTGAAAAGGTGAGCTTGGAGCGCTGTTCGTTATTATACAGCCTCGAGTAAATTTGTTCAACTCGTCGAAGATCGTGTTTGACTCCTTGAATGTTCACCTACATCTTGTCTAGCTCCATGAAATCATTGTGAAGAGAAGTGCGAGAAATTCATAACACGCAGAATTAACCAAACATTGCCTTCCCACTTCAGCTTTGATGCATGCAGGCACGGTGTCGAATTTTGAAAAGCCGGCAAGAGCATTATATTTTTTCATTTGGGTGAGTGAAAAATAGTTTCAGTCAAGGGAAAACGTCTTCATTTGAAAGAAATACTATTTGAGTCATCTTCCAGGAACTATGAAATTATTTTCATTGATGACTTACTTATCCATTTCTTTTTAATAATATAACAGTTTTCATTTTGCGAAGCGGTGTCCAACTTGCATGTTTCAGCGAAAACAGAGATTTACCTGAATTTTAGCATCAAAAATGCTGGCTTTGTTTTCGCAGTAGAAATATGTGACTTTTCAGTTTTTGCATACAATTTCTACAGTTGTAATTAGTATATGTGACTCTCCATGGGAAAGCAGGGGAAAAGGTGAACGCACGGGCACGCATGCGATGACACGGCACGCTTAGCGTGTCACTTCTCTGTCAGAAATGCGCATATGTAATAAGCAAAACAAAGAGTGTAACGGTAGATGTTGGTTTGCATGGTAAAGCTTTTGTTCAACGCAGTGAGCTGTTTGACACGCTTAATGTGCCAAAAACTATGCAAGTGAAATGACACGTGTGCGATATAGCATGTGCGTGCGTTGAGACACTCTTTCCAAAACAACCCCCTTTCTAATTCGAACCATTCAACGTAACGAAACTCATTTTTCCTGTGCGAGTCAAACGGCTCCGATTTTCCATGTGCAGCCACAAAAATTGTACTAGCCGTTCAAACTATAGTTAGTAGTTAGAAGTTTTTCCACTCTACTAACTATGTTCAAAGCAAGAGATTTTCCAAGTGTGAATAGGAATTTGCAATGGAAACTTTTGATGTAAATAGCGCTGCTTTCACAAAGCCGTTTTTAGTGTTCGAAATGTAAATAGCACAAATTTTTTTTCTTGACGGAAACCCGCGTTTGCATTCAGAAATATTCTTTGCGAACTCGGAATGAAACTTGTTTATTCTAATATCCATTTTGCATTTCGGACCGGCAGTAAAAAGTGTAAATTATTTGGATATGGCAGAAACTTGTGGTTTCCCCGCTACCTGTATGTTTACATTGATATTTGACAAAATGGCTCAGTCAAAACAACAAAATACAGAGTGTCATAGTTCACCTGTAGCCACCGCATGTGCGTCTTGTAGGTAGAGATTACTAGAATTTCACTTCAAAATAGTTTTCAAGCTTGTTTTGATTGTAGGATGTTTTCGCGAGGGAAGAGTTTGAAAGCAAGTGAAGGTTGTACAAATTCCCATGACTAAAGACAATTTGTTTCTCAGAATATTTGAAGCAATTCCTGGAACTTTGAAACGCTTTGAAACCCTTTAGAATGTGGTTTTCGATTTCGTGTGCAGAGAAGCATCAGTCACGCTATTTTCTCTTCCCTGATTGGATGCATTCTTTAGTATCATCCAATCAGTGTGGAGTACTACAGTTGATTTCACATTACTTTTCCGCGTGGCGTTTCCAACTTTGTTGGGAAGTTGGGTACTAGCTTACGAAGTAGCCAATTTCGTGGTGAATTAGACAATCAAATTGTGAACTTCGATTTGAAGTTCCCAACCTCGGCCGCACTAAACTTTGCAAGGTTGCTAACACGTGTGCAGAGCCGTGTAGCGATCTCGGCAGTCATGGCGATGATATGTGAGCTTGATACGTTTATGGAACTTTTAAGTCGTAAACTAGATAGTGCTTCTCGTCAGCTGATAAAAGAAACTTTACAAGTGAATGGGTTTACAAGCCGTCTGCAGATAAAGCTGATTTCTGAAAAGCACTTGGAATTGATGTTCCAAGGGGCGGATTTAACAATGGGCGCGAAAAGTCTGCTCAATTGACATATCCAAGTCCTCCGTGACGAATCTCCTCTTCAAACTGGGAAGATGAAGAAAGCACAAAAATCTTCACCAGGCAGAACAGCAGCTGTTGATGATCAGTCTGGCATGAATTCGAAGCCAGTCGGAGTAAGTAAGACTTTAATACTGCAGATTCAAACTAAATCGTCTTTTGAATCTCAGACATCGTATACGTAATCTCTAATTACGCCAAATATTTACTTTTGTCAAGAACTTGCTGAAGAATTTGAAATTTAGTTTATGATTTTTCATGTCATCAGGATTGTCTTCATATGTTTTCTTTTCATCACGAATCTTTGGCTGCGCGTGAACGGCGAAAGCGATCGACCCAGCCAAGCTCCCTAAGCTTACTGTATTTGTTTTCACATAACTCTTAGGTTTTACCAGCCTTGAAAACTCAAGAGGAGAAACTTAGACAACAGCTGTTGGGGCAAAGACAAGAAGTCCAAGAACTGGAAATGAACATAGAATCTATGTCCATAGAAATCAGAGAACCACCTAACCTTGGAAACTCTAAAGTTGTCTTTGGTCATTGCCATCATTGCGGCCACAGAAATAACATAACTAAACCGTATGAACTGAAGAAATGTACTGAATACACTTGCTGTGGACTGAAAGAAAAGCATCCTGAGTATTTCAGCAAACTCAACAGCTTAAAAGTTGAGTTTAAAAAAAACTATGTTGAAAGAGATCGAATCGCAAATTAAATCAATGGAGGATTTCTCAACTAGTAGCGAGTTTGGTTTTGTTAAAAATCTCACGCCGAGAATGTACGCTGCACATCCGGCGTACAAAACCAACAAAGCGAAGTTGATGCACGATGTGCGCACTCTGAGAACTTTCCTAGATGGAAAAATACCTTGTGTTACAGCAAACGATACGGAACAATTGAGTATTTTGATTTCGAAAAGTAAGTAGAATTTGGGTGTTAGTTCGGACGGGGATGAAACCCACACAACAAAATCAACAATTCAAACAAAGTTGGAGTTTGATAGCAGTGATGTGTCTCCCATAAAGAGTGAAGTTATGGTTGAAAATAGTGACAAAGTTCCCTTAAGTTTTTCCCAGAGTCATAGCCGTAAGAACAGAAAGAAAAAGTCTAAACATAGCAGTCACAAAAAGGCAAAGAAAACAAAGCGATGGCGGGAATATTCAAGCGATTCTAGCAATTCGAGTTCGGAAGAATATGCACGGCACACTACGCGACATTCAGGCGGCCCTAGGGTCACATGCACTGCAAACAGTTAAATATTCGTCAAGTCTCACTTGAGCGTTGTCAGTCAAGCTCTTTTGGAACTATTGTCATCTTTTTGTACGAGTAGCCCAAATCGCTTGTCAACACACAACTTATCGAAGCTTGAGATGGCACTGCTCGGAAGACGTTGTGTCATTTGACACACTGCCTGTTGTTTAGCGTGCTATTTCAGCTTGCCCGTGCGTTCACCTTTTTCCCTGTTTTCCCATGGAGAGTCACATATTGTTGTTGAGTTAAGTTTTTTACAGAGAAAGTGAAAAACTTGCAGAAAATTGCTAAATCATGCACCAAAATAAAATTTTTGCAAAAAAAATGTTATAACATGCAGCACTGCTGCATATTCGCCAGGATGTGGATAGTGAATGCAAACAAGGATATTTTTTCCCTCGACATTTTTAAAGTTTCACAGCAGTAAGTTCAAAAGCGTTGTGGCTTCACTTTGTGAATAAAAACTTAACGTAGATTATGTGTTCAAAGCGTGGCTTCTCATGTGAATACTTGAACCAAATTATCAATTGAGGCTTTGTGTTCAACAGCGTTGTGGCTTGGCTTACTGTGTGGCTTTACTTTGCGAATAAAAAGTTAACTTAGATAACGCATTCGAAGTGTGGCTTTCGCATGTGAATGCGAGTGCTAAATACAAAGTCGATGGAGGCTTCATGATCAAAAGTGTTACGGCTTCACTTTGGAAATAAACAGTTTACTTAGATTACGTGTTCAAAGCGTGGCTTTGCATGTGAATACTAGAACCAAATACAAAGTCAATCGAGGCTCCATGTTCAAAAGCATTGTGCATTCACTTTCTGAATAAAAAGTTATCGTAAGTTACGTGTTCAAAGCGTGGCTTCGCATGTGAATAAGTGATCAAAATAATTATCATAGTTAATCATTAGTTAATCATAGTATCCTCTACTAACTACGAGTCATTTGAGGCTTCAAACTATACATGAGCGCGGCGACGCCGATGTAGGTATCCAGCGTGACGTTTCATCTTAAAAACCCAGACGCACAGACAAAACAAATGCCCATCAAGTCAATCAATACATGTAAAACAAAAATTGCCCACTAAGCGCTAAAAATTATTGAGCTCCAGTGGCACATCTCCGATTCTTATCTCGGAAAAAAATCAATGGTACGACACATGTCCGCTCAACGATTCTTTCCAAACACCACCGCCTGGCTTGAATTCTTCCTGCGAATAACCATTTTTACAGAAGCTGTACTTGCAGTGCACTCGTGAGAAACGAGAACTTTCTCAAGAGACAGTTCTCATTTCCTACGAGACGAGTCTTGTTTCTCTGGAGACGGTGGTAACTTACATTTGAGCGGTACTGTACTTGCCCAAAGGGAACATCTACCTGTCCCGGATGATCGGACGGGGGTTTTTTGAACCCGTAACTCTGCATTCCAAAGAAATGTACAGCACATGGTTTGGTGATGATGTAATTCGTTTCACCCCTGCTGCTGGGTGGCTGAATCGGTGGGCAACTTCGATGCGACTTACCGTGATGTCACTCCCATAAAACTTGACTCAAGACTGCATTATGACCACATTATGCGTTCTACGACCAATGTTATACAATGTAAATACTGCTGTAAGCATGGCAGAAATGGAAAAGCTGAATAGTGTCTTGAAGTTTATCAATGATAATTCCTTTGTTCTCGGAGTTAAGTAGACAATTCTTTATTATTTTGTAAGCCAAATGTATAGTTAATAGGCAATTAATGTTTGGGCCAACTTGTTTGTAATATTATAATGAAGCGTTTAAATTTCTAGTATTTCTGGTTCTAAAAGTCAGAGCAGAGTTCTTCAAATAGGAGAAGATTTTCTTGTATAAGTTCCAAATGGTAAGAACAAAACTAATTGTGCAGTGACAATTAAGTTTTCTTCTTTCACTCACTTTGATTGCCAGGACTGCATTTTTCAGTTCAGTGGTAGAAATGGAAAGAAAACCTTCAGGACCAGGATAGTTTTGTACATTCACAATAGAACACCAACATTGGGAACATGACTCTCTATCTAATTGATGTTAGTATAAATTTACCGTAGTCTATTGTGAATCCGTGAATTTGATTGGCTATATTACTGATTTCTATCTGCTGATAGAAACCAGTTACGCATCAGTGCACATCGCGCGTAACGTTTGAACCTCACGTAACATAATAAAACAGTTCTTTTCTACGCATTACTTGACATTTTTTTCTTTTTTAGGCAATGAGACTACGGTAAATTTATACTAAAACAATTAGACTACTCGCCCTCGTTTTCTACGAGCGATAGTCAACTCGGCTGCGCCTCGTTGACTATCTGCTCGTAGAAAACTCGGGCTTGTAGTCTAATTGTTAATTAATAAGTCTTCCTGTGTTTTTATTCCCACTGGGCACTTGCTGTTGCCTTTTTAGATATCTTGGTATCATGTTTTTCTTGTGAATTTGTGGTGGTTATCTCTGATCTGTACAATACTGCCACAGATGATTTGTACAAACTGTAGAGTTCAATTTTCCCTCAGAAATCTACCCCAATGTGTGGAGAATTGAATAGTTTTCTTTTTTGTCATACATGTAGGATAGTGGTAATGGCAATTTTTGGCCTTAAAATTACTGTGTTGTTTGTATTGGTAGTAATACCAAAAGTCAGAGTTGCCTGTCACATTGCCTACAATTTCATGTACCTTGCTGCTAATGACATTACAAGCCAACATGACAAGTTGGCACTGGGAACACTCAAGCTAGTTGCCTGTTACAGCAACATGATTTTTACATGGAAACCATGTGACCATATGTTTGTTGCACCTTACTTAACTGATAATATTATTGTAGTACTGTTCCAAAAAGATCTTTTTTACATAATGAAGATACACTTCATGATCTTCTCTTGTTTCTCGTAGGGACATATTTCTTGATGTTGACTGATTTTGAATTGATGTGAAGTATATATGAAATAATTCATTTCTTAATAATTATCTTTCTCTCCGTGAATCTTTGTTAATACAGTGCATTTCACAACACTTTAGAGACTTTTTTAAAGTTCATTTAATATTTGCAAAGTTGTGATTCAATCAAAATGTAAATGAGCTTTCATGCAATCAATTGGTTACAACTAGCTGAAAGTATTTCATATAAACTGTTTCAATCTGCTGGCCAGTTACAGTGTAAGCAACCTTCTTCTGAGTCAGGATAAATCGTGTTGGTCAAACTTGCTCTTTCAGAGATATAAAACATTGACATTGTTCATATTTCTATTTATAAGCAGAGACTGGGAAGGCAAAACAGGCAAATAAGCCTATGGCCCATGGTGTTGGAAAGTTACATATGGGCCACTTATAAAAAAGTTTGGGCCATACACCTTATTCATAAATGGCGGACGCCCAGTTTAGACCTGAGCCGAGTTCACCAAAACGAGGCTTAGAAGGCATCGCTCGATCTAACAAAGCTGTAAGTTGTTCGAAAGTTTGTGGAATATTGTTTGCTGTTTTACCAAATTGAGGATCGGTTGACACAACGTAGTTTCAAAACCTGTTCTGTTGTAAAAAT
>CM042746.1:24867773-24892773 GCA_022496165.2 Catalaphyllia jardinei | reverse complement strand
AACCCTCAAATGGGCCTGGCTCAAATTGTTACTCTTGGGAGTGAAACGCATCTAAACGAAACAAGATTCGGGCACAGTCCAGTGGGCTCTTATGTAAGCTACCAGCTAACCCACACAGAGTCCAACTTTAATGTTTGTGCTGATATTTCCTCTGTGCCTCGTGGGAGGAAAAATCCAGCAATTAACTTATTCCAGATTTCCCTTGAGAGATTGTGGACCACCAACAGTTCAAAACAAGCAGCTAACAGCTGCAGAGAGGAACTTGTATGAATCACTATGCATTGATGAGGACATTGTCAATACTATTGAAAATGAGACCAGAGATCAGTCACATTCTGAAAGGTGGAAGCTTGAGCAAAAGTACTGTTTTACAGCCTCTCAGTTTTATTTAATTTCCCACAGACAACGCAGTCATGATAAATTTGCTCAACAAATTACGTGTCCAAAGACATCCCACTCTAGGCACACAGCTCATGGGATTAAATATGAGCCAGTAGCGATCGACAGGTATCACAAATACATGCACAGTCAAAAAACACCAGTGCATGTTTTCAAAAGTGGATTTGTTGTATGCACTAATTCTCCAATTCTGGGGTGCTCTCCAGATGGAAAGGTAATAGACCCCAATTGTGAAGATCCCTTTGGTCTTCTTGAAGTCAAGTGCCCGGAAACAAAGTTTCAAGTGAGTCCCCTGGATGCTTGCTCAGACCCTAAGTTCTTTTGTGAGAGGGTTGGGAACATGTGCAAGCTGAAAAGAACCCATGCTTACTATGCCCAAGTCCAGGGTCAAATGGGCTGTACAGGTGCACAATGGTGTGATTTTGTTGTTTACACCAAAAAAGGAATGTCAATTGAAAGAATTGTCTTTGACAGAGGTTACTGGGTTCAACTTCAGGAGAAGCTTTGGCAATATTATTCGACACATTTCATTAAGTATGCTGCAACTGAATTTGCTGTTGTGGTTTGTCATTCTACAACAGCATCCTAATCAAACATTCAGTGCATATCTCGCAATGATTTGATAATTATCCTAAGGGGTAAATCAAATAGATTTGAACTCAAAGGCAGTGTAAAGTTTAAGTCTGTATCAGAATTACAAACCACTCATTGGTTTTCATTTTTACAGGGCTAGTCAAAAGGCATACTAGAGTGGGTCATTACTTCTTTGATCCTTCAAAAAGCAGTGGGCTGTGTAATTTTTGACTTCACATAAGGTGTGGGCTATCTTTTTTTTTCCAATCAGGGGGAAGTCATCTATTTTCTGACCTCCATTTTGGGGTCAGTCAGTCTGCCTTATTACAAAGGGAAGGGGTTGGGTCATGTGCTCAGTACCACCTCCTGTAATTTTTGACCAGTCCTTTACAGGTATCATAATTATTTCAGAGATTGTGTATTTCATTGAAAGAAAATAAAAAGCTCCTGAGGTCTAAACAGTGAATATTACTACAACACACCCTTGTTTATCCAAGTCATTGAACATTATAAGAATGCAAGTTTTAAGGTCTCATTACAAATAAATTGTCTAAAGCTTCATATTGTGTCAACTTGTTAAGATAGGGTCTTGAATGTTGCAGAGAAATGCACAAACAGACCACATTTGATTTGCAATGCCAAAGAGATTCAGTGGGATGACGCTATCCCCGGCTAAGTGAGAAGACATTTGACTGAAGTACTTGATTTTTGTCTTCTAACTCTAAAACGGCCTTTTTGAGATCAGCGCATTTTTTTCAAGTAGCCTTATTTGTTTGAGGGTCTCATTAAGATCTTTTTCTGAGGAAGGCATTTCATAAACGCTATATCGTTTAACGCTTCAGGTGTTTTGCTGAGTAGCATTTTAGGCTCTGAAGACACTGAAAAACAAAGCTTTTCACTGTTGTTGATAAGGCCTTTTGGTAGGGGGCGGCCACTTTCATGGTGAAGTTTTTTTCCAAGCAAATATCGATGGAACTGCACTTGTTCCACCGAGACCCTTTGATATGTCACTAAGCTTGATATGCAACGAACACGCTTTCGATGCCCCGGAGATGGGAAAAAATCTACCAACATCCAAACGTATAGCATGTATCCATCGTTTCCTCATTTCCTCTTCGTCTGGAAACTTAAAGAATCCAATGGGGTCTCCTTTTGGTGCAACACGCCCTCTTTGTGTGCACAATGGTACACAGCAGTGGATGTTTGACTTCGACGTCATGTTTCTTACGATGCCTCCTTAGCCTCGATTTGGTGAACTCAGCCCAGGGCTCAACTGCGTGTCCGCCATTTATGAATAAGGTGTATTAGGGTAAATAAATTGGTTCTAAAAAAAGTTTGACAAATGATACATAATTTTTGATTCCTGTTGTGTATACTTTTAGTGTACTTCAAGCTCAGTTTAAGTGTACAGTCACAGAATATAGCTAGTACAAGTTGTATAATCTTTCACTGCCGTTAGACTGTACATTATGAACTGGAACTGATTAAACTAAGCACACTGAGTCTGGCTGACATCAATATTACTGAGACATGGTCAGTTTTAGATTTAGTGACAAGTAAAGTTGAACTGTGTATGAACTGTACATAACACTCTTGCAGCTCTGTAAACATTAACCAAAAACTCTGTGTTCCTCAGAACTAGAGTGCTTGGAAGCTTGCATTCAGGATCATAATTTGTTCTGGTTGACTCAGTGTTCATAGTGCAAAACGACAACAGTCTCAAAGTCTTTTCTGATTTCAGAAGTTTCAGAGCTTTTCACTTTTGGAGGCATATTATTTGGCTAATTACGGCATGCAAAACACAGGGTTTTCAAATATTACCAGCGCCTGACGGAAGTCACTAGCTACTTCAAGCATTTGCTCTGGGTACTTTTTGTATTCCAAATTTCATTTCACGATTTTTGCGTCATCAGCGCACACACATGAGCGCGTGCATATACAAAACATAAGAGATTTCCCTCAAACTAAGCTCGATAGCGAGATAAATGCTCTTTTTCTCTTAAACAAGCCCGATGACACCCACTTTTTGTTTTATAAATTCAATGAGAACAATATCCTCAATAACTGAGAAAAAAATTGGCAGAAAGCTATGGCTACTTTTTTGACAAATGAAATAAATGCTACAGATAGAGATTTAACAGGCCCAACAGAGCAAGTCCGAATTTTGTTTCTTTTAAAGGATAAAAATATCAATTAATAATGCAGGGTATTTGAAGCCATTTTTTCTGGGACTTAGAAGAATAAACAATCAAAGAAAGTCGAACTCTGTGTGATATAACATGCCACATTGGAAAATAATCGCGCTTATTTGTTTTGTTGCCCACGGAGATCACCAAAAGTCACCTTAACCATATTTGTCAGCACTGTGGCGTGAAAACAAGCACGGTGACCCCCTCTTTTTATTACATTTTTAACATCTCCTTGTACTGTAACAATGGCATACCAAGTTTCATCAGAAATCTATGGTGGGTTCTTTTACTTGGGGATCACCTTAATACTGAATTGTTTCACTGTTTCACCAATGTAATCTTGATCTGATTTTGTTTGAGGCAATAAGTAAACCAAGGCTGTACTCTAGCAGCGCCTGGTCGCCTGAGGCAACTGGCTTCCATCTTCGGGTGACATGAAAAACATACCAAGTTGGGTGACCTCCTTTTTTATATTTAACCCATTGACTCCTGTGCTGGCTGTAACCAGCTGTGACGAGCCTTGGCCTTTCTTCCACTTTTGTTGTTATCACCTTTGACCAAAATTGGTATTTTCTAAACTCATCTTAGATCTTTCCAATGATACCCAGATCAGAGTAATTGGTCTAATGGCGCCTGAGATATGCACAAAAATGCTCAAAAAGTTGATTGAAAAACTCGGAACAAAATTTCTTGCCACTGCATGTGGCTTAACTGTAAGCAAGCCCAGTAGAAGGTCAGTCACTGCAGCAAAAAGAAAAGAAAAGGAAAAAATGGAAAAAAGATAAAAAGAATTGAAAAGCCTAAAGATGTCAGTCACTTTCTCATCCAAAATTTGGATTTTTGCACATGCCTGAGCCACAATGTCGTAAAATGCGTAACACATTGTAGTAGACATTTTTATTTGAGGTTCAAATTGGTTATCATATATTAATTAATAATGTTATTAGATAATTATAATTAATTAATTAGTCAATTAATTTTTTCCTTTATTTGCTCAGGCTCTGAAAACCTAGGCTACAAGGTTGGGTGTCCGAAGGGATCCCTAGAATTTTTTTAGAGCACAGCCTTGTAAACGCTAATGGATGAAATGAAAGTAAATAAATAAACAGTGTGGCTATAACATGTGCCTTTTAAACTTTTGAAGCCAGAGCGTTTTGTGGCACATGCATGTATATCACCTATCAGCCATTCCCCTGTGTCAAAAGGGTGCTCCTCTCCAGCACTCAACCCCGCAAGGCCACTGTTGTCATGAGATAGTGCTTCAGCTTCTTACAGTGTAACAAACTCAACCGTGGCCACCCAATGTTTTTCTGCCATTCACAAGACAAGTTCAGAACAAAAGAATCTGAGTTCCTTCATTTCAAACCAATTACAAATAAGATTATTTCTTTGATAGGCAAAGGGGACTGAAATAGACCCAATTATGGCCTGGCTGAAGATAAAACAGACTTGAAACAGATATGACTCGAAACAGATATGTTTATCAAATGACTCAACGGTCACTCAGTGGTCGCGAATCGCGGTTGTCAGGTTGAGGTCTCGATGGACTTACACTTGTAACCTAAAATATATTTTATATTCGAAATGACTGCCTTGTTGAATACAGAACAGACTAAATACTGATCAGTGTTTGGACTAGACAATGGAAACAACGAAGGGCTAAATATAATTAATAACTTCGAGTTTTCACTGAACTGTTATAACGGATTGCCAGCAGTTGACGCGTCAGTCGACAAAATAGAGCAACAATTTTGGATGCCGATTTTTTGCAACCTGTAGTATCAATTCTAACAGGGTTATTCTCTTCCTTACTACAAAATTTAGTGTGTGACATTTTAGATTACAAATAAATTGCAAGGGTTACAGAACAAAATGTGATCTTTACAATTGACACCTGTCACTTCTAAACAGCAAATAAATCCAACAAACATATCTGGCAAATCAGAAATATATCAGGTAAATGTAGACTCATGAAAATGTGTTTAGCGGTAACAGAGACTCGATAAACTGAATCTTCCACAATATAACCACATGTCATTTCTAAACAAAGTAATTTCTTATATCTGAGAATAAATTCAACAAACTGATCTGGTATGCAAATCAGAATATGGGCAAATATAGACTGATCTGTTCCAACTGGTAGACCTGTTAGTTGAAAAAGTTAATCTACATTCAATACAGGGGAGAAAATGTCTACATTTGATCTCTTGTACCGTTCAACAATGTATGGCAGTTCCCAATCCATCCTTTCATCCAAAGGAATCTTGTTACCTAAGGCCTTTTTAAGGATCATAAGATCCTTATCGAGAGCGCTTCGGTCAACGTATTTGATGTGGTTTTGCTTCCTCAACCTGGGCCTCATCACTGGGAAGAAACTGCTTGCTGCTCTTTCTCTTCCAGCCTTGAATATGTTAAACTCATTCTTTGACTTTTCTTGCCTTTTCTCCAGGTCTTTGACCACTTTCTTAAGCTCTTGTATTTCTGCTCAAACTTCTGGATGTTTATCTCGGTTGTTGCAGAAGGAAATTCCTTTACGTGCACCATTTCTGCATTTGTTTTTGTTGTGTCCTGCAGTGTGACAAAGAGTACACAGCTTCTGCTGCCCGGTGCTTCCATTTTAATTATAATTTTCGAACGCTTGTGTTTTCTCTGTCACTGAATCTCGCGCGCTTTGTATCTGTGCAGCCAAAAGCTCACTATCTTGCTTAAGTTCTGTTTCTCGCTTCTGCAGATAAGAACTTGTCTGGTTACACACTTGCAGAGCTTTTTTCTCCGCAGGAATTTCACTTTCAAAATTTGTGCTGACAGTGCCGGTGTTGGTTACGGCACTGTAGACATTGTTGAACAACACCAAGTTTGAAGCTTGCGTAGGTGATGACAGTGAACTTTCACGGGAACCTTGTGAGGTCGAAGGGAAGAGTTCTCTGGGTGGCAAAGTCTGTGCTTTTTGTCCAGGATTTTCTTGCCTTTTCAGCTGTTCGAGTTCAGTCTCAATGGTTCTTTTTTCCGCAAACAACAGTTTATGGGGCGAGGGAAAAACCACATCTAGATCTGATGATCTAATGTACTTTAGGGAACTTGTATTTCGAAAACCTCAGCTTTCAAACTCTTTTGCCAATCTTTCCAGCCCAAGTCCATTAGAAATTGAATGTAACCAGCGGAAAACCTCTGACTTTACTTCCAACATGTTCCAAGATGTTACAAAAAAGATTTGCGCGGGAACTGTCTTGAAAAACAGTTTGACCAATGAAAATTTGGCCTTGCATTCCCTCGTGCCTTGAGAAATTGACAGTGCAAATATGCACATTTCATTTCTGACCTTTGGACATTCAAGTAACATGTAACTGATTTGGCGAGGCTTTTGTCACGCAAAGTACTGGGTTTTGTGTATCTTACATGAAACATCCAGCAACTTGAAATTACTGCGGCCATTTTATTTTTTATCATTGATACTTTTACAATTTTACTATGTTATTATACTGCTATATGTGATACCGATTTGATCATGATTTTTTTTACAAGCAAGGCATGAAATTGGTGTAATACTTTATTCAAAGCCTCGGAATGTTTTTTGTTTGGGTATTGAAATAAATTCTAAATCAGATAGCCATAGTGTCTAAAATAAGAAACTGAATTTTGTGGTGAGATTCTGCTGCAGCCCTCATAGATGGCAATTTCTGTTTCATTTTCTGCCAACATTTGATTGCGATTGAGGAAAGCTTTGAACTGGTGGAAACAAAACTCGCACGTGTTCAAGTGCGGAGGGTATGCAGGCTGAAACAACAGGCTAACTCCATATTCAGCCAGCATATTTCTCAAAACCATCTCGGTAAATCTGTCATGATGAAAAGGACAGTTGTCCATGATGACTATGTCACCCCGCTCAAGAATAGCAGGTCTGTCCCGTCTTGTTATGCTAACAGCTTCCTCGAAGAAAAGTAATAGCTCGTTACCATTTGACGCACCTTTTATGACACTAAATCTACTCCAAGACAAGAATGCATGAGGTTTATAGTAAACTTGGCATTGGACGCCGATTGTTGAATCTCAAATGCTGGTGTTCCCATAGTTGCGTTACCGTAATGCCTGTTCATGGTTGATTTTGTTACAATCGCCTCGTCAAAGAAATGGATGGAACTGGCGTTTAAATCACTGACCTGGTCAAGGTATATTCCTCTAAAGCCTGAATTTTGGACTCTGATCAAAAGTTCCTTTCTCAAAAAGTAACTGATGGTACTTGTGTGCGGTAGATTGGCAGGGTAGACAACGCCATCCAACACTATCCTATTCCGCAATTCTGTACAATAAACACTTGGTTTGCAGAGTTTTTCGCTCTCGATACACTCCATGGCATTTGGTGTTAGCACGAAATGCCCTTTATGACTTTTCATTGGCTGACAAGAGGCATTTGTGGCATCGTAATCACGTATAAGGTTCTGAACGAAATGGCGACTTGTACTAAGTTCCTGTGCGATTCCTCTTTGTGAAACGCCCTCATGGTGGAGATCTAGGACTCTCTCATGGATAAACTGAGGTAAACTTCGCCCATTGTTATAGAGTCCTCCAGCATGGTTAATTCATAACTGTACAGACATTTTCAAAACGCTGCCCCGAAAACTGAATTTGAAATTTGAAATTAAAAAACAGAAAGTCGCTGTTTGATTGGCTGACGGGCAACTGAATTAAGAATCTTTTGCTGCTCACGTCACGTGGCCGTTGTTTGAGTGTGTGTTGGGTCTGTTTCAAAATTTGCCGCGGTTTTTATTCTGTGAATTAAATTGTATTTAGTGCGTTTCATGCTGTTTTGTCTTCAAAATTCATGGCCGTCATTAGGTATCGTGTGTACTCTCAGTCGTCCGTGGTGTTCCTGGCCGCCATTTGGTAAATTTCGTCTTGAAAATTTGGGTCCACAGGTTTTCGGCAAATTTTTCCGTATAACTCCTCTAGGCCGCCATTCAGTAGCATATTTGCGTTGAGTTTGTCTTTGGCATTCGAGGCCCGCATTTGTTTTATAAATTAATTCCTATCTTTAGTCAGTTTGTTCGACATTTTTGGGCTGCCATTCTGAAAATATTCACTTGCCTTTTCGGTAGTGAGTAGTATTTCGCCGTAAATAGAAGCCTCGCGTCACGATCCACTTTTGCATCAATTCCTAGTCAGATTTGACCCTCGTTTGTGATTGGTCCAAAATGAACGATCTCTGATTCTTTTGTTCTGAACTCGTCTTGTGATTGTCAGAAAAATGTTGGGTGGCCCCGGTTGAGTTCGTTACACTGTAACAATTTCCTTCTGCTACTCTTTTTCAATTTGAAAATGCTGAAAACACATTCAAATCAGCAGATTCTGTCATTGAAAACAGAAAGCACATAAATTGAGTAAGAACATTGTTTGCAAGCAGAGTCCGAGTAAGAGGTCTGGGGATCAAAACAATACAAACGTTTTTATAATGTTGATTAAAGAGCAAAGGCATTGTTCTCCTGTTTTTATTTGTCATTACACTGAAAATTTCAAAAATGAAAATTCTCTCCACAAAAGTAGTGTATATTTTACTAGCTGTTTCGCGGCTAGGGTGCATGGGAGGCATGGTAGGTCATGAGTCATTTCATAGTATATGTACCATTTGCATGGCACACGGCCTTCCTAATCCCTGTATTATGACCTTGTCTCTGTTCACATGAACAAAAGAAAGAACTTGTTGAGTATTTTCACTCACACTTGGTCTTCAATCACTCTTTTTTTGACTTATTAATTGTAACAGTGGAAAGAGGCTGACCAGAGTGCATTCATGGACTCCAAGCTGAAATGTGTCTTTGACTATGTGGAGGAGGGTGAAGCTAAACAGGTGGAGAATGTGGGTACTAATGTAAGTGCTATAGTTAATACAGGTCAGCACTACCAGGTGATCTGGTGATGTAATGAAGAGGCCTGGGCACAAAAATTTTAATGCTGTTTCCCACAGCCGCTCGCGGTCTGAGGTGTTGTTTTTGAATTTAACATGGCGGTCGCGATGGCAGATCTCGTCGGTTCTACTTCAACTTTTACTCTTTGCATTCAGTAAGAGGAAATTTGGGAGACACGAAAATGATCTGTTACATTTTGGCAATGGGAAAACAGCATCTAGGACCGCACGTGGTTGTGGGATACGGCATTAAATTTTTTTGGCCGAGCCTTTTCATTACATCACCAGATCACCTGGTAAGCACTGAATGTCTGGCCCTAACTAGGGAACAATGAGTTTTTGGTCAAGGAGAACAAACAGTGCTAGCACACAACTTTGCTGCAGCTTCTACGTGCACAACATGAACATGTGCAAGTCGAAAGTGCAAATTCTTGTTTCCCTAGGGCATTGGTGAGTTTTTACCCATGACAAGTGTCATGTTCTCCTCCAATTGGAAAACATATTTGAGTAAGGTGGTATAACAAATCCCCTTGTGCCATAAGAGGGTTGAAGCAGTCTTTAAAACAGCTTTACACATCAAACAGTGTGGTGTTGTGTCGGATGCAAGGTGGGCTCTCTTGGAGCATTGACCAGCAAGTCTTGTTGGGTAGAATGGTGGTGTTGAAGGCTGTTCTTCTAAAGCTTGCCATGGTTGTGTGACATGATTTGTTGTAAGTCATTCTTCTATGCTTATCAGGTTTTTCCCAAACTGTGAAGTAGGCAAAGAATGATTTCAAAGTGAACCTTGACCTATGTGTCAAGAACAATTTTTAGATAGCCTACTGTGGCTGAGCTCACATGCATGCATGTAAGCTATAGCATTACCTGTATTTTTATGTTGAGAACTGTTTTTTTCACTGATTTTAACAGCATGCTTTTACTTGGCACTCTTTTGCTGATGAATTTCTTGATGTTTCTCTGCCTCTGTAGGAAAATGAGAATTTGAACAAAGAACAGCCTCCTGTGGTTAAGACTTCCAAGACAGAAACTGTCATGGTAGAGAGTACTGCATCTACACATACTCAAAATAGCTCTTATCCTGACCTAGCAGTGGACGTTCCAACAACAGCAAAATCATCACAGGTATAGTAACCACATAATGATAAGTATACGCTGTTCTAATATTCTACTTGAGGAAGCTGTTATTTATCAAGAAGCTTGTACAGGTTCATGACTTTGTCCAGGTTTTATGGAGAGGGCACATCATTGGAAAGTTGTATAGATACACCACTAACATGCACTTTGCAGGATCATGCACTTTACAGGATTTGCCTTTCTTAGAATCCGGTTCACATAGTACTGCTAGCAAAGTTGTAGAGTGGACTAAGAGTTATTTAACTTTAAGACCCATACGAACAGCCATTTAGTGTTCATTGTTCCTACCTGTGGAAAATTCAAAGAATTTTTTAGTTTTGTTGCACCATTAGTTTGTTCTTTGTTACAACTGTGTGATTCTATCATCTTTGCACAAGTCCAGAAATCACTGGCATTTGCAATGGCCAAGTAATATGGGTAGCTTCTCCAACAATGTTACATGCTAATTGTATTGTTACATGCATTTTACTATCTGTATTGTAAGTCACGACAACATGATGTGGAATGTTGAACTCGTGTCTACTTTGGAACTTGTTGCTGCAACTCAGTTGTTATATGTACAATAACAGCTTTCAACTTGCAATACAATGTTGTTGCATAACATGTTGCAGTGAAACTGCTCCCTGTATTACATGGTCTTAAATAACAACCATCACAAGAGACTTTTTCACTTAACAAACTCATCTTTCTTTGTGTCTATGACAAGCCTGCAGTACAAGCCCTTAAGGTTTGCTGTTCCAATTTGGTTTCTGATATTATACAATATGGGCAATACATGTGCATTTCTCTAGTAAAGTGTTCACGATCCAAGGATTTCTTGTCATAAAACAATATTTTTAGAACTGAGCTTCTCTATAGGAAAAAGATTTCCTTAAGATAACGAAACTGGGCCATTAAAATATTTCTCAAAGCTGGCCAATTTGCCTATTGTCTTGCTTAGGCCAGTTTACATTATGAAAACATTTGTTAATTTTGATAAGTAAATGTTACACGTGTGGTGTTTCAGTGACAACTCGCTGAAAAAATGTTTCATTGTGTTGCATTGCCATCGCAATTTTTGTACATGACACATTTTAAAGTGCTCTGTTGGGAAATGTGAACCGCAAAGAGATTTGCAGTTTGTCAAAATGTGAAGCTTTTTCGTGATTTCTATGTGGGATCAATATTTTAAACAGGAATTTGATGAAAGAAGAGTCATGAATGAGGAAATAGAAAAACTGAAAACTGAAAAGACTATTTTATTGGTATGTATCACTTGACATAGTATGTGTATTTTTAACCCAAAATGTCATGCTCCAAGATTTTGGTGTAAACTGCGTTTCGTTACAACCCAATGCCTACATATCTTATAATCCCTCTTGAGTAGTACCGCACGGTGCTTAACCTTTCCTTGCTTTTTTTCTGATAAGCAACCTTTGCTTTTACAGTTAGCGAGGTAAACAGAGTTGTAAAACCATTTTTGTCTAGTTCCTCGAGTTGTCAAGTTGTTGCTACATACAGTTAGCTGCTTCTTTCATGACCCAAACGGCAAGTTTTTGTCATACAAGCCTTCTCTTCCTTCTTGTTCCCTCTCAGCTTGTTATCATTCTATCACACTGTCTTATCATCCAGATTTTCCTGACTAGTTCTTGTTTTAAGTCAGTGATGGATTGTATCTCACAAAGTAATGACGTTGTGTTTTGTGCTTACAGGCTGAGACAGTCCGGCTCAGGAAGAATGTTGATCAGCTGTCTTCCACAGCAACACAGGTGTCCTCATCCAGTTTGTCCCCAGTCCCCACAGAAAACAGCAGTGTGAATTTGCCACCAATGACGATAGCTTATCTAATCTTAGCTTTGATATTTGGAGTCGTCATTGGTAAATTTATCGTGTAAAGGACAGTGACTCTTAAGAGTTGTTTTAAATGGCCAGTTTTAGATCCTAATCAACAGACCTGGAAGAAGAGTTTTCACCATCGTAAAAACAGACTACATGTGTTAGAAATGCAGTTGACATTGTGACACATCAAAATTTGCGTTCAAATTTACTTGGTAAATTAATTGGTGCTGAATACAATATTCTTCTGATTTTCCAATATTATTATTCATCTTCGATCGCGCATGTACTCTTATACAGCTGATTTTAAAAACAGAAATTAGTTGACCTCGAATGAAAAATTTGACAGCATTGGCTTGTCGAACAAGGATAGTTGGTGTAGTCAAAAATAAATTTACCTTACAACTGATGGGTCACATCAAAATGTATTTTATTTTATTTTATTCTTGAGACTGGAGAATAATTGACATGAAATTATTGCAGTGTATCAGGAGATTGTCCGCTGCTAAAGGGATGGTTCTTTGTCCTGGTTTGTTTGCTTCCCAACATGTGATGGTTTCGCTTGTCAGTGGTTTGATATAACATCAAAACAGTTTCCAAACAGTCCAAACAGTCTTCGTGTCTTGTCTGTCACGCGTTGATGTAAAAGTAGACTGTAGAGAGGCTTCTACATGTCTTGGAGAGGGATTGTAACGTTAATAAATGGCTAATGTTTTAATGATCAAACCACTCTGTTTTAAGTTGTAGTTTTGCTTCAAACAGTTCATTAGTGGTGACTGGGCCATTAGTCGACGCCATTTTGATTTTAGGTCTTAATGGCCACTGCGCATGCGTTCTTTGTGACGCTATCCCCCGCCCCCCCGTATATTGACTTGCTTCCGGAAAGCCTATCGACATCCATATAAAGCCATTTTAAAAATACAGGCTGAAGGTTTATTATCGTGACTTCCGGTTTTTGGACTAGCGATATCAGCAAAGCGTAATCAAAAACACGACTAGATAATTGTCTTTTTACATTTCCAAAAAAAAGTACAATCATAGTTATTGTAAAATAAAAACGTTTGGCATACCTTATAATTAAAGTCTTGCTTTTGATTTGATCCGTTGCTTCAATATCATTTATATGACACTTTTAAGGGCGTTGTCTGGACATGTAAAAAATCTCTTGTGGTCTCAGCGGTTTTCGTTCACTTTGGCACGAAACTGCCAAAACTTTTAAAAAATGTTACCTAGGTGATGAAGTCTATAAATAAGCGTGTTGTAGGACAGCTGCTTTCATTTGCTATTCACCAATGAGATGACGGTACTTCTCTCGGTTGATAAGGAAATTTACATCCCCAATTTCACAAACCAGCTGGGATTTGAATATCGAATATTATATTGAGCGACCGCTAGTTTTCCAACGTAAAAACGCCAGAGATTTGCTGGTAAGTCAATTATAATTTTTTAATATGATTTCTTTACTTCGCAAATAAATTGAAACAAAAGAAGTAGGATTTGAATGTTTCGTAGTTAGGTGTATTTGCTAGTGTTATCTTAGCGTTGTTTTATTTTTTCGCCTTAATGAAATTTCTTTGTGATATCGGACCAATCGATCGTTCTTTCGAGTCGCATAAATGTCGAATTTTGCGACATTTTTTAGTCTTTCTATTCGTCATAATCCATCCACAAGCTTCTAGATAAAGCTCGATAAGAATAAGCCTCTTAAGATTTCTTAACAGACAAAGAAAAGTCTGACCTGCGGCAGGTTGTGTGGTATAACGCTTCACTTCCCATGCGTGTAACGCCAGAATATCACGGCCACGTTTGACATGTTCGCCAGGCGGGATAACAAAGCGTTGAAATAATTGCTTAAAATACACTATTCGGTCACGACTGCCAATTGAACAACCGCTCGATTTGTTTAACTCGCAAGTGTTTTGAAGACAAGCTATTACCATTAGCTTAGGAAAATGGAAGGCTCTCACAGAAATCGCTCATACAGTGTTCCAATTTTAACGCAGATAGAAAAAGTATTGGATCGTGTGGAGGATCGTGGAGTTGAAAGAAGAGCGAGCGAAGGGTCAAGATTTCTTGAAACTCGATCGCAAAGAAACTTAACTCGGCCAAAAGTGAAGCTCTCAAGTGGGGGATTGATCCGAAAACAAAAGAGGAGACACTCGAGAGCAGTTATGGAAAGCGCAAAAACCGATTCACTGAGACAAGAACAGGAACAGGACGAGGTGGCGCGGGCGAGAGCTTTCACAACTAGTGCCATTGACAGGAATAGAGTCAACAATTTAAAGCCCACTCCAACAGCTATAGATACATCAGAACAGCCAGCAGTTCCCGTTAGAAGCAAACGCTGTAAATCTCTTCCTTTCTTGATTCCAGAAGAATTCTCACAGCAAGACTTTAACGACGGGAGTAATACAGAGCGGGAAGAGATTGGCTGTGGAGCGCTGAACCCAGAGCAAACAACACAAACACCAACTAGCGCTGAAGGTTATCGAGAAGACGAATTAACTCATAGAAGGTTATCACTTCCAGCGAGTATACAACATAACTTTGAAGACCGTGGGAAAAAATCTCACAGTGAAACAACAACAGACAGGACAAACTCTTCCACTTTGGATATCACAAATTTGGACAAGTCTAACAGTTTGATTACTGACTTCGATAAACTATCGATGATTAAATTGGAGAGTAGTAAACAAGACATGGAGGATGAGTTGTTTCAGTCAGACTTTGAAAAGAGACGAACTTCGTTGCCGTGTCATTTAGAACAAAGTAATCTTTCCACGGAGGACTTTGGTGAAAAAAGCGGTTTGGGCGCTGATTTCAGAGTGGATTCAGTGTTACAGAAAAAAGTGAAAATTAAAGCGCGGCAAAGAAGTCAATCACTTCCCTTGACAAGTTTGCGTTTTGTTGGCGAACCTAGAGTTCCTTTGAAAGACGAATATTCTAATTTTAGTTATTGCCGCCACGGCGAATATTGTCAATCGCTCGACCATATCGACAAAAGCACTGAACATTCAAGAGAAAGGAACAAATCTCGAAGAACGCGCTCAAAATCTTTGCCCTTAGTTTTGGTTGAAGACGGAAAAGCTGACATGTCAGTGAGTCTAAGAAAACACGCCAAACAAAGCAGTTTACAAAGTCACGACAGCTCTCATGACTTTAACACAAAGGCAAGAAGAACGCAATCTCTGCCGTTTGTTTACGAAGGTTTTACTGAACGAGAAGTTTTATGTGACGCTGAAATAAAACAGATTCACTCCGAAACTCACAATGATGACTCAAGCGAAAACGAAAGAGTGATCAACACCGAGCGAAAGCTACTTCATGACAACGGAAGTATTAAACAAAAAACACCGTTAGAAAGGGCGAGGTCACTTCCTTTGCCACTACAAGGAGCGCAGCACAGACAAATTTCTGACATTCAGAAAGATTTAAACCAAGCCATAGATATCTTTTTCTCGCAGATTAGTGATAAAGATAACAATGTTGGCTTTAGAGGAAGATCAAAATCACTCCCAGCCGTTCTGGAAGGAAAGCAAAGTCTCGATTTTACACCTGTTTCGAAAATTCTGGACGATAACGTAAACATTCCTGAAATAGTGGTTCCAGAGGGATCTTTCTATGACACTGTTTGTATCGAAGGATGTGAAAGTCCAATTCACAGAGAAAGTATGCCGAGCTCTCGAGAAGAAGAAAAAATACCAAACGAAGAGTCAAATAGTGATGCAAGCTCCGACTGTGAAGATCTTGAGGCGCAAATTTCCAACTCAAGTTTTGTCGCTGATCCGCCATTAGTTTTAAGAGCGCGAGGCTATTCAATTCCTGCGTCTTTCAAAATGGAAAAAATTCCTGAAGAGCCAAATGAGAATGAAAATTTTGAAGCGCTCTCAAGCTGCGGTGAACAAGGGGGTAATGAAAATGAGACAAATTTAGTTTGTGACGATCAATTAAGCGAAACAATGGATTGCCAAGCACCTGTTGAAAACGTAATTGTGTCGGAAGAAGGAAGAGACGTCCATGTGAGTCAAATTGTTCATGACGAAGTCAGCTCTGCACGAGACACAGTGGAAGAAGAACCCTGCAATGATTACGAACACAATGTAGAGATATTTAACAAGATGGTTTCCGAGGCTTCATCTCGTGTACAACAACTTGCGTTTGCAAAATCTTCGTCCTGTCTCCATCGCGCATCCGCAAAGGGAGACTTAGAACACGTAAAACTATTGGTCGAGGAAGGACATGACGTCAACGCTTTGGACGACTCTGGTTGGCCCGTTCTACACGCGGCTGTTACAACTGGAAACTTTGACTGCTGTGCGTGGCTGATTGAGGCCGGTGCTGACCTCGTAGAGTATACTAACTTTGTTATCGACGAATACAGGATGCTATGTCGCCAAGTTTATTTGAATCACTAGGTAGCATTTCTTCAGAATTTGCGCAAAAGGGTTCTTTAATGGCATCCATCAAAACATAATTTATAAAGCAGCTCAAAAAAGGACGACGGGATATCAGATGAACAGTTGTGCACAGTCAGTCTGTAGCTTTTTCTTTCAGTAGTGTAGCAGCTGTCCTAACCTGCCTTTGTTTATCATTGTAGCAGCTGTTACTGTTTTAGGGCTAGGGGCATTGTTTCTGTTGTTTATTCTATTGTACTCTCAAAGGGTTGCAAGCCATTCATGTGAGACCTTAGAAGAGCTGCTACATCACTCTTTTCTTTTGTGTGCGATTCATTTGATATGCATTTAATTTGACAAGGATCTTAAGGGCATCATTAACCTGTTTTCTGTGACCAAGTGAAGCTCATTTGAGAAAGAAAGGTCTTGTTTTATTTGTTTTGTTTGTTTTTCAAGGAGATTTGGAAGTCGTTAGCGTGCTAAGCTCTCCTGTAATCCTACATTGCACTCCTAAACTTCTCACTCCAAAATTCAGTGCGGGCATTTGACAATGTCGCCTGTATAGGCAATAAGATAGTCTGCTTCTGTCAAATTCTCAGAAAAAACTGTTCTTCTCTTTTCTCGGCTAGATAACATACAGCAGCTAATCTGATTACAGGGAAAGGTGTTGCACATTCCACGGTATTACATCCACCTTCCCATCATGCGCCGCGCGTATATCGCATTGATTGTGTTGGTCACAGTACTTTCTATGGCGTGGTTTATAATAGTTATACAACGCTTTCTCGTGTTATACCATTGAATATCCCAATTGTTACCTGTATTTTTTAGTGTACACACTCGCCTAAATGCTGGTGTGCATACCGAGAAATACAAGTGACTCGTGGAATATTTATTGTATACCACTCGAAAGTGTTAAAATAGCTACATTGTAGTACATATTCACGTGAACGAAACTTGGAATAGCTGCCCTATTCCCGAATTTCAACCTATAACCTGTGACCTGCGTTTTGTACCTACCGGGGGAAATGGATCAAAGGAAAGATCTGTCCCTGAGCGGGGTCTTGGTATATTCCTTTTAGCCGGGGTACATGCTTGCTTGACTTAGTGAAAAAACAACTGTAATCAGGATCATTGTTTTGAATTAAACCGTTATCTGATGGATTTTTCTTGGTGCGGAGACTAGTAAAGGTCAGAAAATTAGACTTGAAGGCCGTTTACACGGTAGAAAAATTTGGGTCCGGACCCGCCAAAAAAGTAGCAAGGACCCATAACTTTTGTAAAGAAATACAGGAGTTTCCGCAGGGCCATATAAATGCCGTTTACACGGCAGAAAAATTTGGGCCCGGACCCGCCAACAAAGTAGTACAGACCTATGTCTTTTGTAAAGAAACATTGGAGTTTCCGCAGGGCCATAGGTACCTATGGCCCCGTGTAAACGGCCCCATAGGCACCTATGGCCCTGCCGAAACTCCAGTGTTCCTTTGCAAAAGATATAGGTACGTACTTCTTTTTTGGCGGGTCCGGACCCAAAGTTTTCTGCCGTGTAAACGGCCTTTAGCAATGTCTCATATGTCCATTCTCTTGTCATTTTAAGGGGATTCCTCAGTATTGCATTGCGCATCCCTACTGCGCACGATTATCGCGTCATTAGCGCACGCAAATGAGCGCGTGCCCGCACACAACGAAAGAAATTTCCCTCAAGGTAAGCTCGATAGCCAAATGTTCTTTTTCTTTTAAACGAGCATCTAGACCTATACTTTTTGTGGCTTTATCATTATTAGTAGTGTACATATCTTTAAAAAATTTAAATTGAAAGGAAAATAAGACATAGCTGAAAGCGTGCAAAAAAACGTACTCTGGAATGCAAATTATGACCGCGGAAAAATGGTGTGATTTTTCGACAAATTTCATATGATATTGTTCCATACACTTTGTATCTGTCAGGTTTTCTCCCTAGTATTACTTTCATTAACTATGCTTCGAGCTACCGCAAAATATAACGTGGACCGATGAATAACGCGCGTGAGTACAGGCATAAATTGGGTAAGATTGGCCGTAATCATGGGCTACTAATAATTCTGAGCCCCTCTCTGCAGAAATAATAGCAACATTCAGGGAAAGATTCAAAAAAATTTCATCGTTAACTTTAATTTCTGAAGAATCGCCTTATCATCCTCGGTTTTTTAAGAGTAATTTTTACTCTGTAATGGATTCTGTAATGATGGAAGGAGGTAAACTACCATGATGTCAGGGGTTCACGGCCTGACAGTTTTCTCAGGGTGGGTATCGGCAGGTTTCTTATCTCTCTCGCTTATCACACAACCATCAGTCTCGAATTTTTTTTTCTCCGTCATCAAGTCGAGTCTCTTTCAAGCTTTCCTCAATGTAGCCTGCGTTGCAGACGAACTAAACCCCCGTATAGGACTATACCGGGGTTTAGATCGTCTGCAACGCAGGCTAGCCTCAGTGCTAACTAGTAGAGTTACCCGCGTGTCCTTATAGTTGCAAGTAGACCATTTAAGCCTTGTAATAATGCCCCTCTCGAGGAACCCAGTGCAGCAGTGATCCCATGTCTGTCCTTCCGATCTAGAGTCCAAAAACCAACTACCTCTCCATCAGTTGTTGACCCTCTTTTAAGTTAAATGCATGTTTGCAAACAAAGACTGCAAAGCTGATCATTACGTGATACCAAGCATAACAAGAACCCTTGCAGCTGGATCACAACAGTGGACAGCTCTTCCGTCTGTCCTTGGGACTCGTCCCCGGGGTGTGTGTGTGTGTGTGTTGGGGGGGGGGACGGCCATATATGGGCTATATAGGCATGTACCGCTGTAAAGGGTATGGTTTTCAAGCAGTTTATTCTAGCATAGGATATATAAATCAGAGCGTTTGGGTCTAGAATAGGGTATCATTTTTCACGAAACTGACTAGTTGGTTGACGATTTTATCTAGACTAAGGAAACCAGGAATTGCTACTCAAAAATATAAAAAGGTGGAATCAGCCTAGTTTAAATTTTCACGACTCAGCCTCAACAGCCTTGATAGATGACTATCATAAAACGCTACTGGATATTATTAACTGTCAAAAATTGGGATCAGACGGAAATCGGTGGTATTAATACTTGTTAAAAGTACTTGCTTGGCATTGCTCAGCATTAAATAAATCCTTTTTTTTAAGAAAGAAGCGATTGTGGTATAAGGTTTTGTTTTGGATTTGCTTTAGACTGTGCTAGTGACCTCAGTTTCTGGAAAACAGCTACTCTAGGATAGGAGTGATTTGGGGAGTTTACTCTAGGATAGGGTAGCAAAATTCAGCAGAATTAGCTGTCGTATAGGCTAAGGGTTCCAGGGTCCCAGCAGCACATCCCAACTCAGAAATTCCTAGAGTACCCCCCCGGGACTCGTCAGCACCGTGTACAGTACGTTAACACCAAACAGCGCTTATCGTATACGGTCTGTTGCAGTTTTTCGTTTCTGCACTGAGTTCCTCGTTACTGACTCAGCTGAATAGTTTGAATGCAAAAGAAGCACAGCGAGGTAAAATATGCTAAGTTTCTGATCACATAGTCAGTGGACAGAGCTCTCTGTTCCAGGATTAACACATGATCTAGTCAATTCAAAAACCGCTGTTGTTTGTCCATTCTGCGGATTCTCGTCGTTAGTGCGCTCTGCTCTCCCGTAATCCCACATTACATTGTGCTCCGAAACTTCTCGCTGCACCTGTCTCTTATCCTGACTTATTTACCGAGCATTAGTTCATTTAATCTGCTCTCATTGGTTACCTTTGCCTCCCACGCAGACTCTCTTTAGGCCCGTCACGCAATCGAGGGAGGGAGATTGCATGACGAGCCCACCAAGCGTCTGCATTACTTGCACTCGAAGTAGCATTAGTCTAATTACTATCTTCTTTTCTATTTTTCTATTTTCTAAATTTGTTTTGGTATTTGATTCATATTTTATATTATACATTTAGGTTTCTACTTTATAAAGTTTAATGAAAGGAGAGTGGCCCTTGAATGGGAATTAAATTTCCTCCTGTTATTATCCCGCCATCGTTTCGTTTTTGCAGAAGCACATCTGGTTTTTGTATATGGGGCAAAGTTTACTAATTGAGAAAAAACTAATTTAACCCCAAATTTCCCTTGCATACGGTGGCTGAGCCCGCAGTACGTGCGGCAGTAAAAACTTAGGTGTCCTACGGAAACGACCCGAAAATAGCCTTTTTCTTCGCCGCTAGCTAAAATGAAGACAATGCTAAAGTTGCTTTGGCCTCATTTAATAATTAACTAGAGAATTCCGGGTTTAATTTGACAACGAACAGCACAATTTGTTCAAAATAAGACTACTATTATCCTACATGGCGACGCTCGAGGAACTATAATTTTTGGCGCCAAATTAGATGTTTCATATTTTTCAATTTTTGCAATGTGATATGGTTTTGGGAATTGTAAATCCCCTTTAGTAAATATTTAATACAATCTTCAATGAGAAACGGTGCTTGATTTTAATGCTTTTCCTGTCAACTTAATGTGAGGACAGTGAAATTTTTCCCACCTGCTGAATCCTGATTGGTCAATTCAAATTTCCCGCGCGCCAGCGTATGCAAGGCCTTCACACTAGTAGCGCCCGTCATAGAGGTTTCCACTTTGCAGCATCCGTCTGCGTCAGCATTTACGCCGATGAACTTACATTCAAGACGGAACACACGGAAAGGCTTCGACTCGGTTATTTAGCCTGCAGTTTTACAAGTTTTTTTTCCGTTCAGCCCAGTGCACGAGACGAGATCGCGAGGTAAGCACAACTTACAATGTGTGCGGACTTCTAGCTTAAGGAAGTTCGCGTTAAAAAACTTCCCAAGTACAGATCTTTTTAAAACTTTGACTGTAGGTAGAAAATGATAAGGTTAGATGAAAAACGCAAAAAAAATCGGGGGTCACCGAACTCGTTTTGAAGATAACTGAAGCGTATCGCAGACCATAGCATTTCTAGGAATTCCAGTCACTCGAGGCCGGATTCATTACTATCGACATATATTAAAGTTAAAGCATCATATCTAAGTTATGTGTGTTTAACACAGCATATATGCGCCTATTTGATAGATCTTTGCTACATATGTCATTGAATCAGGTAGAATTAGCCTTAAAAAAATGCAACTTCAAAGTCACGCACACCATGTACCAATTCGACCTTATTTGAATAGTAAATAAGAAATAATTAAAACTTTCCACGTACAGATTTTTTTGTTTTTCAGTATCATGGAAAGAATCAGGAAAGGAAGTGATCTGCCGAAAAGTAGGTGGGGGTCACCGAGCATCCAAATATTTACACACCAAGTTATCGCAAAGGCCATCAGCTCTTTATTTTGTTGAGTTTTGACTCGGTGCGCGCGCTTAAAAATGCATGACGTGGCTCATGTATAGCGTGCGCAGTAGAGATGCGCAGTAGCAATGGGCGCGAACGTCCTTTATCTGTTGTAAGTTCTTGTAACTTATGCGGAAATCTTTCTGTCATTTAAAACTTGTGTCCGCGTGGTAACCGGTGCTTCCACTACCCTACCCCGATTGTTTGATCGTGATAGCCTGGTAACTATTTTAGAGCATCAAGACGAGGCTCAGGGGAATAACTCGTTAAGATGGCGGACGATTAAAGTTCTTCGTTCGTAAGTATGAAAGTCCCAAAGCTACAGAACGTCCTAAAGGCGAGAGACATTCAAATAGCTTTGGATGGAAAGAAAAGGAAAAAGGCTGAACTGCTGGAGCTTTGCAAAAATGCAGCCGAAATGAAGGTGCCAAAAGTTGATGAAGAAATAGAGCTAAAGGACGACTTGATCAAATCAAAGATCACCTTGCCAGGAGGAAAATTACTTCCCAATCCACTTTCGCTTCAATTTTGGACCCATAACTTCACTAACATTCCAGAATTCAGGTTTCCTGTTATTTATCATTATCTGGTTGGTAAAGATGGCTATGATGAGGCTTGTTTACGGTCGTATAAAAGACTTAAAGGTTTTCGCTTAATATACATGCATGGACGGGCACACTCTGCTCATGGAAGATTTAGAAATAGCAATGACGTCCGATAGGTGCTGCACAAGTAGTCCTAGTCGAAGTCTCAGCAGCGTCAAAATAAATTCTCGTAAAGTTGTCAGACTTCTCTTTTTGCCACTCTTTTTTGACAGAGGGTTTCTTTTGAAAGTTGACTTTGTTTCCTTTATTACTGTCCCAGTACTTCAGTTTCTCGGCGAAAGTTTTCAATATATTGAATATTGCCATCACCGGCAAATAAGTTAAAGTTGGAAAACCTGTATAAAATTTCACGGACTCGTCATTGTGCAACGTTGCGTAATCCATGAAAAGTTCGCGTTTCATGACTGCCTTGTTGTTGACTTTTCCTCGATTTCTAGCTGATCAATGTCCGTTTGGCAGGAAACAGATACAGACTCGTTGACTGTGTTTGTTTTTTTCAGTTGGCAAAGAACTGACTTTGTTTTCCTTACACGGAAAATTATAGTCGTGATCTTTCAAAGCGACATCAGACGACACACGAGGACTTTTCGCGGGAAACTTCACTGAGATCGCTTTTATCCCTTAAAGGTCTTTTTCCTCTTAGCGAAATCATTCCTTTTTCTCTTTCACTTGTGTCACTTGGAACTTCTTGTTGGTTGAATGTCGTTGGAGGCGCCCCGTTTACTACCTTTTTTATTTCACACAAGGCTTTAGGGTTGAAATGCTGAGAACATATGTGTACGTTCGCTGTAGACTGAAACTCCTTGTCAGCTCGCCGGCAAAAAGGTGCTCCATTTCTTTCGAAGCTTTTTCTCGCTCGGAAATTCGAAAAAGTTGAGGTCTGGTCTCTTTTTGGAATTGTTTTTGCACACGGAAATGGCACAACACCTCATTTTCATCTGTTTTGCTTTCAAAATAAATGCCTTTGCCGTGCTTTTATTCCCCTGAGCCTCGTCCTGATGCTCTAAAATAGTTACCAGGCTTTCACGACCAAACAATTCGAAACTAGGCTACCTTATTCGTACTAATTTTCGCGGGCACTTAATTTCGCGAATTTAGAACACGAATATTTCGCGAGCATTAATTTTCGCGATTTTGCAAAAATGATAAATTTAGGGCATTTAATTTCGCGAAAATTGAGAAAAGACAGACTTTTTATTGAATTATTACTGACAAATACAAAGATAATTGACAAATACAAAGAGCTTGTGTTGGCCTAATTATAAAGAGCCTGACCTAAATGGACATTTTACTGTAATGACTGCACAAAAGATTTTTTAAAAGAGCAAAAGGTACAAGAGGAAGAAATGAGTGATTCGTATGACGAAAGCGCTGAAGTAGAAGAGAAATAGACTGATGACAATTACCATGTAGCTATAAACGTAGGTAATCACTGATTAAAGCAATTATAGAAGTGTGTTAATTTTCGCAAATCCTAATTTTAGCGAGTCTTTAATTTCGCGATTTTTTACAACTCACGAAAATCGCGAAATTAAAGCCTCGCGAAAATTAGTACGAATAAGGTAACTAGAGGCTAACTACAGGGGCTAACTAGGCTAATTTTCTAGTCCCGACATTTCGGACAGCGGTTATCAATAAAAACACGAGGAAACCAAGATGGCGGAAGGAAGAACCGCTAAAGTGAAACACATAGTGGCGGATTCGGCGGCTTTCCTGAAGAATGCACCGCTTCACGAAATGTGCGAGAACGTATACACGGTTGAAGATGTCATAAATGAGATTAGAGATGCGGCAACCAGACAGCGTTTGGCAGTATTGCCGTACAGTATTCACTTGAGAGAACCAACTACAGAAGCACTGCACGCTGGTAAAGTTTGTACTTAACAAATAAAGAAGCCCCGACTGTGAACTGTTTTGTTTTAAAGCACGCAGGAAGCGGTAGAGCACGAAAGAAGTGTAGGGAAAAACGCGAGACGTAGTCGAGTGTTTTTTCCCACTTCTCTAAGTGCTTTACAACTGAACAGAGCACAGTCGAGGCTTCTTTATTTCGTTTTATGATAAATAATTCTATAATTTCCCCACGCATTCGCTGAATTTCAAACCAAGCTTTATTTTCCAAAGGAGTAAAAGTGGCATCAGCTGTCTACTAATCTCTGATAAGGCACGCTAAAATAAGCCAATCACAATCCTTGTTAGAATTGTTCAGATAATTTGATTGGCTAACAACACGACAGCTGTCAATCACAAACTGGACTTCGGCTAACCTTTCCTGGCCTTTTGCGTTGCTCAGCTTTCAAGAGAAGGATGCCTTCAAAGTTCACTTTTCAGTTGTAGTTTAACCCGTTTAAACCTTTTAACCCGTAAAAGCAGGTAAAGGTTTCTAGTCCAGAGGAATTAGGCCGCACTGTGACTCACGAAAATGTGTACTTTCCTGATGGAAATTAAGAAAGGAGCTTAAAGCTTGCGGATGAAAATGCCAAATGCTGAGTTGTATTTGAAGGAATCTACAATTTCTTTTACTTTTTTACCGTTTTTGATTTTACTGTTTACAGTTAATCAATTAACAAACTACACTATTACAAGAATTCACTACACTAGGCTACCCAAAAAAAAAGTGTATGTATAAAT
>CM042746.1:24845273-24860273 GCA_022496165.2 Catalaphyllia jardinei | reverse complement strand
AACAGGGTCATCCAGAAGGCTGTTATTAAACTTCCAAGAAGACGGCCCACGTTGTTGATCGCCTAGGCTATCGATTTCTAGTGTTATTACCAAATGATCTGTTTTGATAGCGGTTACAATGTCGCTTTTGACTATGTCTTCCTGTAGCATATCACTTATAAGCCAATAATCTAAACGTCTTTGAATAATTGGGCTCTTTTGTCTCCAAGTAAATCTTTTACTGTCCGAGTTTCAGATTCTCCAAATATCTACCAAATCGTTTTCCATCACAGTATCCTCTATAAATTTAACCGATTCCTTCAAAAACGGGTTTCCCCCGAGCAGTCTAAAGCAGGATCTAAAGTTACATTAAAATCCCCACCCAGAAAAACTTTGCAATGTGGTGCACTTTGCACCTGTTCAGAAATGAGGTCTGACAGTGTTAGGAAGAACGAAGATTGCTTCATAGTAATATTAGGTGCGTAAATATTTACCAAAAGGAAAGAAGCATCCTGTACACTCGCCTCTAAGATCAGATACCTCCCCTCCTTGTCAGATCGAAAAGATTTGTATTTAAAATCAAAACCCTTGCATATTAGGATAGCTACTCCTCAACTGTGGATGGAGCCATGGGCAAAAAAGAATCTCTCCAGGCCATTGAGGTTTCCATTGTTTTTCAATCTTCTCTGGGCCATAGGTTTCTTGTAGGAAACATATGTCAGCGTTTTGTTGATCAACCAATTAAAAATTGACTTTCTTTTTTCAAAAGTGCAAATGCCACGAACGTTTAAAGATATAACTTTAAACTTTAGATTATTACGATCCATGGTAAGAAGTAACGAACAGATAAATTGCGATGATAAACAACCGAACAATAGCTTTCATTCCAGAAAAAAAACAGATGTCGGAGAAAACAACATTTGTTTGAATAATTTAAGAAAAAACACCACATAAAACAAAAGGACAAAAGTTTTGAATGTAGCCAGTGGAATACAACTGTTAAAAGCTACGATGGAATGGGACCACCCAATGGGAATACGATCAGCTTTGAGTTGCAAATTAAACTTATCGTTATTGAGGAGGTGAAAAAAAAAACTAAATAAAAGGTCTTTCGAGCTCCCAACAAATCAAATTAGACAAAAAAAACTTAAGTTCCTTTAACTTACATTAGGAATTTCTTACCGTTAAATGGACACATGGAGGTCGCAGTATTTAAAGAAGTTGCAAGATGGTGAAGAAATTATCCACAATATTGCTAAACAAAACTTAAGTCAGTAAAATTGTACACCGTCAGTAAACAGCTTATATGGCTCTGCTCTACCGAAAGCCGCTTGTTTTCCTTGCTTTCTCGCTTCGGGCATCTTAGGGATAAGGTGTTTACGCATCTCCACTACTTCTTTAGGTAAATCCGGCTCAATTCCGATTGCAGATTCTTTATCTAGGGTAGCATGAAGGAAGAAGACCGCTTCTCGATTGGTGTAGCGAAGAAAACGCGCTATAGTAGGTCTTGGTTTGCTCAATCTATGGACTCTCTGAAACTCAATAGCCTGAGTGTTATCCATCTTGAACCTATTTTCAAGAACTGTATACAAGGTTTCTTTGGTGTCTTCCGATTCCCCTTCTTCGCTTATACCATAGAAACGCAAATTTTCCCGGCGTTGATAGACTTCGTAATTAAGTAGCTGTAACTGCAACATGTTCATTTCTTTATCATGCTCCTGGTTTGACTTCTAACAATTCGCCTTTCCTTCTTCTACATCCTTGTTTAAGCTGATTACACTTGCTTTCAGCTTGTTGGTTTCAGTAACCAGTAAAACGAGATATGCGCTTTCGGAAGACAGTACCTTTGCAACAACGTGTGGCTGTGATACTGTGGAAATTGGCCACCAATGTAGAGTACAGAACACTTGCTCAGTTAATGGGAATTGGCCGTTCTACAGCTTGTGAAATTATTAACAACAATGGACATACCCCCTCCCCTCCCCCCTCCATAACATTCATTTTGAATCTTGCTTCTCCAAGGGTCACTGGACTGCAGTTTACTTTTGTGGGGTACATGTGAAGATTTCAGCGTAATTTATTGCCTGTAACAGCATGAAAAACCTTTTATCAGTTGAATGGAACATACTCCTTTTTGTTCTGTGTCTTCTTGGTGTCATTTATTTTTATAATTTCTGACTACAGTATTCAGAAGATAGCACCAGTATCATTAGTATGTGCCCAGCTCGTTAATATAGTCACCTTGTTATTAAAGCCACTTGATTTTGTGCTCGCAAAACGGCCTTACATTTTCTTTTAAAAAACCCTGTTAATGTGGATATTAATTTTCACATACCATCACATTCTGACCTTGATAATCCTGTATGATTTTACCCTGTTTATAAAGCCACTCAAGCCAGTTATCTTCATCTTGCCATTGTTAATATTGTTTGTATTGACTGAAGTTCCAGCTTTTTAAAAAAATATATCCACAGTCTGATGCTTATTAAAGAAACATTGTTAGAAGTTTAATTGTGATATATCAGTTAAGACATAACTCAATAATAACTCAATGTCTAATAAATAAATATAGCAAAAATCTATTTTGTTGTTATTTGTATCAGTCATGAAATTTGACCCTACCCCATAATACAGCCACCCTGTTAATACAGGCAAATTTTCATGGTTTATCAGTGATGGGATGAACATGATTCTGCTGTACCTTATTTATAACTATTTGCTAATCTGTGTGTCATTTTACAGTGTCGGAATTTGCCAAACTGACAGGAGATTTCAGATGTCTTTCAGCTGTTGACTTGAGAGTTCTGGCCCTCACATACCAGCTGGAAAAGGAACATTGTGGAATAGACCATATCAAGACAAGACCCACCGAACAGGTCAGAACTTGATTTACACACCTAACTCGCTAGAAATCTGTAAAAAAAACTAATTTTGATAGAAATTTGGATATTTGGATCTTGTGTACTTAGGCATCCATAGTCAAGTGTTGTTTGACACCCTTGAGCGTCACTCAATCCACACTGAATTGACATCTTGATCGATATTTAAGCCGTGTTCACATTAGGCCTCAATTATGATCGAATTACAATCGAATTAAATATGAAATGGGTTCACATCAGCTAATTACAGTCCCTAATTATAATTGGATTACAATTACTTCAAACAACCCCCTTGGGTTTGTTTGAAGTAATTACAGTGCGTGATTGAACAAAATGGCGGTCGGTGTTAATAATTTCACAAGCTGTAGAACGGCCACTTCCCATTAACTGAGCAAGTGTTCTGTACTCTACATTGGTGGCCAATTTCCACAGCGTCACAGCCACACGTTGTTGCAAAGGTACTGTCTTCCGAAAGCGCGTATCTCGTTTTACTTTCTAATGTTCAAGTGTACTAGCTGTGCTCCATCCAATCCTTATCATCCCACTCTCGCTGAATCAAAGTCCATCAATGCTCACTCCTTGGCTTACTCCAAACTGTTCCGAAGACGGTTTGATCGACGACTATCAACAGGAAGGCCAAAACAAGGGTAAGTGCTTGCTTGACAAAAAACTGTCTGATCCGTTGTTGCTGTTTCACACGGCGCATTTTTCTTCTTCTAGCCTTCCAAGCTTCCTGCGCCTTTCTTCTGGTCTCCAAATCAAGTATTGCGGTGAATATCATTGCAGCTGTTCGATAGGGCGCCATTGTGTTTTCAACTTTAGGTTGCGAGGTTACCCTGCCTAGTTTATTTGAATTTCGCACATGTGAACAGAACAGTAATTGAATAAAATCGAATGGAGTATGGTAGATTGAAACGTAATTCAGTTGAATATAATTAACATTTAGTGTGAACACGGCTTTAGTTGACACTCTATCAACATCTTGATCAACAGTTGGTTGACTGTTGACCGAATGTTGACTGATTCATATATATCAATTGACACTCAATGGCATGTCTGCAAATATTAGTTGACCCTCTACTGGCTGTTGACTGAGAATTTGATCAAGTTTCAACAAAGGTGTCAATCAACTGTTGATTCAAGGTATCAATTAACACTCGATTATAGATACACCAAAATTTCTTAAAGTAAAATATGTCACCCAAGCCACAAATACTCACAAGAGCACGACTTATAAATGTATGCATTTTTAAACCTGTGTACTAACTTGTCTGGAAAACCTGTTAGCAGGAGACATAAAGCTATGATCTTTGCAATACTAATCTTCGCAACACTATCACAATGAGAGTAATGGAGAGTAATGAATGCACAATGTACTCTTAATACAGGATATTTGAGACTCAAATTATGTAGTAGCAGGTATGTGCTTTAGTAGACTTGCCAAGCTGAATGCTAGGAGACCAGTAATTAAACTGTTGGACTTTGAGTGAAAGTTGTTGTTGCCCACATGCATTACACTATAATGTTTATTTAAATGTTTCCATCTGTAGGTTGAGATTACTCAGGGATTCACAGGAAAGCCAGTTCCTGGGTTCTATGTAGAAAAAGTGAGTGCAATGCTGTGTTATGTGTTTCCAAATTTTTTATTCATTTGATAGACAATACTATACCAACATTTACTTCATCTTTTTAGATGCAATCTCGCTGCGTAATCCAAATACCGGTAACATTATTTTTACTTTTTTTTGGCTGTGTAGAAGTCAAAAGAAAAAAGTGGAGAAAATGAACATAACAAGGAACAGATGGAACGTACTACTGTAGAGAGTGACAGAACAGATCAACAAGACAACAACAAACCAAATACAATTCAAGAAAATGTAGCTGATCTCTCAAGAAATGAAATAAGTAGTAATACTACAGATGATGAGAACAATGAATCAACAGCAGAGGACATTACAATTGGAATGGAGACACTGACTACAGATAACACTACATTAAATGATTCACGAGACAATGATGAGGGATTTGAGGATGTCGATAATGATGAAGATTTGGACTGCAACAGTGATAATGGTGATGACGATGATGATGATGATGACTGGATTACACCTGATAACATAAAGCACGTCAAGAGTCAGATGGGAAAAGAAACTCTTGCTGCAGTCCCAGCTTATGTTACTGTGGGCTGTCTTACAACTGACTTTGCAATGCAGGTAGTAATGAAATTTCAGGGAGATAGAATAAGTAATGTTAAGCACTTAACTCTTAAAGTGCTACTGTGACCAAAAATCAATTCTACTTTTTCTTTGTATTTCAAAACTTTGTAACTGAACCACTAATTGACCACAGTTTTAAGCCTTCATTTAAAAAAAAAACCTGTTTATTTTGACTGAAATTTTCCTAATTAATGGTCCACCATTACTAACTTTAAAAATCTTGAGAGAGCTGGATTGAGGATAATGTGACGTCAAAGACTCACTAGTTTAAAAATGCAATGCGTGTGCACAAGCCTAAATTAATATTCAGCAAGGGAGTTTCAAACCCGTGTTTTGCATGTGCAATAGGTTGTGTTTCCATGCTGCAATTTTAAGCTATCGAGTCTTTGATGTCACCTTATTCTCTATCCAACCCCCTAAAGTCCAATCGGTCAGTTTTGAACAATGGCGGACCATAAAATCCTGAACTTGCAGTCAAAGAAAGCAGCCGTTGGATAAACTTCGAAGCTTACAATTTTGCCAGTGAGGTGTCAAACAAACAGTCTCAATCTAAGACTTAAGATCTGAAGGAAAAAGAGAAGTGAAATTTTTGATCATAGTACCACTTTAAGAAAATCTGTGCTGTTTAAAAAAATGCAGAAGCATAGTCAATAGATTAAACAATATGTGCCAAATTTTACACATACACTGTTATATGTTGTTTAAGTTGATGAAGTGCTTCAAGAGCCTTTTAACCCTCTATTTACATGTACTTAAAGTAGAAGTCAGTGGATCAGTAGCTGTTTAGCTGCAATGTCATGTGCTTCAAATTCATGTGTTTTGTTTGAGTTTCCTTGCATTCTTGTCAATGCACTTGAGGCAGTAAAGCAAACATGAAAGAATGTGTTTTGAGCAAATCAACAAACAGCAAGAAGAGAGTTGAAAATATGATGCATTGCAGAATATTTTGATGAACATCATAGTGTTTTGTAATGTGGTGAAAAATTATTAAGTGTTTGATATATTTTCTCATTTGAAATTAAAAGTAAGAAGAAACTGGAGAAATAAAATCATAAAACATGTGCTAATTAAGATCATATAGCCAAATATTGTGATGGTCATGACTTTCTTTGCTTGAACTTGATGAATTCTTAATGAGTTTGAGAAAGTGTATCCTGAGTTGCAAACTACACAAATGTAGGTAGTCCCATAAAGAGAACAAAACATAAGAAAGTTGTCATGATTTTTGTTTGCAATAAAACATCATTTGCCTTCAAAGCAGTGAACTAATAAATCTGAGTGACTCAAACTGGAGCGGTCATAAAACCAAAACCAATTAGAATACTCAAAACCAAACTAGTAATGCCAATTACACTACTCAGTCAAGCTATAAACCAGTTAGTTGTGATGCTTAATAGAAAACCCGTCTGTTAGCTATTAGACATTAAACATTTTAAAACACTATTGGATAGCATGAAACAATGTAAGGTGGCTTTGGAAAGTGATAGAAATAGTGCTATGTAGATTAAGTATTATTATTATTATTATTATTATTATTATTATTATTATTATTTTAGAATGTGTTGATCCAGATGGGGCTGCACGTGGTTTCAGTGGATGGTATGTTGATCAGGGAGGCACGGAGCTATGTACTGAAGTGCTATGCCTGTTTCAGGTACATGAAGTATTATTTACATTTCTCAACGATATCCTTTCTAAAGTATTGATGCTTCCATGTGTCCAACTTATTGGTATACAAGTAACTTATTAGTATTAACAACAATAACTAGTTAATTATACAATTTTGTAATTAAAGTTATTACTACTGTATGAATGTGCGGTAATTCAGATAGGAAGGTCGCTAAGCAAGTACTGAGAAATTGTGATTAGTTATGTATCCAAATGTAATATGGAAGGTTGTGAAAAGAGAATAAGAACAGGAGCCCAGCTTGTACTTCATACTTCACCCTGTTATGCAGGCTACTTTCTCCACTCACCAAATCCAAAATGGCTTCATGTTACAGGTAATCTTGTATGAATGACACAACAGCACATTATTACATAATAATGTGTCTCACTCGTTGAGGATTGGGGTGACGTCACTAAATTTCAAACAGCAAAACTATTGATCCTCCTGAGATTTTACTTTCATGATGTATAAGAGCAGCTGAAAACTAGTATTCATGCAAATGTTTGCTCTGAATGGGTTCTTGGTTTTGTGATAGACTATGTAAAGTAAAGTAAAGTAAACTTTATTTTACCAGGGTGGCCCATTCAGCAACGAGGCTGATATCCAGAGGGGCCCTGGACTAAAAATATAGTAATTAAAAATACAATACATCATGATAATTTAAAAATACAATTTAGAAATACAAGGTATAGATTTTAAAAAAAAAAGCATGCAATAATTAAAAATATAAAGTATAAGCAAGCATGCAATAATTCATAAAAATCTAATGTCTATAAAATCTAAAAATTGTAGGTATTAATTAAAACTCTGAAGGAAGAAAGTGACTTGGCGTTTTGAATGTTACGGGGTAGGAGGTTAAAAAAAGCTGAACCGGAATATCTAAAAGTTCGTTTAGCAAGGCTAAGTTTGGGTTTGGGCAGGTGCAGATCTGTTCTTCTACGAGTATTGTAGTCATGCACATTGAAATTTCTTGTGAAATATCCACTCAAGTATTTAGGCACTAGATTATTTAGACATTTATATACTAAAGTACATTTATGTCTTTTCCGTTTCGTTTCTAGCTCCACCCACCCTAAAACATTTAAAGTGTCTTTAGAAGAGTCACGCCTTAGAACAATACGGGCAGCGCGATTTTGTAACCGTTGTAAGGTTTTACTGGAGGTCGCTGACAATTCACCCCACACGGTGTCTGTATAACACAAGATTGGCTCTATAAGTGTATTGTAGACACACTTCGCTGCATTAAGAGTAAGGCAAGATCTTATTCGTGCTAAAATTCCCAGTCGCTTGTTGACTTTTTTACAAATCGAGTCAACATGCTCTTTCCAATGAAGTTGTTCGTCGAGCATAACCCCGAGATAATTAAACTTCGTCACTCTCTCTATGTCCTTTCCTTGGATTTGCAGTACAAAGTCTGATGAGGTTTGTAATAGTTGCCTTGTTCCAAAGAGTAGTCCTTTCGTTTTACTATGATTTAATATCAGTCTGTTACTCGTCAGCCACTGTTCAACTCGTTTGAGATCTTCTTGTAGATTTTCCCTGATGACGTTAACATGAGACCCGGTATAGTAGATCACTGTATCGTCCGCGTACATGCTAATTATACAATTAGCATGTACGACTATGCTTAGTTTCTAAGCTTTTGCATGATGTGGCATAACATGACGGCTGAAAGAGCTGTCATGTTTGTTAAAAGTGACATATTATGGGAATTTGGCTATCTGAACAGTTCATGTATAAGAAAATGTATTATTTTAATGTTTTTGAGTACCTCAAGACCTAGATTCACTCTTTTTGTCGCAAAATTCAGTGTCAAATGTTTGTGTTGGTTTGCGGCCGCCATGTTGGTGCCTATCCGGATGGTCTCCAGCATGGCGTCCCCATACAAATCTCTAAAAATCTGGGTAAAAGATTTATCAGCATATCTCGCTTGAGCTACGCTGCAGTGACCTGAATCTTGGTGACGATTGATAAAGTCAGAGAAACGTCCCATACAAGGTATATGGTAAAAATTCAGTTTTTTGATTGATAGGACGTTCAATCGACTGACATTGCTGTAGTGGGTCAGGCGAGAGAAGCAAACTTTTTGACTCTGTATTGTTGTTTTACTTTTTTCAGAGTAACAAGCCAGGTAGGGAAGAAGTTTTGTCCATCTTGTGGTAACAGCACTTTAGTGAGACTATCAGTGAGTGTGGATGAAGATGGTGTAACTCATTACCAAGTGCCAAACAGAAAGAAACCTTTTAACATCAGAGGAAAAAAGGTAAAACAATTGAAACGTTTGCTGCAGCATGCCGACCTTTGTAGCTGATATACATGATACAGTTGATGAACTGGTGTCATAGGGTTGAAAAGGTCAGATTTCAGCGTTAGCCTCGGGTACGCCAAAAGATCGTATAAAAGTGGACACCTGATTGGAATGAATTCTGTGGTCCAAAAACCGGGTGGTTGCAACTTGGACAGCAAACAACAACTGGGTTACGCGGCACAACATTCATATGTACAACAACTGGGTTAGTTTAGTTGCCTGGTTAGCTCAGCTGGTAGAGCGCCGGAATGTAGTGCGGGAGGTCGAGGGTTCGAGCGTGAGGTAAAGGGTTCGAGCCCCAGACCGGACCAACACTCAGGGTCTTAAAATAACTGAGGAGAACTTGCTGCCTTTGTAATTATATCTGCAAATAGTTAGACATTCAGGTCTTCTGGGATAAGGACTATAAACTGTAGGCCCCTTCTCCTGCATCTTCGATGTTATGGTCAGTAGGGGACGTAAAAGAACCCACATGCTTAAATATCGTAAAGAGTAGGGCATGAAGTTTCCGGTGTTGTGGTCTGGCCTTTGTTGTTATACTGAGGGTTGGGGTGGGAAATGCTCGGAGATATTAGCTACGATAAAGCTGCTCTACAATCCGAGGGTAAATATAGTATTCTCTTAGTCACTCATATTTATCCTTTTTTTGTTAGTTTGAAAAATAAAGGCACCCCTTTTAAAATTTTCGCTATCGAGTTTTTAACTCTTCCTCGGCGAACCTTTAAAAATGATAAGCTTGTTGTAGTTTGCGCTATAATCATGGTACTGTTTTCTCGTATTTCTATTTTTCGTAGTATCCTCTTCCTCTGCCCAAAGGCGGCCGACATAGTGAGAACCCAGTCCTCACTGAAGACCAGCCGCGCGGCCAGCACCGTCTGCCTCGCAAGAAAGATAACATGAATGTATTTGATCCTGATTTTATTGCACGAGCCTCGCCATTCGCTGCTAAAGACGTAACTAGTCGGGCTTCCCAGCTTGGCTATCACTTGAAAGGTGCACGGTACCACAACAGGAGGAATCCAAACGAGGTCAACAAAAAAAGTTCGCGGAAAAAGAAAAAGTGATTTGTTTGTCTTTCCACTTTTCGTCTCTAATGACACTGGGTTACCAGTCTAGTGACAGCTACATTCGGTACACACAGGACTCCCAAGCAGGCCCAAGATAAGCGAAAGGATGGAGTTGTAGCGAATTATATTTCGAACAATAATATACGAATACTTGAATTCGAAATAAAAGAGCTTGGGACGAAAAGTGTGGCGAAGGTTTTGCATTCTTCTTGACATAAGCCTCATTCCAGATCCCTAGCGTTGATTCTACTTCAAGTATTGTAAACTTCCTGCAACAACTCGTCCCGGGAGTTGTGTCGTAATCGGTCATATCCACGGAACGCTGCTGGCCTGGTAGAATGATTGTTAATAATGAAGTAGAGTTCAGGCTTCCTGCTAAACGCGACCTATACAAAAGCGTGGAGACCTGGTTGTCGCGAGCTGCTAAAACACTTGGATCCCCCTTTGACATTGAATAATTCTCAGAACATAGAAAAACCTCAGCCTTTATTTATGTCATTAATCCACAGATCTCGATAAATAACGTTTCAAGCAACTGGTTAATTGTTACACCGGTAAAATTCAGTTTAACAGTTCATCATAGTTATAATCTCAATATGGGCAAGAAATATGGAATGAACCAAGCACCTCGATAACAAAACGTGTGGAATAAAAAGTACAACATAAAAAGCTGTTATAGAGGAGCTATATTTTGCGTGACCCGACAAGTCGCCATTTTGGAAATTGTACAGGAGAAGGCCCTGGGACGAGGTTGACATGACCTCTTATGGCTCGTCCCGCAATTGTGACAAACTATACGAAGGCTGTCACACATGGTACATAAGGGAAGGCCTTAGTTCTTAAGAATTTTTCATGTTTTTCAAGGGGATAGTTTGTCGTCCATCCCAGTCTTCCCTTATTTCTTGGTACAATCAATCCCTAAGCATTTATCTGTCTTGTTAAACTAATATTTGCGAGATAAATTTGTACACTGTAAAAAAAATGGCCACAGTTTGCATGACATAGCCCCAGTATAAAATTGTCCACGTTAAATATGTAAAATGAGAAAAAGGTTTAATAAAAAGAATGACGACAAAGAAATAAACTACTCAATAAAGACGAAATGCAAAACAGAGAACCAAGCTATGACTAAATCTTAAAAGAGCTATGTCACGGTTTGCATATCTTTGAAAAGTTCAGCCTAAATTTTTCAAGTTCGTCAATTGTAATCCGTGTCAATCTTCTCCATCCTTGGCCATCCTCGTTTCTTTATGGTATAATATAATCTCTTTGGTGTTTTTGTATCTTCGTAAACTATTTTCTTCAGGTTGCCTTCAATGTAAAGGTAGTTTTGTACGAAATCAGACCGTGACAGAGCTGCTTCAAGACAGAGATTAATTCGATTATTAAAGAGATTTAAACCAATCAAACAAGTCAGATTTTCTGCCTTACAATCGTTGTGAGATTAAGTGAGAACAAAACTTTAAACCATCGATAACTTGAACAGGACAAGTCTTGGTATATCATTCCAAACTGGCCGCTAAAACAAGACAAATAAAACTAGCAACGATTGAAGGAATTCTCGCCGCAGAAGCGGATTTCTTGGGTGATTTTGCTGAAAGCCTCAATTTATCTCGGTTTGTTACAATCGAGTGAAAGCTCACCATACTCGCCGGTTTGTCGAGCTCGACTGCGCCGCTGATTTTCGTCGCTGGCCGACGACTGTTGAAATTATTTGAATTTTTTCTAACCAGAGTGAAGTTTACAACTGTCGATATATCTGGCTCAACAGTTACGATCTTCTTGGAGTTTTTGTATCTGCGTTTAGCTACACGAACAGTGTAATTTCCAGGAACCAAAAGCCGCCAGAAGTCGCCATCCTTGGAGGTCTTTATCTTCTTGGCGCGGTTCTCGATGATGATTCTTGCCCCCTCAAGAGGAAAGCCCTTCTCGTCAACTACAAAGCCCCTTATTCCAGACTTATGCACTAATTCGATGAACTTGAGTAAGGCCTCGCGGTTTGCGTACCAGTAGGGCATGATGTAAAGAGCTGGAGGATATTTACAGCAACCAAGTTCCAATGTTATCTCGAAGCAGTTTCTAAAAGAAAAACAGGAAAGTTATCGATCTATAACGTTTTCTTTGAACAAGATGTATCCTACATTGCATGAGGAGTAATTAATTAAAAACAATCTTCATAACCGTTTAAAAACTCAGTTTCCTTCATACTTAGTTTTAGGTAGAGTACTTTCCGTGACAAATATTATAAGCTTTCTTTCAATCTTGGGGGAGATTTGTTGAGTAAAACGACATAAGTTCTGTTTCAGGCGAATGTCAGTTCTTCCGAATTTTTGCGATGAATATAATTAACATTCAATTCTCCTTAACGAAAGAAGGAACAAAAAACGAACTTGAAAATGGTCGAATTATGTTCAGTCATTAAAGTTTTACAAAGGATTGACGTACGTTTTGTAATAATTGTAGTCTTGCATTCCTCCGGAGATTGGGTACCAGGCCGCCCCGTTTGTAATCCCGTCAGTAAATCTTTCCCTTCTCTGGATTGGACATTGAGGATGGCCCTTGTGCATTGTGGGATGCGCCAGTGAGTAAACTTTGGAGATGGAAACAAAAATGTCATCATCCGGGGAACTGTAGTAGACCCTAGTGCCAGACCTCTTCAATTCTCTCGGGAGGTTATCAAAGGGATAATTCACTACCAGTGTGCCTCCGTGTAAGTTCGCTGAGAGGACAAATGGCTCCTGGTGAATCCAGTTCATGACAGCTTGAGTCTCAGGTTGGAGTTCATTCTTCTGTCCGTCATAAGGATCGGGAAAATTCCTGTTCAAATCCACGCCGTTTGCATTGAATCTTCCCCTAACACTCGAACAATCCCCTTCCTTAGAACTCTCCCATCCATCGGGATTCATTGAAGGTAACAGGTGGATTCTGGTTGTGTCGACAAGTTTTGTAACCCTCTCGTCACGTCCATAATTTGAACACAGAAAATCCGCCAACAAAAGAAGCATTTCTCTTCCGACAACCTCGTTTCCATGCATGTTTGCCACGTACTTGAACTCAGCTTTTCCCGCTGTATGCATCCCAGGATTCCTTGTGATCTCAAGTACCCATAAGCCTTTGCCTTGATAGGATTTTCCAATGGAGTACAGCCGCGTTATGTTGGGGTAAGTCGCTGCCAAAGCTTCCAACACTTGATGTAAAGCAGTGTTGTTATGGTGAATAGCTTTGACTGGCAGGATATCACAGCGTGACTGATGCACTACATAAAGAAGAAATAATGCTATCCACAGAGTCCGCCATTTTGTCGTTGTTAATCCACATTCCATGTCTTCCACTCTTAAAAAGATCGATAAACACGATATTAGCAAAAGAAAAACTTTTAGTTAGCAGAGAAGGCAAAGTTTCGGAGCAAAGTCCATTTGTGCAAATCAAGTCTATAAGTGCATTGCCACACCCACCCTATCCCAAGTAGGGGTACTAGACAAATACAGGCTACTTGGGCGGGGAGGGGGGGGGGAGCGGGGGTATTTACAATGTTAGAGTTAGTCAGTGTGGTAAACTATCAGGACTAGTTAAGTGTTCAATAACACATTTTCGCGCCAAGTATTTCTCCCATACATCAAAAGAGGTGATTGGTTAGCACAAGAGCGGTTTCCAGTCGCGTGTCGAAGTTAATCAAGTAATAACTTTGGTCTACTTATGACTACAGTTAGAAATTGGCTGAGTAGAAAAGCAGAATTTTAATTCCAAATTCGCGATGACAGCAAAAATAGACGCGCGCAAAGCACTGTGGTTGGGAGGGACTTTTTCTATACAAAACAATCAAATTTCACTTTTGGATTTTTCAAGCAAGGTTGTCTGGAACAGAAATATGATGATTCCCCTTTATTGATAATGAGGAATATGATGTTGAAACTATTGCTGCCTGTTCATATTTTCTATCTTGCAGTAAACATTGAGATCTAGGAAAATCCATCAAACTGGAAAGAAACGCGCACGCTTACATAACCCAGGAATCGAGCCATCAGTTACGATCACAGTCAGTGCTTTTCTTGGTTGGCAGGAAGGAAGGAGGAATGAAAATGGAGACAGTCCTGCTGGGATTGAAGGCAAACCAAGAATATCTTGGCGCGTCTCAGGTTAAGTTTTAGACAAAGTTAAAACTTGCATTGCGGGCCTGGCAATATTGCTACCTCCTCTATATTACTTCAAGCAACCGTTCTATTTTGGCCCCGGCGTGTTTTCTTGGTGTTTCTTTTCATTAATATGAGAGCATATAATTATAGGGTCCTTCTGTGCTGCATGTCGGCTGATTGGCACCGAGTAAAGCTAATAACAGGTGTACTTCTGGTGCCAACACGACTACAAGAGTTTCTGATCACTTCAGAAATTTGAAGAACACTTCCTCTCCGCAAACTTCAAGTAGGTTCTTAAGCGCGGGTCTTACCACTGATTGTAAGAATAACATTTGAGGCAATTTTCTTTTTTACATGGCGAGACGAAAGCTAAGCATCTCAAGTAGTTATTATCATCAGTCGAATTATGTTCTAAGAACTCCTAAGACACCGGTTTTATGCTAACAAATGGCTTTTCCGGATTTCCTTATGACAAAAAGTCGTCACCCTGCCGAAATATTTTGCATTTTTTGTGCCACAAAATTTGTTCGTCTGATGATTGAAAAACATCAGCGGAATGTTGAGGAATTGTAAAATTACTGTCTTTTCGTTCTGCAGCGTATTGCTCTTCCTAAAAAGCTTGCGGATTAAATTTGCTGTGTAATAGCAGTATTGACAGGTATTGATTTAGACTTCAATCACTGCTGGCACCAATTCTGAGTTTCACTTCAATTCATGATTGAGGCCACCTCGCTAACAATGAACTATTT
>CM042746.1:24817773-24840273 GCA_022496165.2 Catalaphyllia jardinei | reverse complement strand
CGACGAGACAAGAAATGCAACAAGAATTATACTGCACGTGCACAGCCACTGTTTACGTTGCCGTTGCTGTTGGGGTTTTCTTAGGTGTAGCTCACACCAGCGACATAATGACATAACGAAAAAAAGCTTATGTCACAATGTGAACATGGACAAACTGAAAGCATGACGAAAAGATCAGTTTTTTTTCCACACGTTGTTGTTTTAATGCTGTTATGCTGCTATTCTGTCTTTTTCTCGAGATGTTTACACTACGAATATAATGACATAACGTCCTTCTTGTATCGTTATGTTTACGTCATTATGAGCGCTATGTCGCCAGTCTGAACTAGCCTGAAACTCTTTAATGCCCCTTTTTGCGCCCGCAACCCCCCGTAAAACTGTACTTGGGCAGAGAAACTTTAGTCTACTAGGTTGGCTAAATTATTCCTGAGGCATTTCAAAGACATAAAGACATCATTTGACTGATAAGTTGACAGACACAGAAAGATTGACAGACCGACTGGTTGAACGATGATCAATTGATTAAAAGAAAGGAAACCCTGCAAAATCCCACAGTTTTGGAAAGTGTGCCAAGTATATCAGTTACACATTCATTTCCTTGCGGGATTGCTAGCAGAAACCCCATAATGAGTTTCTATTTATTAACTAGTACTAATTAAAACCATCTACGATGACTTCAAGTTCACGAACTGTGCTTGTTATATTTGGTTGTAGAGGTCAAAAGATAACAGGATTCCTGCTTAGTTATGTGGCTGTTCTTCTTCCATGCACTTAGGTTGACCCACCGTTGACTCTACAAGGTTACGCCGAAAGCCGAGTAAATAACGTTTGTTTGCAAGTTAAACGTCAATCAATGACGTGACGTTTAATGGGTTTTACAGAGCAGAATGAAACAGTTGACAATATTTCGTTGCTTGTTATGGTGAATCAGTAAAACAGACAAAACAAAAAACGTTTCAATTCGGTGCCCGACATAGCAGGTGCTAACAAGGACCAAAATTTCTTTTACCGCTTAGAAACTTGTACGTTGGAAGTTGAGGTCGGAATTCTAACTGTTCTTTATTGGGATAGGGCTGCTGACAGAAGTCGTTTTTCTAATGATAGGATAAGTCACCGAATAGACAGAAATACGAATATAGTGACCCGTACCTGCTGATTCACTCACCTATATAAACCTCCTTGTTCAAGGTTCAATGAACCGTGTGAAGGCTATTCAAAATCACTTGACCATAAGCAACGTGGAAAACCTTGGTACTTACCAGTTAATGTAAAATATTGTGTTTCTCTTTAAAGGGCCCTTTGACAGCGTGTCGAGCTATCTTTCTTTAGTGTAGGCTTGTCTCATGTTGAACAGGTAGCTTGTTTTTAAGACTGTATGTTAACACCTTCTACAGTCCTGTTGACAACTCTGCTACCCTCCCCTCCCCTCCCCTCCCCCAACAGATGCTTCATTTTAACTCTGCATTCAACGTTTTTCCGAAGGAATACCTCTGGCCAAGATCACTGCCGCAACAAGATGCTAAAAGAGGTTTAAATTTAATCATTCATTTTTTTTTCGTCGTTCCAGGCAGTTCGTAATTTTAATGATGCCTTTTATCTCTCTATTTCCAGTGCTTATTTTATCAACTTCGAAGCAAGTTTCAAAGCAAGAGGAAACACAAGTAACTGCCTGACAGACAGCTTAGAAAACTGAACTGAACTGAAGTAAAATGAAGGAACTTTGGGTTACAGAACTGGAATTTATATGTTACAGTTTAGTGCAGGCGACAATCAAACTTAATAATTATATAACTTTGTTCAAAATCACGCATGTTGCTAATAGCCCTTGTTGCTATCTTCGCCGCTTGATTTTCACAGTGTCATTTTACAATGTACTTATTTGCAAAAGAGGGTAACCTCGCTTATATGGGAGTGTAATTTCTGACTAGCTTAAAGTTGGGATCAGTCACTTCTATGACAAAGCTTACTTGAGTAAATAAACGCAAATTTTCATTTCCATAAAACTAGTGCCAAAAACGAACACGGCAGTTAAGCGACTAGTGTTGTTAAAATATTGTTAGAATTATTAAGATTTTTTATGTATATTTGGGATCAGTCACTTCTATGACAAAGCTTTCTTGAGTAAATAAACGCAAATTTTCATTTCCATAAAACTGGTGCCAAAAACGAACACGGCAGTTAAGCGACTAACGTTGTTAAAATATTGTTGGAATTATTAAGATTTTTTATTAGTATTTGAATTGAAACACCTATTTGCCTGATAACAAATAAAACTCTTTTCTGTTAATAGAGTATTCGCGGTGAATACCAACCAGTGGTGTTTATATTTTGTTACTCTGTTCCCTACTCAGGTCAGCCCTTCATGTAACTGTGCTGGGATGGAAACATCCGGAAGGTCTAGGATGTTAGATCCGCTTCCAAGAACAAAAGATTTTCCGTGGTAAACGTTATTCAGTATTAGTTTTCATACCGAGATACCGTGGGAGTCTATTGTTGGTAGTTTGTCGAACAACTAAATAAGTTAAGAGCGAAAGTCTGTGGCCACGCTTAGAAAGAGAAATATTGATGAGCAGCTGACTATTTCAGTGGTGAAGGTAACTGATACTCGTTGACCGTATATCCCCTGGCCCGCTTCGTCAAGTTATTCAATTGTTATCTGCTCAAAGTAAACGAAGATTCGACACTCCTCAAAGATACTGACATTATCACTTTGTTTGTTCGAAGTGAATTAAAAGTTCTTACTGAATTATAAGTTCACCATAAGACAAAACTCCTGCTAATCTGCCATTAAAGCAATAATTTTCCAACTGAATAAAGTAATGCCAGTTAACTTGTGTACTATTCTCTCTTTATTATGATATGTATCACAAATAAACGTAAACAAAGCATTGGAGAAACTACAGTATTAAAAAAACCTCGAAAAAATGCCCGAGGCACGCAGTTTGTGAGAATTATAATGACTGAACAACCGAATCATGCCAAATCGCAAAGAAACATATTTGATTCTAGAATCGGTCATAAATGAAGGTGAACTCTATCTGTTCATTGACCTTCATATTAAATTAAAGGAATCTTAATCTTGAAACCTTACTTACCTTACCACCTGTTCAGCGCTTCAGTGACCTTGTTTCCCGCCAAACAGTTTAGCCATTGCCACGCTTCGCCGAGTTCTTGTTTTCAGCAGGTTGTGTCAGGTTTTCGTTAGCTCCGAAGCATTTGAAGGAAAATCCCCATAGTATAGTTTCTGGAAAGCCAAGTTTTAACCAAAACAGCAGTACTATATTTAGATGAGATAATCCTGCAGAAATAAAACTCAATGAAAACATATTTGGCAACTGACATCAACATTTTATTCGCACCTATTCCTTTGGATTGGTGTATATTTGCACGAAGTTCTGCTGTGTGCAAACGTCATACTTCTTAAAAGTATTTTAAAACAGTCAGTTTTCAAGTGTTTATTAAAAATATTTTTTGATTCTCACTGACAATCTTGACTTTATGTGACCGTTGCCCGACAAGGAACCGCCACTCTTGATATGCTCGATTCTGATTGGCTCTTTCGGGGTCTTTCACGAGTGCAGCTCTCCGAAAGCGTAAGGACTGGACACTAGAACCACGATGGCCCGGATTTTCCAATGTAGTCCATGTTAGAATGGTATCTGCATTTAGAGAAAACTGACTCCAATACCGTTAAAAATCATTACATCTATCAACACTGATCAATTTAACAAACACTGTTTATAAATCAGTTTGCCTTTTGACATAATTTTTGCCGATCTTCACTGTACACCAGAAATTCTATGGACCGATTTTATAGTCATCCTCGGAAACCCAGGGGCTACTAGCCGGGACGATGCAATATTTTCGGGCGAAAGTTTACTATAAGAGCTGAAGAGCCCCTGGGAACTTATTCTTACCGAACTAGTTCCAGAAGTGGTCGAATTGCGCTGCGCTGATTGGGCAGAAAAATATTTTTCTGTCCAATCAGCGAGGAGCTCTAGCCGGGTAACTCTGCTGCCTTCTTACACGAAGCAGTTTTCTTCATCGATCGACCTAGTTACTTGGCCCGTACAGCGGGAAGGTTGTCGTGGAGAGTTTCAGAAAAAAATTCAACCAAGCCGAGGAAATCGCTATCGTTAACATGGGAGCTAGGAACCAATAATCTTCCACCAATTTTCTCGGCGGATTTATCGAAGGTATATCGTAAATTTTTATAGTTAATGTACGCGATTTTTACTCTGTTGCTTTTGCTTCGGGGGAACGCTAGTCGAGTACCCAAGGTTACTTGTTATTTCTCCTCGATCGTTAATAACTTCTGAATCTTTGCACGATATGTAAATCGCCGTTGCACGGGCCACGCAACTATGTCGACCGAACGTGGAACAAGCGGCTAATTAGTGCAGTGCACGCACCTTTTCTTGTTCTTGCTATCGCGCCAAAAACTCCCGTAGCAATATATATGGCTATCAACGGTGTTGGGGGTAAATTCGAGAATGACCTCCAAGCCAAGCTTTCTTTAAGGGCCGTTTGGAGGTCATTCTCGAATTTACGCCCAACACCGTTCACATCATTTGTCTCTGAACTGCGTGGCTAGATCTAATTTGGAAGGGATGCAAGAAAGATTTTTCATTGCATAATTAAAGGTGGGCAGCTGGTTCAGGCCTCATTCTGGGAACGAGTTTGAACAGGGCGCTTATACGTATAATTAAGCGGGAAAATTTTGGCGCGCGCAGGAAAATATGACGTCAAAAAGGCCGTTGGTGGCGTCAATGCTCGCCACAAGAGCAAAACGTTTGTTTGAAATCTGCGAAAAAAAAACCTTTGGTTTACCGAATGGTTGTGAATAGCTTGGAAATAGCTGTACTTATCGAGAGAATATGAAAGTCGAGGAAGCTGAGAAGTTACCAATAACTATGAAAGGTTAGTTCTAATTTACGCTTTCTTTGACCGACTTCAATCTTGGTCTTCGCTTACGACCTCGTTTTTCATCTTGAAAGAACCGCAGAAGTTTGTGCATAATAAGAAGAAAGACAAACCCGAGCCTGGTTTAACTGAGGAACAAATGGAAACGTTAAAACAAGTCAGTTCTTTGGTAGCGATGTTCCAAAAAGAAGCTCTGAATGAGAAACAAACTCGGCTCTTAGCCCAGTTGAAGGCTCTTGAAAAGGTTCGCTTGGAATTTGCACTGTAAACTTTCTTAAAAGTAAGTTTAAGTACAGCCCCGCTTTTTTCATTATAAGAATTCTTATTCAGAATATTCTCTTGGTAGGACAAATTAGCATCAGATGCTTGGAAAATTATTGCAGCCCTGAAGAAGGAGAAGGGAGACCTTGAGGTACCAGAATCTGTTTTAAAAACTCTTCTTTTAGATGGAAAATTGTTGTGGCTTATGTGTGGTGTTCCTATGAAACTGAGTCAGACTCACTCGTCACTTTTACTGTTAATTTTAGACTCAGGTGGAAAGACTTAAAGCTCAAAACAGCAAACTTGCTAGCGAAAAGTTTGGACCAGTTGGAGGCTGCAAAAAGTAAGTTCAGGTTTGAAATCACCATCTATCAAGATTTTTTAGTTTAGCGAGCTAACTTATTTGGAATTTCGACCCAGGCTGCTATTATCCGCGATAATCAACTGGCTCAGGTTTTGCATTTTTTTTCATTACCAGCCAGTATTGCACTAATGATTAAGTTTTGACAGTTTACTGCAATGTTTATGTTGATTCTTTCTAGTTCACTCCAACTTGCCCTCCAGCATTGTGTGATTTTTTTAAGAACCAATTAGTAAGCAGCACAAGAACCTTTTTTTTCTAGTTTGCTTTTTGGTATTTCTCCAATCGATTTTGTTGGATAACTAGAGACTCTACGAGCAGTTTGTTAAGATCCTCCAGGAATTTTGCTGTTATTTCCATACAAGGTGTTGATGTTTGAAGGGATCACTGAGACAAAACGAAATGGTTAGTGGCTAAAATTCGTCCATTTCTTTAATTCGTTTCTTTCCTTCTTTATTTGTACTCATTAGGTCTAAAGTCAAACCCAGCGAGTCTCGTCAGTCAGAGGTTAAATTACCTGACATGTCGAATGATAACAACAAACTTCAAGGTGAATAGTGGCAACATGAAAAACTAATTTGAGTAGCTTTTGAGAGAAAATATGATAAAGTGAAGACGGTAATCAGGTTTATCTTATAAATTGATCCTAGACGAGCTCAATAAACTGTTGTTCAAGGACACTATGGACGCTGTTAAATCCACAGTAACTGAGGAGGAAGAGGGGTTAAACGGAAAACAAACAAAGGTAATGCACCCTAACCTCAGAAATAACACATTAATGTGGGAAAGAGTAGTAAAGGTGCATGCACTCTCATGAAAAAGTAAAAATACATCACCTTTTCCTATAACATACTTTAATCATAAATATCTAAGCTGCGTATACTACCATAAGCCCTGTGGTGACTTTCGGTGAGCAATTTTTCTCGGAAGGGTTTATTATCTCAAAAATCACCTTTTAAAAATGGTTGGACTTTTCTTTGGAATTACGGAATTAACAGACGACCGGAAACAAAGATCCAGTCTATCGCCCGCAGGCGCTTCTCATAGAGGCAATCTTGGCCATTCTAGCGAACTAAAAATTCTCAAAAAAGAAGAAGTTTAGATATATATTCGTCGTTAACAAGTAAGTGTAACATGTTTAGTCCATAGGCTTACTTTTGAAGAAATGTTGTCACTGAGATTTGGTCGGCTTATTTTGGTTTTGACTATTTACAGAGTAATTTATGGAATTTTATTTCTTCTATCAAGGTTACCGCTGCATAAAAATGGATAGAAAGTTAACTCCGGTTTTCTTATACGTCACGAAATTAAGTACTGCATTTTCGAATATTTTTAGCCGCGCATTCTAGCTAACGAGTGCTAAATTTCTTTATCCAAAGCGGAATGTTCCAGATGCCACAGCATGTGCTTCAAGTAACACCAGTGAGTCAACACATTTTACAGACACGAGGTAAAACAAAGTACTGACTTAATAACTTTTCATAAGTGTGAATTTTGACTCGGCGTTAGATTAGAGTTACCCCTACCATTAAAGGAAAGGCAACTATGCTCAGGGTAACATGAGCTTAACTTTTTTTCTTTGTTTTGCAGCATACAAGAGGTTACCAGCGAAAAGAATCCGTGTGACAAATCACTAGTTACAATTGAAGGTAAGCTGAGAGACGTACTGTAAACCTCGTCCAAATCAATTCAAATATTCGATTTTGTCACCAAGATATAAAACAACGAGAGTTCTGCACAGTGTAGCGCAAAGACTCTATGATTAACATTTGCTTACATAACAATGGAAAGAACAATAATTTGGTGTTAAAAACTTAGGTTGTTCTTGCATTGGTTCTGAAAAACCAATCTTGATTACTGGTATCCTGAATTTTTCTATGCTGCTTCAACTCAAAGCGTTTTCTCGTTAACCCATTGACTCCCGGAGCTTTTTGCAAAAAAACGCAGTTTTGGACATTTTGGAGATTTTCAGGCTGGATGTGGACCAAATTAGGTCCAATCTACTCAAAAGGCATTTACAACATGACAACGTGCCTTCTTTCCACTAACGTCGCGTTCTACGACATTTCTGAGGAAGCACCATCGAGACGGGCAATTTTTTCCATGGATTAGCCACGTGTAGTCGCAGGAAAATTTGCTCTGAGTTTTGCACTAAAATTTCTAAGCATTTTCGTGCATATTTCAGGCTCCATTGAGCCGACCACCATGATCTGGGGATCGTTGGAAAGACCTTTTCCTCCGCCTGCAGAACTTGATGATGCCAATTTGGTCAAAGGTGATTACTTCAGAAGTGGAACAAAGTCCAACCCTCGTCACGGCAATAGGCTTTGAAAAGTGTTGGAAATCGATTTGTCCCTGTAACAAAGTACTATTTGACAACGAAATACACGGTGACATTTCAAATAAAAGCAAATAAACCTGTTTTCCTACCGTCATCCGATTTGCGTTTTAAATGCAATTTGCAGTTATTATTGTTTTAAAACAGTATATTCCTATGTTGCAGAGTTCCGGGATCCTGTGGCAGGAGTCTGTGGACTTGAGAACCTTGGTAACACTTGTTTTGTGAACGCTGGCTTACAGTGCCTCTTCAGCGTTACACCATTCTGCAGATTCTTCTTAGGTAGGATTTCATCGAAAAAGTGCGATGAAATTAACTTAGAATATCTGATTACTAAAATCAGTTGAAGATTGTTTGACCACAGAGTCAAACACCCAATAGCTCTAAAGTTTTTTTTTTTTGCTTCTTACGTCTTTATTTCTAATGGATAATCTTTCTTCAATGCGCCTCTTGCTATAGGTGGAGGGCACAAAACAGTGACAGAGAAAAACCCAAAGAACAGTCAGGTGAGAATGTATCAGATAGACCAAGAAACGTTATCAAAGTGAATTCATTCTTCCAACAAACTACCAGGAAGACTTTTCCCTCGAACACCATCTGTGAAGTTACGTTTCCATTTCTTTTTTACGATAACAAACTGTCAAATTGTCCGCTCTTGCTCGTTGCCGCATCGCATAAATTAGAAATTGATGTGTCTGTCCGCTTATTAACGATAACAATTAGCCAATGCCGGAGCGCGCGAGAATTTGTGCTGTTATCGTAAAAAACGAATTTGTTCATTCTTGACAGCATATGTTGAGCAAGACCTTGGGTGAACTGGTGACTAAAGTCTGGAGTGGCTCCTATCTTCAGTGTGATCCTACAGATCTTTATACCGCAATCACTTCAAAGTTTAGCAATCAGCTTACACCACAGAGACAGGTAACATAGAAACACACTAAGCAAATTATTATCAGAAAGGTCCTGGATGAGAAATACCTGCTAACAGCTACACAAAATACCTGGCGGTAACAGTAGATCCGCTTTTATCCATTGTCTGTAATGAGTAAAAAAAAATATATAAAATTATAATCAAGCCGAAAAATAAGATATTAGATAGAGTTTGCAAGGAATAAATAGCTATCGAGACTTAATGACAGTTTCGACTGAATCGTGTAGCATTAGCTACTCCGAACCTGTGTCGGTTAGCGGGAGTAGCCATACTGCCTCACCCTTAGTATTTCTTAAATTGAATGTCATTTTCGTATTTCTATTTTTCCGTTTCTAAGCATGACTGTCATGAATTCCTCGCATTATTTCTCGATGGCCTTCATCAAGAACTCAACTGTGCAGGCTTTGACTCCTCGTCGGGCAACTATTCTAAAAAGAGTAGCTCCGCAGAACAGAGATGGAGGTGGGTATGCTAAGCGACCCTAAACCCTTGGTTTAAAAAAAATATATGTAAATTGCCAAACATTAAAAACTAGAGATTAAACCCCGATCTAAAACGCTCGGTAACTGTTCGTAGTGTGATCGGACTTGACTTTCCTTTCAAACGTCGTGTAGTTGGTATAGCAAGAACCAGTGCATTTGTTTATTCATTTTAAGTAAGGTTAGTATGTAATCTTGGCTGTCGAAGTCATCTGTTTCTCATTGATCTATTTTTCAGAGAGTACACCAGAAATAACGATTCTGTCATTGTTGATACGTTCCAAGGACAACTGCAAAGCAAGGTTAAGTTGGATAAGTTACGTACTCCCAGAACTAACAATCAATCTTTTCTGTCATTTGCTAGCTACATGATGTCCTTCCATAAAGAATGTGACACCTAACCTGGCGCGAGCACAGATTCTGCTTGACAATACTCGACCAATATTTTATCATCATCTGATTTGCAAATGTGTTCAGTTTTCTGTAAGGAAGACCTAACCAACATCGTTATTGAATATCTTCTCTAATTTCTTTGTGCAGGACACTTTCCACTAGAGAAGCCTGAATCATAACTGTCGCTTAGACTTTCTTTCTCTTCATTAGATCACTTGTTCTAACTGCAGCCACGAATCTTTTAAGTATCAACCATTTAGGTTTCTATCAGTGCCACTGTTGAGTGAATCATATCACACATTTGGTAAGTACACCCTGGTCATAGTAATAGAAGTTTAGACGAGACTTCTTTTCGTGCTGAACTACAGCTGAGCAGCTGAACAGTCTTACTCTTATGAACACTAATCATTTCAATACGAAAGTTGGGGCAAAAGGTATGAGCGACAACTACTTTTCTTAAATATTTTTGCGGATAATGAAGTTCATTATCAGAGGTTCGAGTAAGAATTTTTCTCTAAAATATGTATAAGTTTTATTGTTTCTTGTTTCCATCTCGTGATGAAGTCCAAATTTCCTACGATCTTTACTCCAACTACCACAGGTCTTTGCTGCTAGTTTTTTAGTACAATCACCAGAAAACCTTTACGCGTGTCACGTCTACAAACGCTGTTATTTTTGTCTTTCAAATTTTATTTTTGTTTCTTAGTTGTGACGTGGGTTTACCGTGATATGAAGGAGGCAAATGACGGCAAAGTACAGGCAGTTAAGTAAGAGTATACAAGTTAGTTTAAACCTTACATGTTGTCGTATCTGATGCCATCCAGGAAACACATATGAACAGTCCAACAGCAATACTGTAGAAAGATTCTGCATCAATATAAGTATTTCTTTTCTGCCATTCGAGTTCCCAGCAAATGAATTGCGCTTCATTTACTGCTCCAGGTGAATTTTCTCGCACTTGTTAAGTGTTGTCACTGTTGAGTTCACAGTCAGGGCCGTAGCTAGTAACAGACCAACCGAGGCACTTGCCTTGATCATTTCTTTCGCTTTTGAAACACTCTAAATACCTTGGAAAAGATCTCAACCATGGACCGATTGCCTCAGTCGTAAGTTTTTTTCTGGCTACGGCCCTGAAAGTAATGTACTTGTAGCTCTGATGGTCGGCTTTCTCTTTGTTTTTGACCTTGTTATTTACTATACTTTCTAATCTTCTTGTTCTCGATCAGATACAAAGTTCAAGTTACCAAACCAAGTACCGTTCTTAAACTAAAAACCAACTTTGTTTCCTTAATAACCGCCGATGATACACAGCCAAATCTGAAGGACCTTAAAGTGTCCGTGGTACGAAACAGTCAAATAATATCCATTATGGTAATGAAAATTATTCTTTTTGTTGCGTTAGTACTGTATTTAATTTAGGCAACAAAACGAGGATGTGTCATGTCACTTATTTCCTCATTTGCGCCCAAGCCACGCAATACACAGCTGACTAGCATTGCAATATCATCTGGTCCCTATAAGAAAGAACTATGATCACTGGATGGCGAGTTGATTTGGCAGTGTAGGTACAGATTAAAATAATACGGTCCTTGGAAAACTCCTTAAGGTTGGATACGTGGTTTCCAGAACTTGTTCATTTTGGAGTCTGACCGGCTGTATTTCTTTTGCAGAGTGACGACAAACAACTATCACCATTCACTGACCGCAGAAGCAAACTGTACATATTTAACCCTTCAAATGTTCCCGAGTCTCTGTACGTCCAAAGTGACAACACGAAACAAACTCCTTTGTCGTGTCCCGCGGGACGAGCCTCGAGTCAGACTAACGACTCCACCATGTATTACTCTCCAGAGGCTGCAAGTACTTCAGAATTCATGTCAGCACTCGAGTTTCAAAGTGAGTCTACTACAGTTGACAAATCACCGCTTCATAACCACCATCACAACCGACTGAAGAGTCCTAATACCAGCACTCCAAAGACTCGCGCCGCCCAGAGAACACGTGCTTCTTTATCACACGTGTATCGCTTGAACGGCACATGTTGCATTTGTCTGGAACAGAAGATTGATAATGGACTTATTCCACATGACAAGTGTGGAAGATTGTTTTGTCGCCAATGCCTTCAGGTGGGTGTAGTCCGTCCAAGCTAAGAATCTAAAAACACCACATTATTCGTGGAGACAAAACGACTTTACCATGCAAAGAGTTACATTGTCCCCCAGCTAATTAGATCCAAAATGTGAGGAACTCAGAAGACACAGAAAACTAATAGCAAGGGATATGCTTCTATTCATGCGTTCGTTTGAAATCATTAACTTGTTTATGGCAGTTTTCAAGGATTGGCTCTTCTCTTTTTGAGATCGTCAAGTTCCATCTTGTCTCCGACAATTTTTGTAAACAGAACTTATCCGAAACTCCGTTATCGCAAATATTATGAATCTTAACGGATGTGATGATTCAAATCAGGGGTCGATAGAAACAGTTTTTTACGAGCCTACCTGGGCTGAGTAGAAACAACTATATTCACTTTGAGCATAATTAAGAGTCACTTGTTCATTGCTTACATAGGATGCAGCGGGAGGAGTTATTGAATACCAGCTGTCTTGCCCGGTAAGTAACTCATAACTTTAGCAGCGAATCAAACAGGATATGTACTCTGTAGTAATTTCTACATTCGATGTGGCATTCTAATTAATTTGCTATTCATATTGGTTATTCATCTATTTATTCCTTAATCTGAGTCTGCAGATGCTTTAGGGTAAGGGTTAGAACCTAGGAATGTTTTATTTTTGCCTCAGTGAGTCTGATAAGTTGGTTATTAGCCTGACATACTTTTTTGCTGTTTGCAGAGATGTGCGAAACACGAAACGGTTATTCACTCCCATGAAATTAAACACAAGTCAAGGTATTGCCTTGTCTGTGGTTAAATTATTCACGGAAGCAGATGTTTAGTCAGAAAAACGTCGAGAAAATCTGGTCTACTTTTGTCATGGATAGTGGCTGAATGGAGTTTCATCATCTTGTCACGACGCAATCCTTGGTGATGTCAAAAAGGACTAGAAAAATTACTTGGGTTAATTATGGTACCATTAAAATCTAGTCCAAGTTTTTTTGCAGCATTAATCTAACAAGAAATGACTGAATAGTTAGTCGGAAGCAAACACAACATAGTGTTTTTTAGCTTTTTTAATTTTGGTTACAAAAGTTATTCGTGTATGGATTTTACTTACAAAATGCAACGTTTTCTATTTTAAAAATAATTAGATTATTCGCTCTCGATATTTATGAGTTATCAGGCGATGGAAATCTCGAGCGCATAATTTAATTGCTTATGGTATAAATCTACTAGCGTTCTATCCGAAATGAAATCCTCTTCACAGACACTTCGAAAACGCAAAGACTCTGGCGTCATTTTGTTAACAAGAGCACATTGTTACGCTACTCACTATCAATCGCAGAATAGATAGTGAGTAGCGTAGCCAATCAGAACACGTGATAAATCGCAAATAGATATATTGTAATACGAATTGTTATGAGGGTTAAAAGTTCGTTCCTCTTATGTCAGTTTTCCTATCTTCTTTCTAAGTTTTTGGTCTTTTCTTGACTTCCTTTTTTTACAGAGCGATTATTGTTCCGGTTCTTTTACGGAGATTCGAAGAAGACTCCAAGGTAATAGTGTTTCTGCAGAAACATAAGTTTGATTTTCTTTTGAAACTTTCAAGTCCTTTTTTAATGTTCCTGGGCTTTCTCAAGTCCATTCTCATCAGTGTCTCATATCACTATTACGAAAATTTATGCGATCTTTTATATTTTCAGACGAAAAGGTTATTTGGACATCCTAACCTAATCATTGTACCCACGAACATTCTTGGAAAAGACATGCACTCTTTCATAGCGAGGCTGTTACCCGAGCCTTTGTGTTCACGTCCCTTCACTTTACATCTTGTCAGTCAACAGGTTGGTAAAAGTATTCTCTACGATTAGACTATCCTCTATTTAACAATTAGACTACGAGCCCGAGTTTTCTACGAGCAGATAGTCAACGAGGCGCAGCCGCTCGTAGAAAATGAGGGGGAATAGTCTAATTGTTTTAGTATAATTTTACCGTAGTCTCATTGCATAAAAAGGAAAAAATGTCAAGTAACGCGTAGAAAAGAACTGTTTTACTATGTTACATCAGGTTCAAACGTGATGCGCGATGTGCACTGATGCATAACTGTTTTCTATTAGCAGATAGGAAACGGCAATTTAGCCAATCAAGTTCACGGATTCACAATAGACTACTAATTAAGATTAGACTATCTTCTACTTGTTGGTTTTCAACTTTGGTCGTTGTACAAATTCTTCCCCTTCAGAAATGTGGCAGCTTTGTCATTCCTTCCTCTCCCTAGGGACTTCACTGTTCGCGTTGCACCAAAATAACCGGATGCACTGGTTGTCAAGTCAACAATGATGCCATCCTCAGCCTACAGTCATGTGACAATCTAGCTGTTCAACTCACGAACATTAGTCGCTGGGAAGCGGAGAGGGTAGGAAATTGATCTTCTTGACTTAATGTTCTGTGCTGAAGCATGACACACAGCGTTAGTTGCAACGACTCTATTTTGCTTAGAGTTTTTTTCGGCGTAAGGGGGTTAAGGGAAGGCGGAAAGAGGCGGAGGGAGAGAGAGCAACGAAAACGAATTCAGGATCCACATTTTTGAAAAACGTGATTTCCGTATTATCAGAAATAATTATTAAATAGGTTGAATGTTATATCATTAGATGTGTCGTTGTATTGAGCACGACTCAATGTGGAAAACGAGAAAAACAGAAGATCTCCTACAGCTTCAAAAATGTTTGAAGACATTTATAGAAAGGTAAGGCGATTGACAGAAATCTAGTTTTAGGCTTTTTACCTTAATGACTACCTCTGTATCTCTTGTACGCTCATCCGATTTTTTTCATTTGCCAAAAGATTAAACTTTAAAGGAGCTCCACTCCTGACTGAAGCTTTTTTCTTTCCAAAGAGAGCGAGAAGTGAGCTTTTGACGATAATTCGTAGTGTAAAGAGAATTTTTTTGGCTTCACAATTACATACGTTATGATGTATTGTTTTTTTTTGTATAATAACCAAATCAATGTGTGCGCTCGGACTCCCGAGTCATGGTTTATTGTCCAAGTAAACTCATGGAAAAGTCGGGTGTCTTCTGCCGGAATTATGATATAAAAGCAATAGACCACAAGGTTCTATGGTTTATAGGTTGATAAACCTCTTGGGATGTTGGTAGAACACTCGAAGAATTCGTAAATCACGAGTTGCAGGCGAGTGATTTACGAGTTCGTCGAGTGTTCTACCAAGTTTAACGGTTTAGATTAATGCTTTAAGAATATTAGTATTTAAAAATATTCTTTGTCTATGAATTGTAAATCCAGTGTGTTTATTTTACAATGCTGCAAATGATAAGCGTGGTAGCGTGACATTTATTACGTGCATTACATTGATTTGCTTTTCTAAAGCGAGGAGTTACCAGGTACGTGGTATTGTCAGAAGTGCCGCGAGGAGAGAAATGCATCCAAATGCTTTTCTATGTGTCGGCTTCCAGACACACTTATTATTCATCTCAAAAGGCAAGTTGTTTTCTTTCTTATTTAGTGCATGGGCCAAAAGTACAATGAAATTATTTAAAACTGAGACTGAAAATTGTTTTCCTATTGGCTATAGAATAAAAATAACTTTTGAAACTCGGCATAAAGGAATACTTCAGTTTAAGCCTTGATGAGATAGTAAAAAACGTAATCTTCTAAAGGAATATTCCAGTGCCATAGATTGAGGTGAGCAAAACCAGACTTTGATAGGATATTTGTATGTAGAGACTCGTCAAGGAACTCACAAATGACATTGCCTCACATTAGGTACGGTCAAAGTGGAGGCAAGATCACAGCACCTGTTGAATTTCCTTTGGAAGAACTTGACATGGGTGAATTCGCCAAATTAGAGCTTGGAGTAGGAGAGTTTATATATGATCTGATTGGCTGCGTCTGTCACGAGGGAAGTAAGTTAACAAACCAAATACGGTGATCAAGTAACTTATAAACTTATTCGCTCACTAAGCCCCACCAAGCTCTCTGATTGATCCAAATGTTTGGAAAACAGTCTGTAATAAGGAACCAATCAGAGCAAAGATCTTGATTTGTAGCTGTTATTCATAAGTTATTGCCAAAACAACGGCACTTGTTTTACCTTCCAATATATTTAAATCGGACAGGCCATGACACTAGTCTATCTATTAGGCAAGAGAATATGGAAAAACTGTACAAGACACTTCGTACGACAGAGGTTTAACTGCAGCTTTTAAGAAAATTAGAGCAAGAAAATACCAGGTTGAATCAACATTGATCAGTGTGAAAGCCCTGATTTTTTCAGGCTTCTATCCAATTACTTAAATTGGAAAATTAACTGCGATGATCATTCTTTACTTTCATCTACAACCGCAGTTCTGTAAATTCGAAGTGAAAGAAAGTTTTTGATTGATTGACACTTCACAATGATCAGTGTCTGTACCTTTTGAAAACAAGTTCAGTCCAAAGTTTCTCATCTAAAAACCTTGAACCGTAATGCTAGTAAACTGTAGAACGCGAATTTAAAACTAATCAGTGATAAGTTATCTTCAGGTTACAGCAGTGGCCATTACACTGCACACACCAACAACAATGGCGTCTGGTACCGATATGATGACAGCCATGTTACCAAGGTAACTACTCCCAAACTTGTGTACCTTGTGTATGTAACTCAAAGTTTGTTTTTAAACATTCCTTAGTTGTGAAGGCGTTAATTATACCATTTGGGCTAGGTCTGGAAATTGTTGTCCTTTTTTATTCGTAGGAAATACCAAGCAATATCTGCTATGCACAAGCGTATATCTTGTTTTATCGTAGGCGAGCCGGTAGGATCTTCATTGTTGACATTCAGTGACACATTTAAGCTTTAAATGCATTTAATTCATCAATCTGTGAATTATAATACAGAAGTAAAAACAGTAGATCATTAAGAGGAAGAATTATGATGGAGGACTCTCTTAGACTTAAGTCCGTGCCATACAACAAGACCTAAAAAACACCACACCAACGTTTTTCCTGCTTGTATCGTGTTGTCTTTCAGTGTCACCACTAAGCACGTCAACAAATGATACTCAAGAGTAAGTAAAACCTTTGATTCAAATTCATGTTTAGGTTTGGTTAAACTAAACAAGAGTCTTAAATATGATCCAGTGTAAATGAGGCTTACGAAGAAACTGTGCCTAATAATATTTCTAGTTTTTCTCATCAGAGAGGTGGGTTTACGCTTGATGACACCATACAGCTACTTAGTATCGCCTATGGGAACATATTAAACGGGCTACCTCACAATGAGTCTGTCTGTAACTCAGTGGCTAGACCACTCCACCAATATCTTGGAATCTTGGACTGTGACCTGGGAATATATCGAAAATCGTCGTATTTTCTTTGTCCCGCACTTACAGACATTTCATCTTTATAAACTTTTTTCCACTCCTTATTGCTTGAATGTTTATCATTAGCACTGTTTTTCCAAGGACTTTAGAAGATAAACACGTTCCTTTGTCAGAAGAAGCACAAAGCGCTGCAAATAAAGATGAGCTGACGACAAAACTATCACAGTGTTCGCCCGAACAAAAAAAGGTGAGGTGAAAAACATAATCAAGTAATTTAGTACTAGCTTAAACTATAATGTCTACTTTAAAACTTTGTAAACATTGACTTAAAATTAAAGTTAAATTTTTTAATCGAGAACATATTTCTTCGCTTCATGTCCACCTTGATAACAATATTTTTTTCGTATTTCTTGTTCTGGAAGACTTTAAAGGAGATTGGGGAAGAACTGACTCAAAAACTTGCCATGCTGCAACCTGCTGCTCACAGAGGTAATAGTCAGAGAACTCGATTCCAAGTTTTGTGTTACAGTTATCGAAGGTGTTACTCTTGTTAGGTATATTCTCAGTATTATTAACTGGTTTTCTTTTTTCATTAGTTTGTCGAAACAACCCCACCACCAACAACCCAACGTCGAGTCAAATCAAACGGTAAGACTGATACAGGCGAACGAGTTGTTGATTATTTGATTGAGACTGGCAACTCTTCTTAGAAGAAATACCGTTTGACTTGTTGGAGGACACACATCAGGTCTGATTCGACGCCTTCCGTAAACACAGTAATGACTACAAATGATAATTGGAAAACAATTAGTTATAAAAAATTGACATTTGAAAATTTGGTAAGAATTGATAAGCAGCAATAAGATATTGTGCTATCTCACTTTGTGATCATATAAACAACTCACCTGTTAAACGTGTCACTATATGACTAAGAAAATTACTGCATTGTGATTGGCTGAGAGTAGGCCAATTTATTGTCAATTCTTAATTTGCACTACAACGCAAATAAATGTCTACATAAATGTTTACACTACTCGTGATATTTGAATTTTTTTTCAAATTACACTCGCCTAAAGGCTCGCGCAATTATATATAGAAGTCCTTCTATACAACCACCCCTTAGATATGACCAGATATTTCGGGGGCCCGTTTTTTTGCAGTTAGCATTTAGCAAAGCTCTACTGCTGTAACAGTTTCAAAGATAACCTGTTTGTCATTACTGTGTTTATTTCCAATCATATTTTCAAGTGTTTTTTTTTGTCGCTTAGGCTGCATGAATGATTTGCTATCGAATACCATAGTCCTGATACAATAGTTACATTAGATCGGTCACAAGTACATTTGAGTTTTAACAAATATTTTTTTTTTTTTGCTGTAGAAGAAGATGGAAGACAAAGCAGAAAATGCCTGACAAATTAAAAGGCGAGAAATTAGCTGTAAATTCTGGGAAGTTAAAAATAATATTTATTTGTATATGCTCAATGTTATACCTCTTACAATACATGCACACATGTCGTTGTTAGCTGTTGTTAGCATTCGGTAATAGAATGACTTTAGTCGTCAGATGTTGTGATTACATTACTTGAGAGTTGTTTTGTGCACGGAACTGTCCGATTTACTTGTTAATTTGCATACTATCCAAATTAAGAATTACCGGTAAGCAGCAGCGTTTGTAAACGTACCAAAAACTTTTGCGCCCACTGTATGGACAACATAATGTTGCTTAGAGTCCCTCTTTCAGTAACATTTGTGAAGCGCCATTCACTACTTGACTTGGTTTGCTATTATCCTGAGTGCAGCGCTAGGGAAACAAATCATGATGTGGTTTGTGGGATTGTTGCAGCTGTAAGCCTTCACTCTGATGTGAGCTATGTAGCACAAAAATTTCATCATCAGTCCGAGATGCACGGGCAAAAATGTTAGAAGCCCTGCTGTTTCCCGAACAATTTGCGTTTTTAATAACGTGACAGGCGTTCCGAGCAACAGGTCATGAATATGCACCAAGCTGTAATAAAAAAAGAAAATTTCAAGGCATGGATAGAAGAGACAGTGCTATCACGGGTGGCTTCTTTTCAGTCCGCCCGTGGAGTATTTTGGGTGAGAGAAATTATCAAATTCTCTTAACTCAAATTTGCAGCAACTGACAAACCAAATATACCCGTGGCCAAATCTGCGGGGACCTGCGAAGAAGGAAAGGTCAACACATGTGGCTGTAAACAGTGTGAATATTTCAAGGCGCTGGAGAGTCAGGTACTTTAATTACAGTTTATACCTTGCGTTGTTGTATAATCCTAGCACTGATATAGTACTTGCTTGGGTGCACTGCAGCCAAACTCTGCACGTTCCCTCAAACGTATACCCTATCCTGCTCCTTTGTTTCAAAACAAGTCCTGGTTCTAAACCTTCGTACGAAAATTTCTTTTTGTTCTCAAAGAAGCTATAAATTGCATATTTAGTAAAGTTGACAGCTTGTTGACCAACAGTTTCGTCTGCCTTGCAGATAAAGAAAGCCAAGCTTTTAGCCGATGAACAAAGTAGTCGTAAAGATGTTTTGGAGACAGAAAAAAAGGTCACGACAATTACACGAGACTCATCGAACTCAGTTTTAAAAAAATCCTCATCAATTCCACTATCAATACACTCGTCAGTTTCATCTTCAGCATCAGAATCCTGCACGACTGTGTCATCTGAATATACTGGATACTTCCTTCCAAATAGTACCGCTGTACAAGTCACCATCTGTGGTCATGAGAAGAACCAGTCTCCAAACGCAAAACAACTTTACAAAAAATACAGGTAGAGTTTTCGTCGAAGGGTTTTGTTGATAATAGCGAAACAATATGGGTGGTGTATACTTCGGCACTTGTGCTTAGCTGATTTGTAGGTAACTGACGATAGTGACAAATTATAAGTTTATCCGTCATAGTTTGTTTTATCCATTTACAAAGATCATTTTTACGATAACTACAGAAATTCACGCGCGCTCATTGGCCAATTTTTATTGTCAGTATGCGGACAGACACATAAATTTAAAATTCGAGCGACGCGTCAGCGAGTGAGAGCGGGAAACTGGACAATTTGTTATCGCAAAAAAACAAATTGATGTCAGTTTTTAATGTGTCTGTCCTGTTACTGATTGACAATGAATTTCGTCATAACATTGTCAAAGTAGTCTGCAGATCCACGAGGCGATCCACAGCTACATTGACAATGTTATGACGAAATTCATGATCAATAACAGGACAGACGCATAAAAAACTGACGTCAATTTGTTAAATAGTCCCTAAATGGTATATTAGTACCATTCAAGCTATTGAAAATTAGCTCAGAAAATCTGATTTAAATTCTTGTCATTTTAATGCTTTATTTGTATTTTATGATTCCTCTTTTGTTTAGTGGCGATGATAGCAGCCTTGATGATGTGGGAAAGTTATCGCAGAAGCTAAAAAGTGCGATAGAAGATGAAAACATCAGGTTTGTTGAACAGTCTTATTACATAAGGAAAAAATCAAAACGAAGGCATAGACTCAATGTAAGTAATATACGTAAGAATGTTTCAGTAAAGTTGTACCCAGGCATCTCCCTGACTTCGACCATCGAAACCTCCAAAGATTTAATTAAAACAGTGGTACCCTTTTAAAACCGATAAAGATATTAGCGAGTCCAATAAAGATGCATTGGTGATTTAGTGGTTTGTGTGACTATTCCACCAGACGTGCCGTGACTCTGTTAAGGCGAGGTGCAAACCCTAATGTCTTGGTGAATGGACTCAGTGCTCTTCACACTGCAGTGGGACTTGATTCTCCTCTTAATCTCCGCTTCACCCGTCTCCTGTTGGACTATGGTGGTGACCCTGATATCCCGTCTGCAGATGGTTTAACGCCGATTCATGTAGCCGCCATGTGGAATCGTGTCAACTGCCTCAAGCTGTTGATTGAACGGGGAGGAAATCCTTATCAGAAAGACAATGAAGGAATGAATGCACTAAAACTAGCAAAATCATTTGATGCGGACACATCGGACTTCTTAGAGAAGCTTGATGACAGAATCTCCAAACAACTCCAACAAGCTTCTTTCCAATCAGTGTCGCTGGACTCCGACTCCGCCGATGACTTGAGTCCTCCTCTCCAGTCTCCTCGTGCGGGGTGTAGCTTCCCTGTTAAGGGACTGGGAAAGGGAGTGTCCATGAAAGCTGTCGGTCGCAAGGTTTCGCGTAATCTTCGAAGAGCTTCGGGTCAGTTTCGTCGTGGAATTCGACAAATCCGAAGTTTGCTTAACAGTTCGTCCACTAGTGATAGACAAATTAAGGATTAGTCTACACGATCAGAAATATTGTATTGTAATTTAAACGTAGATGTAGATATAGCAAACGAGCATACCAGGACAACACATTGCTTTGTTGTGAAATAGTCAATTTGATGTCATATTTTCTTTCATTGTTTAAAAAAATTATTTATCTCTTAATAAACTATTAATTTAACTGTCGTTGACCAGCGCATGTAGTATTTGACGTTTTCATTTCAGGGTCCTTTTCTAACACCAAAGAAACAAAACGTCTTATTTAGTCTCAGTCAATTGGTAGAGGGTGACGGAAAACACGCGCGCGTGACACAACGTAGGATGCCTTATAGCCTTTATCAAGCGACGATGATATATTGTCTTCATAAAAACTTGCTAAATTGAAAAACTAAATTGATTTTAATGAGGCTACAGTTGATAATGAACTTGCACGATGTAAAATCGTCAAACGATGATCATCTCGAACATTTTATTTTCACGCTCATCTGACGAAGTTTATTTTGGAAATGAAACGTATGTACACCCCTCTGTCACAGACCTGATGAAACCCGACCTGGTGAGTTATTTTGCCCTCCCTGGTGGAATTTTGACCTCCCTGGCACCTGGTGGTTTTTGAAAAACACCCTGGTGAATTGTATTTCTCCCTGGTGTAGAATTTCAGTTTCCCTGGTGAGGCGTGCTCCCCTGCAAGAAAGAGTCACGAGTTTGGAATTCCGTTCTTGTTTCCGTTATATAAAAAATTTGTTAAGTATCGGGTATTACATTTCGTATGCTGTGAAGTATATATGAAATAATTCATATTTGTACTGCGGTTGTAGATGAAAGTGAAGAGTGATCATCGCAGTAAATTTTCCAATTTAAGCAATTGGAAAGAAGAAGCCTGAAAAAAATCAGGGCTTCAACGGGATTCGAATGCGTGACCTCCGCGATACCGGTGCGATATATACTTCACATCACTTCACTGCACGGGGAAATATGAACTCAATAAATTGACCTCGCTCCCAATGTGTGGCTTCATAGCTCAGTTGGTAGAGCATCGCACCGGTATCGCGGAGGTCACGGGTTCGAATCCCGTTGAAGCC
>CM042746.1:24801727-24811727 GCA_022496165.2 Catalaphyllia jardinei | reverse complement strand
TATTGGCCTCCTGTTAAAGTTGTTACTTCCACTTATTTTGTAAACGTTAAAAGTGTTTCAAATCCAAATAGTCTTGTCTCCCTCATGTCCTTTGAACTAGAAGCGACGATTCGTGACCTCTAATTGAATTTACACGTTGTGAAAAACAAAAGTATCAAGTTACCCTTCGTAACCTGATATAAAAATATCTCTTGTTTACTACTGACTCATTAACTACTTAAAAACGCAAAACTCATCTTGTTCATAACTAGCCGTCATTACACTGAAACAACCCAATGTATATTATGTAACTGTCACAATGGCACAATCCCCTCCAAACCGGACTAAGAATCACAAACCGGCAACATAAACGTCAGTCTTTATTATTCAGTCACCAAAGTCTTTGTACTTAATACAATCATAGAACTCCCAAGACTTCATATACCTCACTTAAGTTATCTTAAACAAGAAATTTTCTTTTTCTTCTACTACAGTTCGTGCTGGCTATTATTGTGATAAGGCGAAAACCCTGATAACATTGACGGGAAAAGATTAAGTTTCATTTATAACGCATCTTCTCATCCCAGTTGTAAACAAGAACCATTATAAATGCAAAATCGTCACAGAATAATTTCTTTTTGTTCTGTTGACGAAATTAATCCTAGTCTCTTCGCTTTTCTCGCTGAAAATTATCACTGAAACTGATCAATGGATGCTGAAATTAACGACTCGCCCTCGACTCTGCAGCAATATTTAGGTTTCACTACAACACGCAAACGATTCGAACCTTGTCACAACTTCTTTCACATTCCCACTAGTGCATTCCGCCCTGTTAAATACAATTGTTCCTACCATAGCCATCACATCAACATTAGTAGTAGAGCGGCTCACACTCATTTAATTCAAAACCTTATATAATAGGAAAAGCTCGCCCTTCATCGCGTGCTCGCAGTTATATCCCAAACATTGTTTCTTTTTCTTTGACTGATTATCCAATTGCTAAAGACTATCAAAGCCGCCCACAAAATCCTCAGCCTAACGTACCCACAGAAAATGTCGAGGTAAACCCAATATATGAATACTTTACAGAAGAATAAATATGGCCGTTCTCAACTGTATCGGGATCAAATCTTCTCACATACCATTTACCTTTATAACAGGAAATTTGATTGGTGTTTAATAGTAGAATCAATCTGATTGGTGTGACATACATACATCGCTGATCCACTGATCCACCCGTCCATAACATCCGACGCGCCGACTAAGAGGTATTTTTTTTACAAAAAAATAATTCAAAAACAACAACAAATGTAGTTGCCTTAGCAGCCTGGCCAACAATGCTTAGGCACCAGGCCACTTCCGGTGCCGCGAAAAAAAACTTTTCTCCTCGGGAGACAATTGTAATTGCTGGATTTAGAACAATCCGAGAGAACATCATATTTTCTCGGAATTCAAGCATGGGTTCTGCGACAGAATGAAAAATAAAAAAATTATGCGCAAGAGTGCTCAAAGAAGCGCATTTTCCATTTTAATTTTTTTATTTTTCATCATAAGCCAAAACGCATGCTTGCATTTCTTCAAAACGGCTTTTGAATTGTTATTGTACAGAAAATAAGGAAAAGAGGTTTAAGTCATTTAGTTAAAATGCATTTTTCTGTTTCTGGTCACGTGACATTAGGCGTGGTCCGATGACGTCATGAGCTGGACAATATTTGCCCCCGGGACGCGAGGACCCATGCGAGGCACCGCATTGCTCAACCTTACTTAGCAGAAAGGGGCACTAGAAATTCTAATAAAAGCACTAATTGGATCAATTTATTAGAGAAGTTAAACAAAATAGATCCTGAAGTTACATTTTAAACGATATGAGTATGAGTTATACATTAATTACGATTATACTACAAACTTAAGAATCTCTGCGTGTGCACATACCCAGCCACTACCTAAAGACGTGTTCTTTACAGCATTAAAATCAAAATGTTTTTAGCAGAACTTTAAACTTTTCTTCAAATTAAGATATATTGTAGATAGCTTTGTGTATTTTAAATTAGCGCATTAAAAAGTTGGTGTCACCATGCTCGTTTAGAGAAAACAAGCATTTATTTCGCTTTCGAGGTTAGCTTGAGGGAAATCTCATTTTGTAAGCGCTCATGAACACGCGCTAATGACGCGAAAATCGTGCGCAGTAGGAATACGCAATGCAAAACTAAGGAATCACCTTAATTACTGGGTCACACAGTTTTGCATGTATATATAAAGAGTTAACGTTCCGTAGAGTCATGCATCGATATAAATATAACTATGGTTAGATTTTAAAAAGTCACTGGCCTCCCTGGTGAAGAATTCAGGATGAACCTGGTGGATTTTTGTCTAGCCTGGTAGAGTTTTTGTTAAAATCCTGGTGAACAACCAGGCTCCACCAGGTCTGTGACAGAGGGGTGTCTCAAAGGAAACTCAAAAAGCGATAAGTTGCTTAAAAGGTTTTGGATCGCGTTGAAACTCAAGATGACTATAGAAATGACAACAAGGCATTGAAGCCAGTTATTTTTATTACAAAGTTTACTAAATCGATTACTAAAATTTAGGCTAAAATGTCTTGACGTTTTTCTCAATACAAACCCTTTGTAACAAAACATTTCCATATCATGGCTGAAAGGCGAGAGTCGGTTTTGTTTTTTTTTAAAAACAGCATGCTGAAATGCTGGAAATGCTTTGTAAAACTGGGGTAAATTGATCCTCGCAAGAAACTTTTTATCGTAGTTACACCTTAATAAAAAATTTAGTCCTCCAAATTTGTCCAATAGGTAGTTGGGGATGGCCTTCGAGGAGTCCTCAGAATTTTCCTCTTCCGATAAAAGTCTAGGGATCCATGCCAACTTCATTGATTTTGCCATGGCATCAATACTTGGCGCGCGTAGACCCCCTTCGTCATAATCAGAGATCATTACTCTACGTTTGATTTTGTCTTTTTTATTTTTCCAAATTAATTTGAAAATAACAGAATTGACAGTCTGGATATAGGCTTTTAAAATATTGAGGTTTGAAATCGTGTGGACCAGCTGGGCGATTCCCAGGCTTTATTCTATAAGACATCTTCCAAATATGGTTAAATTTCGACAACTCCAGACATCAAAGAAACTTTGCATTTTCTGCAGTTTTGACTACTAAAGGTCGCTTGTAGGGGCAGTAACCAATCAGGAGCCGAGAAAGACAATAGGCTATTGTTTCGAGAACAATAGACTCTATTGTTTTCCAAATCCAAGATGGCGGAGGTTATTTTCAGCCAATCAGGAGTTGAATTAAGAATGCAAGATGGCGGTGCCCATGAAAGTCGGCCATGTTGGAAAACAACCCACCAGCCTCAACGGAGGACTGGAATCGGTCTTACAGATTTCCATGGCGACACAAATCACACCATAGTTTTCGCAAAAATGTCACGCAACTTCAAAATTCACGTGACTAACTTTGATACATAGGAGTTTGTTTTGGGCGAGAAAATGGCCCACTGGACTCGAAGGCCTGGGATCAGTCTTTTCATATTTTTTCCCCTCGGACTCGACAATCAATCTATACACATGGAAATGAGAAACAATTGTATTTTCAAAATCCTAATTCTTTACAAGAGGGACCTGTGTCCAATTTGCAAACAAGGTGTGTGCACTTCTAATTGAAATACATCAAGTGGAAATGCAAATCTAAACTCATTGATCTCAACTGTTCCTTGAGAAAAGCATCATTCAAAAGAATCTTAAACAAACAAAAGACATTTTAAGCCATCGTTGAAGAATTAACATATTGAGTCAGAGATGAAACGTGAAATGAATTAAAAACCGAGGGCACGCTTAGAAGCTAAACATATCATCTAAGGTACTTCAAACAAACGTTCGCGATTGAAGTAAAGATCAAACAAACATTGCAAATCGCGTCGCTCCTGATTCATCAGCCGCACAAATTATAGTTCGGTCTAAGCGGTTCTCTAATAGCGTCAAGAATGTTTTGTTGTAAACAACAAATATATTGCTGTAGCCAACGGTTTCAAACTGTGTTCTTTAATATCTGTTAATACACATATGCGTTCGAAATCTATAGTGAAAATACAGCAATCATGATGAGTAAGGATTCTACTAAATCACAATCTCATAGAAAGGAAATATTTACCCGATGGTTGTCCTCAACGTTCTTTGTGTCTGATGCACAATCAATTAGTGATAGTTTCGTTTTATGATTGTTCAATTAGAGCTTATTAACGATTGTTATGCTTTCACGCGTAATTAATTAATCTAGAGTGAAACAAAGAATAATTCTCTTACATCAACCATAGTCCTTTCAAATTCCTCCAAAGCGATGCTCAGCTCTTGATCACTTAGTTCCATAATCGCCAAGATAAGAATGCGAAAAAGTGTGTCCAACTTCGTCACAAGTAAAATGATTTTGCTCAAGTCTGAAAGAAAAAACGTGTATCCAATGAGAAGATGGGGTTAGGGGGTATGCGATATCACATGGTTAAGAACTATTGTGAAGACGGGGGATAGGGGCTATACCTATGTCATGAAATTGCTATAAACAAAACAGAGTCTGATGCATAATTTATGCAGTTTATTGAATAATAACAGCATGAAAACCAAAGAGAGAATTGATTACAACTTTAAGTCTTGACCGCCGGTGCTCCACAAATTGTATCGCTGGGAACTAGACTCGTTTGTAGTTTCTCACACTCTCGGTCCCAGGCGCCAAAACGCACAATATTCTGACCTATTTTTCTTTGTTTTTGGCCACGAAGTCTTTGCCTGATCCGTTCCTTATTCTTGGCATAATAACTTCTCCAATATTTGTTGAGCCGTTCCCTGTTGTTTTCACAGTATTGTCTGCAGTAATTTGTGATGTGTTCCTTGTTTTGTTGACAATAGGCTCTCTGGCTGCTGGCGAACCTTTCTCTGTTGTTTTCATACCACCTTTTACGACGTGATTTGAGAATCTCGGCGTTCTCGGTACGATATTGTTTTTGCCGGGCCAGGATTTGCTCTCTGTTCTTTGCATAATAGTTTTTATGGTAGGCCTTTTTACATACAACCTTCTCGTCATTCCCCGACCGTTGATTGAAGCAATTCATCTTGTGTGGCGTCTTACAAATAATGATTAACACGCTAGAATAAAAAACTCTTATAAGAGTCACATGGCCAATTCAGTGTATCACACTATGGCTTAAACCTCCCCTTCCGCTACTTCTTCGTCGCCATCATCATCAGGGAGCAATTTCTTTTTCATTCGTCTGTTCAACAGAAATTTCCGTTTTGCCACTGCCGACTCGGCCGCCTCGTCAAAATCCACGTCATCTTCCTCAGTAAAGTGTCTAAGAGTCTTCATGACGTTACGGTGTATTGCATTGTGTTTGATATGGTGAGTCCATTTTAGGCGCTCTAAATAAGTCCTTTGTAGCCTTCTACTTACAGGTAAAATGGCATTGAAGTTTTCTGCATAATGTTGGGATTTTTCTCTTATCCAGGAACTGTTGGACTTCTTTCAGGTAGGTTTCTTTGATATCTTCCCCGACTTTTTGACGTAACGGGCGCCATGGATCTGGCTCATCGTCATCGTCCGCTTCTTCTTCCTCTTCGGAGCTGCTAGTCTCTTCCTCTTCAGGCTCCTCTTCTTCCTGTTCCTCTTCTACCTCTTCTTCTTCTTGTTCTTCGTCTTCTATGTTTTCATCATTGTCTTCTTCCACGGGACCAAAAATATCTGTTGAAGGAGTACGCATGGTTCTCGTCGTCCTTCACCTAAGACAACGTGCGTTAAATAAGCCGAAACGATTGAAGTGATATTTAATATATCAGTTTTGCTCAGTGATCAAACATCCTCCTTTTTGATCCGGCGATGCCAGCGCGGGTATCCTTCGTGCGTCAAGAGGTGACTAAAAACGCGTTTCCTGTCGTCACAGGCAGGATGTAAATCTAGGACCGTGTACCCAAACGGTCGTTCGGTCACGTTTTCATACACGTCCATCATGTCTTGCCAACAAGTGGGGAAAGCTTGAAACAGTAAATTCTTCATCCCCAATTGATCTCGTGGATTTTTAAAGGCTACGATGTAGTGGGCGTTCCTGGAAATACTCTTTGCGTATTTCCCTGGTGGAAACACATCCTGGCACAAGTACAACACCGTGATATTTCGGTGATGTGAATGTTTGGTGAATAAGTCCAGCAACTCTTTGTCTTCACCTCCCTCGACCATCAGATCATCTAACACGAGTAAACCACCTTTCGGAAATCATTTTTGCAGATGGAAGGTGGTAGGAACCCCTTCGTGAAATTGTATACCCGCGTCTTTCATGTCTTGGAATCCATGTTGCCACACCCCGTAGCAATAATGAATCGTGGGAGGAGGGCTTACAAACAGTTCTTCCAAATGATCCAAGAGTAAAGATTCGGTGAAACAAGTCTTGCCACAACCGGAAGGACCAACAATCAAGATACTAGAGGGTGTCTTGAACCGAAACGCTCCCATTTCAATTCACCTAGGTACCCCATGGTATTTTTCGGTAGGAAGTGTAATCTTTGGAGCATCCACTCGTGTTATTGCTGTCGACGATGGGAGGTCAACCAAAGGGAGTTTCTGCAGAAAATCTGCAAGTATTGCAGAAAATGTGCAGAAAATCTGCAGCTATTGCAGAAAATATGCAGGTATAGCAAAAAAAGTTTCTGCAGAAAATCTGCAAGTATGGCAGAAAATCTGCAGAAAATCTGCAGCTATTGCACAAAATATGCAGGTACTGCAGAAAATCTGCAGGTATTACAAAAAATCTGCAGAAACTCCGGAGGTACTGCAGAAACTCTGTATAATCAGTATTTCAAAGTATAATTGCGTAAAGTTATTATATATATATGGATCGCGAGATTGTTTTATCATCATACAGTGTCAAAGATCAAGGAAACAACACTCCTCAGAATTTAAAACCAAATTCAACAGGCCCATAATATTGGATAGCAATTCCCAATATGTAGTTGGCTTGAACCGAATCATTAACATGTCATTCACATGGTTTAATGTAAATTCCTCATACAACAGTCAATTGATAAAGTACAGCTCTGATAACGGTTGAACATTTCACAACATCACTTTCCCAGCAGGAGTCTGGAACTATACGGACTTTGATACATATATCAAGGACATAACGAAGATTGTCAAAGATGATGCTAATAATAATGAGTATCCTATTACTCTTGAATTCGATAATACAACATTCAGGGTCACAGTCACATTAGCCAAGAATTATCAACTTGATTTAACTGCAAGCAATTTCAATGAACTAATTGGATTTAATAAAGAAATATTGAAAAATGAACAGAATATAGGACCAAAGGTGCCTGATCTCAGTCAAGATACTGACATTATTAATATCCATTGCGACTTGATTAATGATTCACTTGTAGACGGTCAAGATACAGACATCATGTATTCCTTCTCAACCAGTGTGCTTCAACCTAGTTACTCCTTTACCATCCAACCGAAAAGAGTCACATTTAATCCCGTCAACAAGAATAGTATAAACAGTATCAGGATACATATTACGGATGGAAAAAGGAGATTAATTGACCTGAATGGAGCTGATACATCTTTTTCATTAATTCTAAAAAGGATAGAATAATATAATGATATAATGAAACCATTTGAATTCACTAGGGTTTATCATCCAAAGCTTGGTATTTTTGTGGATAAACATGTAGGATCGGGGATTATCGTTCATAATATTTTCAAACCAATGAAGAGTGCTGCTACATCTATCGTAAAAAAGTTCGCCAAGAAATCAGGTGAGAAGGCATTAAAATCAGGTGTTTCACATTTAAGTGAAATGGCAAATAAAAAGAAATCTGAGAAGTCAGGAGACCTGATAATGAAAAAGCTTAGGAATATGAGAATTGGCGACGAGAGACAGCAAGAAGAAAGTACAGATATGATCATCGATAGATTGATATTAGGATCAGGTTTGAAAAGAAGGAGGTAGAGTAAAAATTATGTAATATAATAATATAATGGCTTTCAGAACAAGTGAATACTCACAAAGATATGAGTTGGTTCGATATCAACTGAATGATGTTATTGAGATCCCACAGAACAATCAACACCAAAAAAATGGGTATAAGTTTACGATCAATGACAGGTCTGCGTTCTATGATTGGTACAATGCTTATTTTGAGGTGCAGTTTCAATTACAGGCATTGGCGGATGGTACAGGTATTCCAAATGCAACCCGGTCAACAGTTATTAATGGAGCTCATTCATTAATTAACCATTTGACTATAAAGAGTGCTGGTAAGATTGTATATAAAACTGATAATCTTCATAAAGTAACTTTTGTTAAGAACCTCTTGGAATACAGTGACGATTTCAGTCGCTCGGTAGCTAAAGATAGTTTTTGGTATCTGGATGTAGCAAATTTGGCTGATATGACTGCTGCCGGAAATACAGGATTTGAGGCTAGAAGGGAGTTGAAGAAAAGAATTGGTGAAGGTGGTGGAGCTGCAAATGCCGCCAAAGATGTCAATGTAATTATACCTCTAAATCGATACGGTTTCTTTGAAGAGTTATATGATAAAATGTTGGTCCCAATGCAACTTTAGTTCGATATACAGTTGCAGAATGACACAGAATTAATATATAAGGTAGCTGCAGCAGCTGCTAGTCGAGTGGTTGTCTATAGATTCTTACTTTGGGTCCCAAGACTAGTACCAAAGGACAATGTATACGATAAGTTTATCGAATCTTTTTTGTCGAAGAAATCTTGGACGTATAAAAGAGAATTGTACACGGCTTCCAATCCAACGCAGAGCAGTGGATTCTTCCAGATCTCACCTAGTATTGACAATGTTACTACCGTCTTTGTTTACCTCCAACGAAAAAAACAAACGATGAAGATACAAATCCTTACCACTTCGATACTTTCAAACTGAATGCGGATAATGATGATAGCAGTCTCACGTCATGCAGATTGGAATATGGAAATGGAGTATTCTATCCGGAAACTGAATACGATTCAGAATCAAAGGTAAGGATCTTTAACGATGTGATGTTATATGGAATGAGAAAGAATAATTACAATAGCGGTACCCAACTCAACATGTCTAATTACAACTCTCTTTATTCTCTCATATATTTTGATTTGTCCTATCAAACAGATAAAGTAACTAGAGACCCAAAGCAGTTGATATTCAGGTATAAACTGAACGCAAATAGTACTGCAAATTTCAATGTCCATGCTATTGTCCTATATGATGAGACTATCATCATTGACAAGATAGGAAATGAATTAGTAATAGTATAAAATATTCCTTATTTCACATATGTTTTATAATCAAAAAAACATATATTATATACGAAAAAATGACTCAGCTTTTTTAAATAAAGGTAAAACTCAGAAAATCAGAAGAAGAATCTCAGTGAAGCTTACCATAAAAAGGAAACGATTGTCATAAGGCTCACGAATGACTCTCTTTGCGGAAACGACACTCTACATGTCCCAGCGATGGTGAAGAAGAGATTGGATAAAAATCGGAAATTGAATAAAGGTATGGATATTAAGCTTGCTAAGACCAATATCAGAAAGCAAGTTGGTGGTAGTTTGTTGACTTCAGCTCTGGCTCTTGCACGTGCATTTGGACCAACCATTGCGAAAACCATAGGATTGGCAGCTTTAGCAGGGGCCTCCAGTGCAGGAGCACAACAAATTGTCAAAAAGATAGCTGGAAAAGGGTTACAAACAGGCGATTTCCTTATTCCACAGAATAAGATTGACAAACTAATCGCAAACAAGCATCTTCTAACCACAAAACAAAAGAAAGATATATTGGAAGCCCTTCAATCAGGTTCAGGTGTCCGTATAAAACCGACAAAAACACAATCAGGTGGTTTCCTTGGCACTTTACTCGCAAGTATCGGGATTCCAATGGTACTAAAGGCTTTGACTTTAAGGGGTGCTCCCAAGATTGGATCACCTCCAAAAGGGGGTAAAGGAGCCCCGAGAATGGGA
>CM042746.1:24792575-24795610 GCA_022496165.2 Catalaphyllia jardinei | reverse complement strand
ATTATTAAAAGCCAAACAGGATGCATTCCGCATTGATAAAGTCATTCGCAGAGATTATAAGAAGAAACAAGCTTTAGTGAAGTGGAAGAGATATAGTGATGATTTCAACTGTTGGATTACTACGAAGGATTTAAACATACTATAAACAGGATATAAACGTTTGTTGATTAATATAAATTGTAAAAACATACAATTTATATTGTATAACAATCACAGCAAACGCTGTTATTCGCTATTCATGGTAGCCAAAAATATCATTACTTTTGGCTATTGCACTTTCTACTGTGGTAATACTTTTGGTTATTATTGTATACTTTATCACATTTTGGGCATCGGTATTCCTTTTTCTGCCATTTTTTAAAAGCTTCTATCTGTTTTTTCTTTCTGTCTTCGTCTGATACTTTTCGCGGTCTGAGATTCGCAGATTTAATGTGGTTGTCGGGCAAGTCCTCTTCTTTTAGATATTGGAATGTGTAAGAATGCCCATCCTTCTTTGATATACCAGATTTGCAATGATTAGTACCCTCACAAACCATTTTCACAATTCCTGCAGTTATTTTAAGATGTTGTTGGATGGCGTACATGCTGTTGAAGAATGTCACTTCATTTGTATTTTTGTTGATGGCTTTCACACACTTTCTATTTTCACAATGTTTACCAACAAATGAGTAATCTCGGTCCTTTGCTGATTTCTTACAATTATGTTGTTGTGTCATAAGTTGTAAATTGTATAAGCGATTGTCTTCTTTATTATTATTGTGATCGATTACTTTTCCTTCTGGTATGATACCATTATGACATTCCCAAACAAATCGATGGGCTTGATAATACTTGAATCCAGATTGACCATGTTTTCTTACACAAACATTCAAGTAACCTCTATGAGTCTTATTCCCTTTGTGGGGTACTTTCTTAATGATATTGATGATGTTTCCACCACTGTCTGCAGCATATAAGTCATAAGTCGGATGAGCGGTTTAAGCGCATCCGAATAATTGTAATTGTTGTCATTATAATATAGATTATAAACAAATCTTTATATCAATTATGTAAAAATATTTTTTCGAAAATGATATAAAGGTTTGGTGTTTTAATAAAATTATTATGGCGAAAATTATCTCAACTAATTATATGAACACACGCGCTCTCTCAAAACTCACCAAATCTCAACTTATCAACTTGTTGTTGAAGCAAAATGAGAAAATAAAACTGTTGTTTCAGCAAAATATGAAACAGCAGTCTAAAAATAACAATATAATTCTTCCACCACCAGAGTTCAGGAATTATCACAAACCAATTCCAGCTCCCAGGAAAAATGTAAAGCAGATGGTGCAGGATTATGAAAACAACATAATTCCTCCACCATTGGAATTCAGGGATGATTACAAACCATTCCCAGCTCCGAGGACTAAAAAACTAATTCCAGCTCCAAGGAAGAATGTAAAGCAGATGGTACAGGATTATGAAGACAACATAATTCAGCCACCATCAGAGTTTATAGATGATTACAAACCAGTCCCAAAACCGAGGACCAAAAAACCAGTCCCATTACCAAGGACTAAGATAGAGGAAACTGCTAGAGCCCTGAAGGGCTACACAAAGTCCTTCGAAATCAGTATCAATAACAACAAAGACCCGCTTGAACAACTGCAAAACACAAGAAAGGCAATTGAATATCATATCATAAGTATACTCCCATCAATGAAAGGTTTGAAATTCGTTGAAACGCTTATGGTAACATTCAAAAAATTAGCAAAAGATGAAACAGTGTACAAAACCGCATACTTCAATAGCAAACCTCTTACCATCATCAACAACACAGAAATCCCAGAAGCATTACAATTATCAAAACAGCTAATCTTAAACATGATAGCTCAATGGATATCTGAAGCTTCCGGCTGGACTATTGAATCTGTTGACAATCATTATCTTAATATTGTACAATATCAACCAATGAAAGGCTCATCATATATTGAACTTCCTCGAGAACTCAGAAACAGTGCGAAGGGATTGATCAATATGAAAAATGAGGATAATGAATGCTTCATATGGTGCCACATCAGGTGCTTAATTCCTCAAGATAAATACCCACAGAGAATCAAAAAATCAGACAAGGAATATGTTAAAAATTTAGATTATTCAGGAATTGAATTTCCAGTAATTACAAAGCAGTACAATAAAATTGAAAAGCAAAATGAGATCAATATCAATGTATATGGATATAAAAACAAACAACCATATCCTGTCTATGTGTCAAAAGAAAAATATGATAGACAGATGAATTTATTATTGATAACTGAAAATGACAATAAACATTACGTATTCATCAAAGATTTCAACAGTTTCATGTACAAAAAAAAACAAAACACAAAGAAAGAAAGCACTTCTGTATGCATTGTCTTCAGTGTTTCAGCTCTGAAAGAGTCTTGAACAATCATAAAGATAATTGCATTGAAGTAAATGGAACACAAGCAGTAAAAATGCCTAATAAGGATAACAACATATTAAAATTCGATAACTTCCACAAACAACAGCCCGTACCATTTGTGATCTATGCAGACTTTGAGGCCATAACAGAAAAGATATCTAGTTGCCAACCTAATAATGATAAATCATATACAGAGGCATACCAGAAGCATACAGACTGTGGATACGGTTATAAGGTTGTCTGTTGCTATGACGAGAAATACAGCAAACCTGCTAAAACGTATAGGGGTAAAAAGGCTGTGTACAAATTCATGGAAGCCATGTTGGAAGAAGTCAAATATTGCAGGAAGGTTATGAAAAACGAATTCAATAAACCATTGAGAATGATGAAAGATGATGAAGAGAAATTTCAAAAAGCTGACGAATGTCACATTTGTAATAAAAAGATATTCGAGTTCGAGACCACTGTCATATTACCGGTAAATATAGAGGATACGCTCATCAAGATTGTAATTTGAAACTCAGAGTAAACCAAGAAGAATTGAAAATACCTGTTATATTTCATAATCTCCGTGGGTATGACTCTCATTTTATAATGCAAGAGATTG
>CM042746.1:24785075-24787575 GCA_022496165.2 Catalaphyllia jardinei | reverse complement strand
GGTTTATACTAAAACTGAATATTCCCCAGCTAAAACTGGGGAAAAATATAAACAATAGCCTCCATTTGGCTCTAAAATATGCTAGGATATTTGTCTGCGGACATTATGTGTTCCAAGAAGTGAACATGTAATTGTAAGCTTTGAGGAAGAGATAATGTCCAACGACAAATATCCGGGTATATTTTTGCCCGAAATGGAGGCTATCATGTTTATTATCCTTCCAATCTTTTTCGCAACGATCGCAGTTTTGAAAATTGGGGTATATTCTAAGATATCCCCCCGTTTTAGCTGGGGAATATTCTGTCACATGACGTGTTTAGACCAATCGCACGTGAGCAAAAAGATTTGATGGATTATAACTGAGGATAATCCATAAAATATTTTCCTTCATGTGCCATTGATCTAAACGTATCACGACTGGGGAATATCCGAGAATATTCTCCAATTTTCAAAACTGTGCTTGTTGTGCAAGAGATTTGGAGGGTAATAAACACAATAGCCTCCATTTGGCGTGAAAATATGCTCGGATATTTGTCCTTGGACATTATCTGTTCCTCGAAGCTTACAGTTTTCCTTTTATGCACTCAGAGATCTCCATAAGCCCCGGCGACCGGCGAAAATCGGCGGCTAGTCGCCCTGGGCGTGCCGGCTAGTCAGATCCAAATAAAAAACAAGTACTTTGTTTTTCATCCAATGGCAACTTTTCCATATGCGACGCCTTATTTACCTGGGGTGAATACATTCGGAAATAAATAAAGTTTTCCTAAAGAGCCAAGTGTCCAAAAATGTTTTTGACTAAATAAACTTCAAAGTTTCGTAGACAATTTCGCCACATTTCAATCTGCTTGCAGACGTCGATCGAACTTTCAGCAAAACGAAACAGGCTCAGGTAACGAGGCAGTGGTTACCAAAAGCAGTTCATGTAAGACAACATACTCTGTATTCCATCCAACACATGCAAAATGGTAGAAAAGCATGGGGGCAGCGTGGGCTTGCTGAGATGTGGCAGGTTGCAGCGCCAAAAACCAAAAAGAAAAAGGATGTACCAGATAATTATGTAATACAATCCATATGAAATAAATAATTTTGCTAAAATAGTGTTTTATCGAGCAGTATCCAACTAATTTGTTCGGAACAAGATTGTACTACAAGTCATGTTAACAGGTGAAAAAATGCTTTGGTGTTTTTGAAAACTTGCAAGGCAGTTTTTGAAAATAACATTTTTCAATTTTCGTTCTTGGCTTTCTCTGAAAACAAGTAAAGAAGTCAAAAAGAAAATTGCAACTTCAGAAAGTTAGACTTAGATTAAATTTAAGCCAACCTTAGCAAACAGTGACAGTGTACACAGGGCACTTACTGCAATGGGTGTGGTTGATGATTCTGATGCAGATTCAGACTTCGAGTTTGACTTTGAAGACGAGGCATTTTAAGCTTAACACACTGTTTTCAAACTTGCTGTTTTTGCAGTATTACTCAAAAATGTATATTTGGATTAATAAAAGTTCTATAGTTAGTGGCACAATGATCAGCCAAAATGCGGCAAAATGCACTTCTCCTAGCTTTTCCCTCTTCCCATACCCTCCCCCCCTGCGCCAGACGTGCATGGCGCATGGAAGGCACTTGTGTGCATTTATAAATTCCTCTGCCGGCTACTCCATGTTGTTCTCCTTGTACTCCAAAACTTAGGGAGAACCCTGATGCACTGCTCTTAAAAAAGAAGTATCCTGTTTCAAGATTTGCCGATTTTAAAAGATCAATGAAAGTTAATATAATTGATAGCAATTGCAATGATTTGAATTGTGAATATTGATTTTCATCTTTTAATCAAGGAAATCATTTAATTAAAATCACTTATCTTGATTATATCAGTTGTCTTCCAATGAATCATTGATTTTCATGGATTGGGCATGCCGGGATGAAAGGGGGATGCCTTTATTCTTGTACAATGTGTGTTATGACCAGTGTCTTAGTGTATGTATCACTCAACTTTCTTATATTGTTTTCGTTTTCATGTTTTTTAATATCCATTTTTCAGAACCAATCTTCCCAAGGAAGTGATGGCGTTCCCTGATTTTCCATTTCCTTCAGAATGGAAATCATTCATGACTCACCAGCAAGTTCTTAAATATCTTGAAGACTACACCAGTCACTTTAACTTGTATAAGTACATTCATTTTAACTCTGCCATCACAAGAGTTAGTCCTCTCATGGGTGAAGACAGGGACCAGCCAAAATGGGAGGTGGTTGTGACAAATGTTGATACTAAGGAATCTCAAGTTCATGTGTTTGAAGCTGTCATTGTATGTTCTGGGTAAGTTTGCTAGAACATAATCTTTTAATGAAACTTTTTCTGTTTTAAAAACATTGAACCTCAACCCATCACATATTCACTGGCAAGTTTTCTCATAGCAACCAATTCATTCAATTTTGGTGGGGAAGGGGGGTTGTTCCCCAAAGTTTTTGTTGGGAGTGTGCATTCTGAAACTAGAATTCAGACACA
>CM042746.1:24733133-24753598 GCA_022496165.2 Catalaphyllia jardinei | reverse complement strand
GGCCACAGCTCTCTTATGATTGGCTATTATAAAAACACCCACGAGAACCCCCGTGAGAGGTGCTTCTAAAAATAAAAAGATACGGGACAGGGTTGACTCAGAGGGTCAGTATGGAAGATGGAAGCTCCGGGTAATGGGCTCCTGACAAATCAGACTTCCGCTTCGCGGTCCTCCGAAATTATTCAAGTAGAGGTAATTTTCCTGCTAAAAATATTAAATGGAAGAAGGCTTTCATTTGCATTTTCTCTTGCTGTCCTTTCTCTACATTTCTGCAACACTTTCTTTTGGTTCGGCCGATGGGAGGAGCGGCATCTCATTCTAATTTGCAACTACGGACAGCAAAAGTCCCTTGTAAGAAAGAGAAATGGCGACTTTCAACAGAAAAAAATGGGTTGATTTGGGAACATTTGGAGAATGGAATTGCTCGTGGACAATTAAAAGTCATTGTGTCACTTAAATCATAAATCTTGTAAAATTTGACAGATCCAAACAGGATCACACATTTAAATGAAAACTGTCTCCGCCAAAGAAGCAGCAAACGTGCAGGAATTGTTTCCCAGACAGCAAAAGGAAGAGCAGCATCTCATTCTCATGCCTAGAGGCGCCTTATATAAGCTGACCTCCGATCTCACCCAATAGGAAAAATTGTAAAATTGGTCCTGAAAAGCCCCAAGGGGAGTGTCCAATTACGTCCAATTAAAAATTACAAATTACAAAAACACCTCAGACTGTTTCTGTTGGAAATAACGGACCACCGAGGTTGTTTCAGAGAGGCGTGTACAACGTTTGTCGACTCGGATCCTACGTCCGACTGCTGCTCACGAGTTATACCATATCTAAGCTAAGTATAATTGACATGATTGCCCTTGGAGCCAAATGTCACTTCAGTTGTCTAGCAGCGCTGGTCAACCGGACGCGACAGCATAAAAATGGGACAATCATCAGAAAAAAAAGAAAAACTAACTGCCATTCGATTACAATAGCTGAGTTGATTTCCCACAAATAAAATTCTGGCCGAAAGCGACAGCCGCACAATGCCGGTTTCTAGCTCTCGGTTTGCAAAAGGCGTGGCTGCAGAAAAGCAAGAGACACACTCTAGGCGTGTTATTGACTGCTGACACCCAAATTCAAGAATTAATGACTGGTGTTTTTACGCTTCCTCTGCGGAAAACGATGGCAACGTGATGAGTTTAGAACTGAAAACTAACAAAGTTCGTAAAGAAATACTCAGTGGATTATTCATAGCCCCAGACTGGTATCGGTAACTATGATCCTTGATGGAAAAACGCTAAATTCCAGTCATGAACAATGCGCACGCATGTCAAAAGTCAAGAGACCTCTTTACCAGTATGCATAGGCTGCATGCCGCACACAAATATAACTTAAGACTGAAAGATTGTTGGCAGACGACTTGTTTTTGGCGTGTTGATAGCCAAGAGCAACACTGATGTTTGATATGTATCAGATCTGGCAGGAGTGGCAGATGTAGTTGCAAACGCTTAAAAAATGAAAAAGGGGCACAGTATATCCCCCTAACCCAGAAGGTGTTTTTACTCAGAGGCAGTCGATAAAACCAACCACAACATGTCGTCGACAACCGCTATCGGTTTTCGCCACGCCCGCGGTATCGCACTGGTCTAACACCCTAATGAAGCGCGCTTCATACCAAGGAGGATACGTGTGGAAACAAGCAACCATGCCAACTATTCCAACAGTATCAACAACTTTATTTACCCCATTTAAATTTTACATTGATAAATAAAAAAACAATTAAATTACAGTGGAGAGGGGTCAATTAACTTGAGGTTAAGTTGCATTACTAAAATACGAAAAAAAAGAAACAAGACGATCTAAGATCCTAAGTCGGGCAGCGCATAGTAGTCTCTCAGCCATTTAAGTTACTTCATAAGTGTGGTTTGGACCAAACGAACCAGAACAAAACGATGATTACTTCTGAAGCCTGAACGGTTTTGAAGCCTTTTGTGCACTTCTCTGGGTTCATAAATGTCACCAAGAATGTGTATAGTTTGAAAATTCTGTAGACATGTACCTGAGGGATACGGCTCAGTTAATCTACCCAAGAGAATTTTCTCTTGATCTACCGTATTCGTCTCTTGCCTTAGAAACAAAACATCGTAACTGAACTCCCATCATCAGTAGGATAGATGCTGACACCAATACATTTTACTGTCAGAATAAATGAAGAGTAATTTTGTGTCGAGAGTTATTCAAAAGCCCTGCGTGTCTCAAGACATAAAATAGCTGCACTCATATGCCTCAACAATTGAATCAACAATGATTTAGATTACTAGTCCGCCAGCAGCTTTCACTAGGCATTAAGCTGTTTAATTATTTTTCTCAGACATAGCAATCTTCAATCATTGACGGTAATTTTATTTGCATTAAATACACCTGCCGGCCTGTACATTGTGACAGTGTTGAATACAGTATTGATTACCATCTCCATAATTTGTACCAGGTCTTTTTACAGCTATGCCTGGGCAGCTAGCCGCTATATACTTTTTATCTTATTGTTAATCAAAGTACTCAAACTCATACCAACACATTGTTTTCCAGCATCTTCACCAATTGAAAGAACATATTGTTAACTTGATCACATGTTGCCTTGATTGTTTATAGAGCAGGATAAGTGCTACATGATAGGAGGCCCAGAATTTGTTTCAATGTCATTACATAGAGAAGCACAACGACCTACCTCTGTAGCTCGCATTCCTGTACACACTTGATGATGTATTACAGTTACACAAAGATAGATATTTGCCCAAATTAAGACTCTCTATACAACTCGACGATTTTAGATTCAGTGTTCACCAAGTAGAATTTCATTTCTTCTTCCTGCCATTTCTTTTCTCTTTTGTACCAACTCGATACTGTCATTATTGCTTCGAATTCATGCAAAATCCTAACCATTCAATAAATAAAGTCAAGAATCTGGGATGTGATGGATGGTTCATATATGTTAGACAGCCTTGCCAAGAATTAAGGAGGCTCGAAAGGGTTTTTTGTAGCTGCAGTGTTTGTGAAACGATTGAAGATTACAAAGAAGGATATTCAATGGTGTGGGCAAACTATATGTCTCCTTGCAACTCTATTGTTGGGCTATACTTTGAGGGTACCTGTGACGTCATATCAGTTACTATGGCAACGCACAAGGTCCACAAAAACGTCCACTAAATTTCAGTTTTTGTAAATTATCTGAAAAACGTATTTCGGTGACCTATCATTTTTTTTTCTTTGTTGGGAAGTTAACTTTTCAGACAGTATGGAAAAAGTTTATCTAGTAGAATGAAATATATTTAAAGAAAATGCGATTTATGGCTTACAGAAAATTCTGCTAGATAATTTTCTCCGAAACTTTTATATTTGAATTGCCATCGTGAATGGTGCGTGCATGCAAAAAATCAAGATAGGTCACCGAGCAAAATTTCGAGCTAGAAACAAATATTTTCTGCAGATTTCATTTCCGGTTCGCCCGATTTTACACAAGATTTAACTTCCGGTGTGCTAATTTTGATTCATTCAGCTGACGCGTTTGTCTTAGTTATGGCGTATGTAGATTGAGCACGCGCGTGCAGCTAAAAACCCTTTCGAGCCTCCTTAAGTTTCTGCAGTTTTTCATTTGCGCGTTATCCAGAAAAGTTACTACAACGCTTCATGTAAACCTCTTTTTTGCAAACTTAAAAATTATTGATGTTTTTAGTATCTACTTTTTCCAAGTAAGCTCTTTCATGTACCTATGTCATAATGATGCTTTACCTATTTCCTTTACTCAGATCTTTCAAACTGGAAACCAGATTCATCAATATTCAGCAAGAGGCTCTGACTATTGCCGACTTCATACCTGTAGAACAAATATTAAAAAAATTTCGATCCTGTTCCAAGGTCCTAGCCTAGAAAATGGAATTCATTACCGATCGACATCAAAAATGCCCCGTCTTTTAGCATATTCAAGGGTGTGATCAAATCATTTTGAAGGGTCAGACAGAATGCAACCTAAATGAGAGCCCCTCGTTGGTAGGGGACTGTTTGGCATCCGTCTAGTAATTCTTCACTTCAAATTTCAATTTTACAAATCCATAAGTCTTTAACATTTCATATTTTTCTCAATTTAACCTATCCTTTGAGAAAAAAAATACCTCTTTCCTAAAACGCCCAAAAATCACTCAGAAATGTACAGAAAACTGCGAAACAGTGGTTAATGAAATAAGCAGAGAGATTTGGTGCCGCTTGAAACGTGACCAAGATATTGTCAGAAAGGCTGTGTTAAGCAACGTCAAAACAGCCTTCATGTGTACCCCCACCTTAACACCTTATATCTATATTTTCCTCTAAACACACTTATATACCTAAATAATCGACTTTTCTTTATTTCTTAAAATGTCGCCTAGTAATAAATTGCCCGTGGGGGAAAATCTCTATTCCTCATAAGCTCGGCTTCTCGGAGATTTCCCCGCCACAGTCACTCCTCCAAAGTAATCTACAAATTTGAAGTTTAATATTTAAGTGTTACTATGACGAAAATCGCATTTTTCCTACTGAAGCCATTTTAAAACAAAAACAAGTAGTCTTAACGAGAAGAAAAATGCTATTTTCAAATATCTCTTTTCGTTGTAAACGGCGTTTTTATTCTTTCATGGAAGTCTATGTGATACGCCTAAAATATCAAGGGGTAAAAATTTGATCATAGTACCACTTTAATTAATCTATTTATTTTAGTTTTTATTCTGCTTGTAATTGATTGTGAGCGGCAATATAAAAAAAGTGTTTTACCCAAATATAATAGAGCTTTGCAACATGGGTGCCGCGAAAACTCAGGCCTCAGACCCCGAAACCTCAGAAATCTTGAAAAGATTTAAACTCGCCTCGATTCTTATCACCTAATATGCTTTATGCTCACGCACTGTTCATAGGAGTCAGATTTTTATTTTCTCCGGTTTTTTGTTGTCGCGATGATCAAATAGCGAAAATCTAAAAACCCCAAAAACTGAGACCCTTCGAAATAAATGAAGAAAAAAGATAAACTCGTCCCAATTCCTATCACCTAAAATGTTATAGGGTCACGCAATGGTCATAAGGCAAGTGCAGAAAGGAGCAAGATATTTATCTTCTCTTGTTTACCGCTGTTGCGTCCGGTGGGTACAAAACTGACTTCAATTTGGAAAAGAGTGACTCTGTCTCTCCATATCATCGGCAAAAAATTCGCCAGCAAAAACTTTTGAAACTTAACGAAACGTTAAGTGTCAATCAAAAAGTCCAATATGCTTAACATTGCTGTCTGTTCCACACTTTGATCAAACTACGATGGCCCGAGAAAAAGCATTTCCTTTTGGTAAGTTCAATTTGTTTGAATACTCCAGTTACTTATTTCCTTAGGTATTTTAGTGTCAAATTTCGTGAAATTAAATCGAATGGTTCCCGAGAAAAAGCGTCGATACAGCGATCATTTTATTTGCTAAATGTCGGCACTATCTGTGCTATTTTTTCTTCATAATTGAACGCAGTGTATTGATAGGTTTCGTCTTTTATTGCACAAGTATGTTAGAAAAGGTATCGATGCAAAGAACCCAGCAATTCTTAGATTGTTCTTTGTAACCGAAAGAGCCGGGTTAAATGCAGCGCATGCGTAGTAAGTTAAAATATTGCGATTGGATGCGGAATACCTTTCTCGGAAATACGCCTCTTTCTCTGGAACCACTCGTTAGAATTTCACGGAATTTTGCTCGAAAATACTTTAAGAAGTAAGTAACTGGAGTACTGGAAAAAAATTGAACTTTTAGAGAGGAAATTTGAACAGAGAAATTTCATAAATGTTAATAAATTCGGGTTTCCATGGGAACCAGAGGACGTCCAACTTTTGGCACTATACCTAAAAATGTTTGTATTGGTGACTGCTATCAATGAGGCAGATTTCATGCTTGTATCGAAAACTAAATGACTTTAGACTAGTGCGAGATTCGTAAGTAAAATAGAAATTTATTATCTAACTGATGTTATTCAGTAAATACTAGATCATCGGATAATACTGAGAGTTTTCATGTTTTAGCCATCATGGGTTGTGAGCCGTTATATCGTGCTATACAAATATGCGCTAAGCGTACACGTTTTTGGGGGCATCTTATTTTTATGTTAGTCGATTGCAGTTTTCTATCTTTGATTTTGGGCAAGAGAAATTGGGGGCGTCTTTTAATAAAATGATTATTCTACTTGCGCTTTTGGATATGAGATGAGTATAGCCAATTCGGCGCTACTTGTCAAATGCTGCTCAATCATTGTGACCCAATGGGTTACCATAACAACCGGTATGACCTCTCAAAAACGCTCTTTATTATCACTTTAAGGGCTACAAACACGGCTCGGTGAAATCATTTATAGTATGAAATTTCGACAAGCAGGATAAGATGCAACTATAGAAAATTCTTATCCTGCTAATCAAAATGTGATAATATGCCGTAAAAAAACGTACGGTTTTTAAACTATAAGTTTCAGTCATAAAAAATTCCCGGGAATTGAATCGTACCTGCTTTTTCTCCTTTTACTTGTATCATATAACCGAAAGTTAAGATAACACTGTACTAGAGATAAGGAAAACGAAATAACACCTGGTTAAATCCTCTTCCTTTCAACCCATTATGAATTTACTTTTAACTCATCGCCCCTTTTTTTTTCAAAACCTTTGAACCAATCCACTTTGAACATCAATCCAGATTGAACACATTGTTTCAGGGTGTTCCGTCCATAGAGAAATGTGAGGATCAAAATGATATTGAACAATGCCTAGCTGATAGCACTACCGACCACTTGTCTTAATTGTCTCAATTGTCTTAATTGTGTTAATGACTGAACCACATTGAGAAACAAAACTCATCCGAAACTCTGAATTTTAGTTGCACGTCCTTATCCTCACCACATATGCCATATCCAGCAACCTCGTACTATAATGATTTCCAAATTTCTTTATTAGTTCAAATTGTCATTCCTTTATCAGCAAACTTCTTCTCAATCGCGTTTATGGTTAACTTGAGTTTTGAACAAGTTTGCCTTCCGTTCAAGCTAATTTAAAGCTAAACTATCCAGGCTAATCAACGAACGTTCTGTGTCTACTAATTTTCATATTAAACTGCCAAATGTCACCAAATCTGCAAAGAAATTGGAAAAGATTCTATAGATCAAAATAAGCCAACTGAGTAGTATTGGAATGAAGTTCAGGATTACAAGGATGGAAGTGGATTACAATTTATTAAAGTTGATTGTGGGACAGGATGTTACGAAGTCAGGATTGTCTGCGGTGATATTTTGAATCATGTCAGCGTCTGTTGTCGGCGCCTCGTTGCAAACTCTGCCATCTCATATCCAGCAAGTCCCCGTGAAATAATTGTTTATTAATAAGTATGGCTTGGAGTACTTAATTAAATAAATTTGCTTTATTATCTTTCAATAGAAAAACCACCAAGAGTGATAAAAGCAAAGAAATGTTATTTAATTTAAGATTTCGCCGAGTTGGTTATGAACATCTTCTATCCAACAAACGGGAATAGAATAATTGTGTTATTACAAACGCTTCCAAGACATAAAAAACTAAGCTAAACTAAAAATAAATACGAGCAAAAAAATTAATCGATCGCTTAGCATATTTGTAAAGCATGGTACAAGGAAATGCCATATCAGCCTGGATGTTGCCCCTCAAGGCTTTCATAATAATCCTTCTGAATATCAAAGATATTTTTTAGCAGATGTAATTATGTTAGCCGTAAATCCCATTCTTGTAGACATCACGTACAGGGTTGAGGAAGAACTACTTGATTGTCCAATTTCAGACATAATTTGACTCCAAAAATCCTTCTGCCGCCGAGATGAACCCACCATTTGACCTCCACCAAATTTGGTCTCATAGGTTCTTTATCATATAATAATTTTCCCAGATCGAGTTGTTCTTTGTTGTCTTATATGAAATGCGTGAGGAAGAAAAGAACATTCCAGGCTTTGGATGTATCAATAAGCAACATTCACAGTTAACAAACTTCACTGAAAAAAGCTTTTCGTACACTATCACTTGCAGGCTTATGTTATTTGAAGCATCGAGTTTAGCATAATTCTGTTGTGAACAAAAAAAGTCCAGTGTAACATGAAGAACTGTTGAAAAGCTAGAAAAGCGAAAAAGAGCCAAAAGGATGAAGGTCAAAATTGCACAAGAACAAGGGAGTTTTGATTTCAGACTTTAGCCAGCCTGTGCTGATAAAAAAATGAAAAGGAAACAAACAACCAAATCTGTATAATTTAGGCTCCGAAATCATGTTTTGTTCGACATGATATAGTGGCTTCGTTATGTTAAGAAAGGAATATTTCGCTTCGACGAGTCAGATATTGAACATTGAAACTTAAGTCACCAGATCATTTGCTGGGGTTGTTACTCATGATCAGTCGGGCTCCTTTTAGTAAGGAAAACCTTTCATTCAACTGACTTCACAACGACATACTATGGATTACATATTTTCAGTCTTATTAAAGTTTGAATTTATTCATTCGTCGCCATGACAAAAAAGGAAGAACCATTCCACTGTCCATAGTGACCCTGTATGTTGTTACTCGGACTTGTCTGGAAAAACAAAACGTTACACAAGGGAGCGTATCAATCATGAAAATCCGCACGTAACGGCTTTTAACCATTCAACTCCACAATAGAAAACAAAGCTATAGAACGGGCTTCTGTTTGACCCTTAGTATTGAATATAAATCCCCTTTAAATCGCTCACTCCTAACACAAGTCGACACGAACGGCGGAAATAGACTGAGACTAGCGTGATTCCTCATTTGGCGTTGAACACTAATTAATACGGGCCTCCAGCCTACGTTTCTCTTGCAAGTGTTTTGCTTTACATTGGACCCCATTGGATGTCGCAAGTCAAACGATCGGGAGTTGTGTTGGAGGAAGACTATCCGCTTAACTTTGTCACGTATTTTTATGTAGCAAATTCGCAGGATAATCTGGTAGAAAATTATAAAGAAATTGAGAGTCTGGAAGTAGAAGCACTCGTTACCAGCATAAGATCGAGTTTTGTGACTGTTTTTTTTTTCTAAACTAAAAAAAGGTTATTTCCGAACAGCTTAGTCGGAAATGCCAACTTAAACACAAAATATTGACTTTTTTCTTAACGTAAAATTCCGGGGACATTTTATGACGCAAACACTCGGCGCATATTCTGCTCAAATAACACAAACACTGTACCGGCGGTACATGAGGCAACATCTTCAGCGAGATGTTAGCACATTAAAAAGTGCTGAAATTTGAAACGTCCACTGACTCTTAGCAATTTGGATTCACTTCTTCTTTCAAGGAGTGGCTATTTTCGGGTAGCTTAACCCCATATGATACAAACTTAATACTGAAATAAAAACCTGAAAAACGTTTTGACAACTTAAAGAATTAATCTTCGTCGTATAAATAGAGATGATAAGAAAAGCACGGACCAGAACAACGTGTTGCAAGGGTCATAAAAGTGATTGTGAGCAGTTTGATACAGCTTGATGTATCTGATTTCTATCGTTCCTTATAAAAAGCCAGATTATATTTGAGATCGCTGTTTTCGGGAGGTCTTTTCTTTTGAAACATTTCCGACACCCAAGCATATTTTTTTTGCGCACCGCCGTTGAAATTAAATACTATGTGACTATTATTTGAAAGCCTTCCTAGCTACTTGACCCGTAAGCTGTTAACCGCCGAGACTGACGTAAAATAAAAGAAGACAAACGTCTTTCATCACGTGCCACCAATGTGAAAGAATGGTTGTTTTAACCAAATAAGATTTTGTCATACTGTAGTGCTTCAGAGTAAGGAGAATTGTGAGGTCTAGACTCTAAAGTACGGCACGCGCCCGGGGCACGCGAGGATCCCGTACGGAAGCCCAGGGGGGCCATTGACCTGTTTTGTTTTTCTTTTATACTTTTTAAATTTGGTTTTTCACTTTTTCGTTTTCACTTTTTCGTTTTGTTTTTCTTTTATACCTTTTGAATTTTTTTTTTCACTTTTTCGTTTTTGTTTTTCATTTTGTTTTTCTTTCATACTTTTTGAATTTTGTTTTTCACTTTTTCGTTTTTGCTTTTCTTTTATACTTTTTGAATTTTGTTTTTCACTTTTTCGTTTTGGTTTTTCTTTTATAATTTTTGAATTTTAATTTTCACTTTTTTGTTTCTGTTTTTCTTTTATACTTTTTTAATTTTCTTTTTCACTTTTTTGTTTTCGTTTTTCTTTAATATTTTTTGAATTTTGTTTTTCACATTTTTGTTTTTACTTTTTAAGTTTTCGTTTTGATTTAATTTTTTTATTATTTAATTTTTGTTTTCAAGGTTTCAAAATTTTGCTTACAATTTCCCTTTTAAGGACTAAGCTGTCATTTTTCGGTCTTTATTTCTCTGTTTTTAGTTTTCATTAAAAAAAAAAGAAGAGCAAAAAACAAAACAAAAACATAAACTAAAACCAAAACTTAGAAAACGAAAACGAAAACCAATTGGATAGACCATCATGCTTTGCTGTAGGAGCAATATGGTGGATGGAGCTGTTGAACCGGCGCAGAGCGGGTTTGTTGGCGATGTTAGCCCAGGTAAACCCTTTCCATTCCTTTCCATTCTTTAATCTCAAGCGTAAATTACATTATTTTATTTACATCCTTTTTGTTCTTCTATTTAAGCAATGAAAGTTGCGTTAATCGATTGGATTAGAAAGTCCAAGTCGAATGCTACAATTGTTGCATACGCTAGGCGGGATTTTGGCCTAGATTGGAGGTACTGTTGATGCTGTGCTTTTAAGTAAAATCATTAAGTTATAATGTATAGTATGTACAGTAGAATAAAAAGACAGTAGAAATAGGCAATAGAAATAAATAGACAGTAGAGTATCCCTTAACTACGTATATGGATCGCTTGAAGTGGACAATTTGCGACACACGATTGCTATCTGGCTTAGGAAAGAGTATTGCATTGTACACACTGCAAAGCCTCCAGCTGGAGGTAACGCGCTCTATCGAACATGGTGCTCTTGAATGCTGAAACTGATAAGCTGATACCTTACGAAAATTTTAAAGACTCAATAATGATTAGATGTAGATGATCCCAACTTAGACCAGAACGATTCCTTACTGAGTTTGTTAACAAAACCGACATAACGAAATTGTTTTTTTAGTGCGCGTACATTAAAGAGACGTTTGAGAGCTCTCAACATTAAACGCCACGTGCCAGTGTCACGGAGAAAAATTTGAAATGCAGTGTCGGTGAGTTTATGTCATGAATTGCCTTTTTCTTGTCGTATTCCAAGGACACTAATGAAGGAAGTTCCTTTCTTTTGTTTTGTCTTCTTTTCTGCCGTGTACTATGGGATTGATAATACTGCAATAACACATTGGGTACAGACATATGCACCAGCGACTCAGTATGCGTCATGACCTACCTGTAAAAAGGTATACTAGTTGAATTTATTGTATTCCATTTGTTTGGTTTTAAATCCGTTAAGGAATACATGTTAATATAGCCGGTTTAAGGAACCAATTTTCACCACAAGCAAATGGAATTTCAAGTTATTTCAATTGCACTCTTCAATAAGCTAAGAGAAATTTTTCTTGAGTGTACTCCTAAAACAAAATCCTGCTCACGAGCATATTGTCAATGTTGACTTGAAACCAAATTACGCAACCAAATTACGATCATGAAATCAGTTCAATGAGAAAAAAGATTTCTTCGAGACACTAAACAAGGTTAACGAAAGATAAGTAAAAAAGGAGGAACTTGCTTTCGATAACTTTGTCTGGGATAAGCAAAACAGGTCGGAGAATATTTTGGAGACCGTTTACTATTCAAGTTAAATTTGACCTCACCGAAGATTTGTCATGCACAAAATGTAACGCAGGTGTCACGCTTCTCTGTTGGGGCCAACTAAACCAGGTACAACCCTCTCCGGTCTCGTCTCGCGGGACTGAACAGCTGTTATATTAACCCTCTTTTATTAGTGTAACATATTAACCATGCAGAGGTAATTATAAACTTTTGGTATTTTGATATAGCACCCCTATATGTCAGATGCCCCTATATGTCAGATGCCCCTATTTGTCAGGTAGCGTTACCAACCCCACTGCACAGGGGCACAAGGTGCAACGACCCCTCATTACGCCTTTGTGATCCGTGGCACCTAGGACAGTACACAGTAACGATGTTAGTGAGATGCCAGCGAAATAAGCTAATTGACAAAGCAGAGGACAAAACATTGTGTTCACAAAACTAACCTGAATCGTGAGAACTTGCCATGATCGCCGTAGATGGTCGACAGAAAAAAAAAGGTGCTCGACTCTCTCTAAAGTTCTAAGCGCGTGATAAATTGCACCGTTCGCTATGCTGTGACAGCAAAGCATGACAGTATACACGTTGGTCTTCGTTTTTGTTTTTCATTTTTTGAGTTTTGCTTTTGCTTTTTGTTTTCGTTTTCCTTTTTATTTTTGATTTTGTTTTTGTAAACTTCATTTATAAATCGAAAATAAAAACTAGAAATAACGAGGGAAAACTTTAAAACAAATTTGATAAAATAAAAAGCAAAATTTAAAACAAAATCTAAAACCAGTAAAACAAAAATGGTAAGACAAAAAAATTAAAGCAAAACTAAATATGAAGAAGTAAATTCAAAAAGAAAAACAGAAAAACAAAATGCAAAAGCAAAAACGAAAAAGTGAAAAATAAAATTCAAAAAGTATAAAAGAAAAACAAAAACGAATAAGTGAAAAACAAAATTCAAAAAGTATAAAAGAAAAACAAAAACGAAAAAGTGAAAAACAAAATTCGAAAAGTATAAAAGAAAAACAAAATGAGAAACAAAAACGAAAACAAAATTCAAAAGGTGTAAAAGAAAAACAAAATGAAAAAGTGAAAACGAAAAAATGAAAAACAAAATTTAAAAAGTATAAAAGAAAAACAAAACAGGTCAATGGCCCCCCTGGGCTTCCGTAATCCCGCGCGAAATCATGACAAGCAAAATGGCTGAAAAACGTGCATGAATCAAACTGGAGGACTTTGAACATCCAAAGTGCTTTTTCATATCGAATTTCCCAGCAACGTAAAAAGCCTGTGTAACCGGCCTTTGTAGACAACAGTAAAATCTGTCTGAAGTTTCTTACAAATCAACATTAGTATGTTAATCGTGTGCCAGTCAAAGGTAAATCGTGGTGTGCAGTACACAAAGAAACTTGTCATTTTCGGTAGACTTATTCAGTCTTATTTTGTAATAATCTTCTTCCCAACAGGAGATACCTGCATATGATGGGTATCTTTCTTATCAAGACAATTTATTCAAGAATAAGGATGAAGATTGTTAAGTCAGTCTTATCATGCCTAACATATTGAATATTCCTGATCCGCTTTTCGATAAATGAAACAGGCTATCGAAAACTGGCACTTAATTTAATGAAACAAATAAAACTATGTAACATTCTTTCTATTGATTCCATAATTCTGTAACCGTGGCAGCTTGGACACCAATCGTCGGAAGCAAAAACAGCAAAGACAATGTAAGGAATATCTTTACTGTGCTGAACATTGAAAGTGTCAGCTCTACATGGTTAAAAAATAAACTGCAGCTAATTGTAGGGTTAAGGTAAGTTGTGACCCTTACGCACGAAATAACAGCAGCATTGCGTGATCAAGGATTATCAGACACTTTGTTTAAATATGAAACATGTCATTTGACTGGCGACACGCGATTCTCACACCACCTCTAAAGTGCATCAATTCTGGTTGACAGACAACAGACTCCTTTACGAAATTCTACAAGGCTCTCTGTCTGAATCGAGGAGGAACACCTAACATTCTTGGCTGAAAGGAAGGTTAAAGAAAGGGGTGAGCCCTGGAACCTCAACCAGGCAGGGGGGGGGGGGGAACATGCTTTTATATACTGTGTATAGGTGCTCCTCACCAGAGAAAAGTTGATTGCATTTGTTTTAGCTTTCGAGCTGTTTTAAAGTTTTTAATAATCATTGATGCCATTTTCAGTTTTTATCTGGACCTTTTTAAACGTGGGCCAGCATGCTTAAATTGGAAAATTTACTGCGATGATCATTCTTCACTTTCATGTACAACCGCAGTTCAAATATGAATTATTTCATATACACTTCACAGGCCAGCAAGAGTGTCTGAAGAAATCCACGGCTAAGGAAATTAAATTGGGTTTGATAAATGCTATCAAAACATCTTGAAGCACAAAATACAGCACAAAGCTTCAAAGATTTGAAATGCAGTTATAAATGTACGAGTTTCAACCCTTCGAAATGACGTGAATTTCAGACTGCAAAACTGAGACTGAAATGAGTAGAAAAAAGTACAACAAATCGAATATTGTGGTCTGGCTTTAAAAAAACGGGACGCCACAGTCTCACCAAATTTTCGAAAGAGCAACTACTACCCCCCGGAAAACAAACAGAACTTTCCTCTAGCAAATAAAAGAGTCATTGTTAGTTGTAGAGATGCTGTGCTTTCTTAACGTCCACACGAACTATAACATGTCTCGCTTGGTGGGATCGGATGAAGACACACCACTGAGAATTATCACGTATCCTGTTTATCATTTTGCAAACCGCAGTTTAACATAGCTGTCACGACATTTAGCCCGTGAACAAACACTCTTACAATATCGCATGCATACCAAAGATATGTTTAATCTGCTGTAGTCCATACACACCTCCTGACACACCTAATGTACTAAGTTCGTAAGTATTTACATTTTGGCACGCGTTTGTTGAGAGAGCATGTTGAGCGCAGTAATGCTCTCTTCATACTAAAGGGCTTCCTTTGTTGCTGTGAGTCGTTCAAAATACAGAAGCCAAGTGGACTTGTGTAACCGAGATATATCGAAATCGAGATCAATTTTATGAGTTAGGTTGAGTAAGATATCGCAAAAGCTGCTGGAAAGTGAGTATAATTTAATTTGACTGATTCGAAGTGTGGGAACAAACTAATAGAGATAATAGATATGAGAAAATGTTACATACTGTTACAGTCGTATGATTTATTTAATTAAGACTAAATATTGCAAATTTACAGTTTCAAAGAGTACAGTGAATGTTAGGCGTATTCTTAGTTTCTATGGTCCTACAAGAGCTCACGGCGATATGTTTGCAAAATAGATCTTAAATTATGATCGCCTCTCAAACTTTCTGAATCAATGTAATCCCGAAAAGTGTTAGGGAACTGCAGAGCCGCCAAATTAGGTGAACCAGCTTTGTTATGAGATAATGCTTATTCGGTCAATAGTAATAACAAACTAGGGAAACATGTAGTATACTAGTAACAAACAAAGGAAACATATGCTCGTTGCTCTAACAAAGGGCATGAAATTAAATAAAAAGAAGCAAATGCCAGTAACTCGCCCTGCTGAAACTGAAGACAGACATAACACGATGTTCACAGGAAACTCCCCTAAACCCATCACGAAAGCAAAAAAAACTTCTCTTGTACTTTTGATTTCTTTAATCGCTAATATTTATGAGGCTTAAAGGATATGTTCAAAGAATAAAACAGAAAAGACCAACCGTTTTCGATGTTATATCATCTTAAGAGAAAGAAAAATTAAACGATGTATTTATAAAACAACATGGTCTTTGTGCTCTGCAATAACACTACAGTGTTTTTTGCCTCATTGTAACACAAAGGAAGTACAGTGAAACAAAGCAGCATTTTGGTTACCAGCCGCGCTCGTGCGTGTGAGGTTGTACATGTTTTCCCACAGGGCGAGCATAAAAACTCAGTCTGCAGAAAAGACGGCGATACTACTGGCAGTTATGCCGCGTGCGTGTCAAAGGTTAAGGTTTTGAAGGTTTTAAGCAATTGAAGCTGAGATAATTTAAAGGATTTCCTGATGGGGATTGCATGGAATTTTCACTGTCAAGGGTTTGGGCTTAGTTTGCTAATCGTGTTCTAGAGCTGAAGGAACTGCACGAGCTGCAATAAATTTTCTCCAAACTCCATAAAAGGCGTCGTATAAGGAATGGTTGTTTCTAATTTTAACCAGTGACATTTCGTTTGACCCGCGGGCCGATCGGAGCGTTTGTCACTGCCTGTAAATATAGTATAATGGTCTTTTGACGATTTTGGAGATAAAAAGCGCATTTTTATTGGTTTATTATCTGGATAATCACATAGAACACAGTTTATGATTGGTTTCTTGGTTTAGAGTAATTTGCAGTTCCCAGGATTCCATTAGTGCGTTGCAGCACTTGTGGTTGTATTTACCGGTATATAAGTTGGTAATGATCAGTGTAGTGTTGAAATACCTTTCAATAATGCTCACTTACTCACGGCATAAACATATCAGCTCCTAAATTGGGAGAACTTCACCACACTGAGAGTAGCGTTGTGCAATGATTCAGAAAGAAAGTGTCTTATCATGGTTCAAAGGACTTTCTGCAGATGACCGTATCGAGCTGATGTGTAATTTATTAGACTGCTGTATACCTTGGGAAATCCGATTTTTGAGCACGTTTATTGAAGCCCAAGTGCAGAGAGATTACCCGGCATTTCGGCAACCTGAAAGTACGGCGAATAATCCAACAGATGTGAGTTGCTTGTCGTGTTTGCACGATGTTCATGTGCGACGGAAGCTGTGTGTTTCACTGGCTTTGCTTCACTCAAGCAATCGACAAGCCGCTGCTGTGATATTCGGAATTCTGAATGACTTCCAACCTTCAAGTCTAGCTAAGGAGGAATTCTTCACGGATCTGTCATTGCTGATGACCATGTCCGCTCACCATCCAGCGTTCTCCTTTCATCAGAAACAAACTATACGCGCAAAATTAAAACAGCTGAAGCAGTCAGCAAATCACACATCAGATCTAAGCGAGGTAAGAAAATCAAAAACTTTCACAAATATGAACAGCATTTTTAATTAATGTAAGAAATGTTATTTTTGGCATTAACAGCTGCTAACATAAACATTTTTTTTCCGTTTTATAAAATTTTATGAAATTATTATTGCCGATCCTCGCGCCTCCAGGAAATTTTTACATGTAAGTATTTTACATGCAAGGATTATTTTACATTCTAAATTCCGGCTGGGGTAAGATGTCTTCTTATTTACTTTCCTTAGACTGTTTCCGAGTCAAGCAGTGGTTCTTCGACTTTTTCCGTGGATCACGATGTCCCAGCGAGGTTCGAGACACAGGATGACCTTTTACATCAACAACAACAATACAAAGAATCTCTTGAAGAAAAAGCGACTATGAAAAAGGTTAAAAAGGTGGAGCTCGTGCATGATATTTCTCCTGTCAAGGATAAAACTCCTGATCCTCAAGGTAATTATTTACTTAGTGAACCTCCAGAAGGTACCAACATTTCGAGCATAACTTTTAAACTATTATCACCTTAGTTTGGACCTCGCTTTCTTCTTTATTTCGCTTTAAAATTGACACGGTCGTCATATGGTAATTTCCCGCCTGGTTTTTGCTCCGTTGTTATCGATATCTTACCGAAATGAAAATAATATGCAAATTAGCACATCATAGCAGTTTTGTTTGCAATAGAAATGTGATCTCTGTAAGCTAATTTTCATTGTTTCTCTAGTGGATCGTGGTTTCCTGAAAAGAAAAATCTTTCCTCTACTGGCCTTTCATAAAAGCCGTGTTAGAAAATCTCATTCTTTCATTTCCCGTAAAACAATAACATCACAGGGGCACTTTGATAAGGTACAATTTGATATTAAGGGGTCATCTTCATCCAAGGAATGACAAATATGGATTAAAATGGCTCTATATCAGTGACTAAAAATTAGTTATCCACTGAATTATCAATGGTTGAGTCCATTCTATGTACATTTCAATATCAGTGGCATTTATTGTTCTCTTTTCATTAAAGAAAAGTGCTATTTTTATTATATTTTTGATTCTATTATCTTTAAAAACGCAACAACGCTTTTCAGGAACATATTATGATGTTTCAAACATCATCAGCAGCCATTATGGATATACAGTAAAGATTTGCAAAATTATCCCCTTTCTTTTCTTGAAATTGTAAGTAGATTAAACTCGATATGAAGCTTGCATAATTTCTAATTTTGTTTTTAAACGTGATTAAGTGAGGCTTTGTTGCAAATGAAAAGGCACTGAAAATTTTCCACAGGAGTGTCTGTTTACATGTTTTTACGAATTTTACTCTTGGCAAAAAAATAGAAAATTCTGGAATAATTAGTGATAAAAATAGGTTGCCAAGAAGGTGAGGTCATAATGCCATGGTTGCTTGCAATGTTTATCACTTCTTTCCCAATGCTCCAATTTTTGTCAAACCATTCATAAAGATTAATCTGATTGTAGAAATACCTTTGTACCCAACGTTTTGGGCTGGGTAATTCTGTTTTGGAATTAAGTTATTTTATTAAATGCAAGTAAAAACGGGCTTTTTAAATAGACTTTGTTGAGACACATGTTGTTTGTACATGTATGGATTACAGTCAGATGACGTCATCTGTTAGGGCTGTCTGTGGCTGTCACATGTAATACAGCTTTGTTTAAGACTGTTTGAATTGATGAATACAGCTGTTTTGTGATTTCTCTATGACCAAGGTATAGATGTGCTTATCTCAAATTGCTTTTAAAAGAAAAATTTGAAGAAGCAGGAATGTAGTTAACTTCGGGTGTCCTTCAATCTGGCCTTAAAGTTATGTCTGAGACATCCTCACAATTAGGTGAATATTTGTAACCTCTGACACCTATTACAAGGGCCATTGTTGAAAATCTCATACCGCTTTCTATGAAGATTTTAATTTCTGATGGTGTGATGGCATAATATATTTCAGGCATTTGTTTTTGCTGGCGACATTGTTAAAATGCATTTGATGTAATACTGACTGGAGCTCAATGTACTGTACTTATTTCATCATGAACTTTTCAATATACACACATACCTTTTGTAGAAAGAAGTTATTGTTCTCCCCACACTCCTGCACTATTCCTTAAGTGTTTAATCATGTAACTAAAGATGTCAAGCTACATGTATATGTCAAATATGCAAACAGGAAATGAAAACAGTAGTCTTTGATAGTTTCTGTTAAAGATGGCTTATTATGTTGCATGTCAGTCAACAGCATTCACAGAGTCTAATTATTTTAATTAAGTGGATTTAAGGAGTAATGTTGACAAGTTAATCCTTGTGTTCAGTGTCTAGAAGTCCTGGGTGTAGGGATTATTCTTGAGTTTTTTCAAGCTACAACTGAACTGTACATGAAAGCACAATTTTATTGCTTGTAATAACCTTTCATAACCTTTTTAGGTTGAAACAACAAAAATTTGGATGAAAGTGAAAAATAAAACAAGAATTGTGAGGATAATCACATTCTTACACAAATGCTTCATGAAGATTAGTCTGAAAAATGCCTTCCTTACTGTGGCCTGTTAACTTACAGTGGTTTTGACATTTGTAGGGCGATTATTCTTTTGGCATTAAATGAAGTGATTCATGGGCTTCTGATAAAAAAAAGTGAAATCAATCTAGGTCTGCTTCAACTTTTTTGGAAGAACCCTTCATGTTACCCCAGACTATCTAGTATAAAGGGTTGATTCAAGCATTCCACCCAAATGTAGATATTGGCTATATTTAGTAATAAAAATTAATTATTCAATATTCATTTGACATTTGAACTTCAACTGATTAATGGATTCATTTACTGAATTGTCCTCCATTTTTGATACTGCATGTTCCTTGGATAAATGACAAAATTTGGCTCTTTTCATCCCTTTTCAAGAGAGGTGATGGCAAAGTAAGAAAACAAAGTAGAGTTCATATAGTTATGAGCAGTTTGATGAAACTACAGCATTTTTTTCTTTACAAGTAGTTTGCTTTTTTATTTCAAACCTGAAAAATTTTAGAGTTGGCTGGAATTTGACCATTAGACAATTTATGTTGTATCAGTGTCTGAGGCAGCAACTTTTGTTTTTTTTTGTCTCACTAGAGCTGAGAGTACATGAAAGAATACTGTCACACAACATGACAGTCATGGAAACAGACACCTATCATACATGTATCATATGTACAGTCAATTAAATTTTTACTTTCTTACCAGATTCCTATCACCTCTCCCATGGGGATCAAAAGAGAAACTTGAATTAAGAAACTTGGATTAATAATTAAGTACCCATCTGTCCACACATCCTCTATTTGCTGTGAGTTCATCAATCACAACAAATCAAATTAATAATTGCAGAGAGTTTGATTTAAAGAAGCTTGAACACGAGGGGGTTGCCTGCTCTGGTACTCAAGCTTAGCACTTCCATGTGCAAGAAAAATGAAAATGATTTCTGCAGAACATTCGAGTAATATAATGGCAAAAATTAAGTTACCAAAAAAACCTCATGGCATGGCAATATTTTGAATAAAGTTTATTGAGACTTCCCTCAAGCTGACCCCACAAGAGAAAATTGAACTTGAAGTTATCT
>CM042746.1:24699375-24708133 GCA_022496165.2 Catalaphyllia jardinei | reverse complement strand
CTAGTGAGTCTTTGACGTCTTTTTCTCCTCAACCCAGCTCTCCCAAGATTTTAAAGTTAGTAATGGCGGACCAATAAGTAAGAAACTAACCAGGTATCTTTTTAAAATCAGAACTTAAAACTTGGGTCAGTTAGTGTTTAGTTAACAAAGTTTTGAAATGCAAAGGAAAAAATAATTGATTTTTTGGTCGTAGTACCACTTTAAGCTGTCTCTGGATATGAAATCCTGATTGAATTGTAAGTTTATTCCTGTGAAGAACACCACCTGTTTGTAATAACCAGTAACTGTCAATCCAGAGACATCTTGTATAATATACTACTGAAATGTGCTGTTTGTTGAATACAAATGATAATGATAATGATAATGAACTTAGAGGAGGCCACAGCTTGAATAGAAAAGCATTCCAAAAATACTTAAAATTATATCTTACTCCCCCTATAGTTTCAGTGGGTATAACCCTAAACTATAGCTTCATTTGAAGCCCTTGATGAAAGGGCTATTGTGAGATATAAACTTGACCTAAAAAGCACAAGAGGATTAATGTTCTCATTTTTTCCTTTATCTTTTTCCTGTTTATAAATAGGTACACTGCTGACTACATCCCAAACCTCTCTTACATTTAAACCTTTATTCCCCACAGCAATGCCAAGTAACATGTTACACATGCTTACTTCTAATGGCTTGCATTCTTCTCTTCCATCATCTCTGACATCACTGCAGCTAACAATGCCTTCATCACCCGTCACATCATACCCATCACCTTCTCCATCCTCAAATGGATCACCTGCTACGTCTCCTACAAGTTCTCCATCGTTTCCACGGCAGCGATCTTGTTCTGGGAACATTAACTGGACATTTAGACCCCGTGGCCATGCTATGACTGTTTCTGAATGGCTCAGAAATCTAAGACTGCATAAATATTCTGAGGTGTTCAAAGGAAAGACTTTTGACGAGGTGAGATTCAATTAAGGCTACCATAGACCATTGTGCAGAAGGTGTTCTTTTACAATACAATGATAAATTATTTGACCAGGAGCCTGCAACTACCCCATATTCCTGTCACATCGTTTTCACAGACCGATCTATTTTTAGTTTGAATTTATCTCAAATTCAGATCCCCACATGAACCTCTGTGACCAATTGCAATCATCAGCACAGACTTAAATGTTAACATGTCAACATGATGTTGGCATGTTCATGTGAGGCTGCATTGTGTTATCCTTACCAAAGCGTGCTCATGTAGACTGTGACTGGCCTACTTTGCAGGAAAAGTATCTACATGTAAAAAGCGACTGGTCTGTAAAAATGACATTGTATTGGCTTTTTATGGGAGGGATCATGTGTATTTTGTGCACCGCTCGACTGATATATCGGTTGACATATCAAACAACATTCGACTGATGTATCGGTCGACATATCGACCAATACTCGACCGATATGTTGGCGAACTATCGGTCGACACTCAGCCGATATGTTGACCAAGATGTTTCGGTCAACATATGGACTGACATATTGGTTAAGCATCGGTCAATATGTCGGCCGACAATCGACCGATATGTTGGCTGATATGTCAACCGAGAGTGGTTGTCTGATCGTCGGCTGACAGGTCGATTGATAGGCTACTGACATTCCGCCGATACTTCACTGCTACTTGCGTATTGGTGATTGTAGCTTGCAGACACAATTTAACTTGAGTGTGTTGCTTGATAATGACTGAATTTGCGAGGATCCGAACGTGAAGCCTTCAGAAATGTTTGAGGTTGACCATAAAAAGGATCATGGGGAAATGCGTATAACTTGTGCATCTGATACTGACAGTCTTGTCCGATATACCACTGACAGTTGACCGATATTCCGCTGACAATTAATGGTTAGAGTATCGGTCGAGGGGTGCACAAAATATACATGATCCTATGGGAGTTACAAGCTCCTAGTAATGGGCTCTTGATTTGTCATACTGCACTTAGGGAGTGACTGCATTTGAGCTGCGTTAAGTATGTTGATGGGTTATTGGGTACAATATAGTACAATATACTTACATTTACAATGCCTCTAATGCAGCTCTCCACTGCACCCAGTTTTGTACCAGTAGGTGACTGGGTTAAGCTGGCAGAATGCTGAGCTTGTGAGCTGATGAGTAATTAAGTCATGGTGTGAACTTTTAGCATTTTCAACCGACATTCAGAGAATTGGTTTTATTTTAAATAACAAAATTCTGTGTTTGGTTTCTAGCAAGAAACTTACTCGGCCCTTGTTTCTTTAGAGGTTTTAACTGCCATAGAAAATAATTTAGATCAAAAATGAAGGTAAGATTAGCAACCTGACCCAACATGGCCGCTTGCTTCATGTACCATGGCTTCTGGAAGCCTTCTGATGGCATGTAAGAAAAAAATGATGTTATGTTCAGTCTCCAAACTAAGAGAGCTATATATTTGATGAAAACTCCATTTCAACTAAATTGCAAGGTACACAATATTTGCATTCGATGAAGTGGAATGCAATCCTAATTTTGGCATATGACTCTTCAGAGGTGGTTGCCCTGTGTAAGGTTATATTCTGGAAAGCTCACATTTCTGTAAGGACGCAAAAATAGCCACCCCGCTTAATTCTTGCAGGGGCATGTCACGGCATAGTTATTAACTATGGTCATGCCAGTAAACTGGTATCATAACTGAGACATGTGATAAGCTACGTGTGACGAACATGTGAGCATGTGAGCAGGCCATGAAGGCTTTAAACTTTCTTTCCATGTGCTCTCAATCTCAGAGGTAGCATTGGATACTTTGAGGCTGAGTAGTATTATATTCAAAAGTATGATGTTATTTAAACGTTCGTTCAGGCTCACAAGGAGCTTGTTTATTTTATACAGTACCGCTCAAAAGTAAGTTACCACCGTCTTGAGAGAAATGAGCCGAGTCTCGTTTGAAACGAGATGTGTCTCGTTTCCCACAAGTGCACTGGAAGTACCAAACCTGTTTTGTTCATTACCATACCGATTTGCTCTCATTCTCATCAGCGATGCTTTTGTACCATGCGTGTATTGTAAGAATTCCTTTTTGCGTCTGCAAGCCGGCAACTTCTTGCAGCTTCTTGTGGTTGTTTGCTGCTGGATCCTACAAGGCACAAGAACGTCTTTGCAGTAGGAAGTTAAAAACAATAAACCTTGTTTGCGGTTAGAAGTTAAAACCGAAAGAACTTCTTTGCACTGACATCTTGGCACACAAAGAATTATATCAAGACAAAACCCAAAGGCGCCAAGAACGGTTGAATTTCTCCAGTGCCGGTACTTACCATAAGAAGTATTTTAAAAAGACATACAGTACCACCTGCGGTCATATGTACATCGGGACGCGTGAACCGCAAGGGCAGAACGCATGAAGTCCACGCGGGAGGAACGCGACGAAACCATGGGGTTCACGAATGAAAACCTAGGTTTAAATTTTACCTCGGTCAAATGGACGAAAGGCCGACACAATAATACCTAACAAGGCATTGTTTGCTTATTGTTTTACTTTGAATGCATTGATCAACACTTCCATGTCGTAAAATTCTTCATGGAATTTTTCATCGTGTTTTCCACTACACTGCCGTGGGAAATTATACCTGAATGACATCAAATCATACCATCTTGTTTTCGTTCAACTCTGGACCGCTAAGCGCTGGCGAGGTACGCTTTTGCCAGTAAATTGAGTATTTATTCACAGTTTAGGATAAGCGTTTTGTGTCTCTTCATTGTAGTAAAATGCCACGTTTTTGAACGACGATGTCTTTGTGAAGGTTGTAAATAAATTTCCGTTCCACCAGCAGCTCTTTTTTGAAAGCAGTTTAAACGATCAAACTCACGTACCTGAATGCTTCCATTAATCCATAGTTAACATGGTCGATTACTCCAGCGAACCATGCTCCGTTAGTTAGCAATGAAACCTCAGTTTTAGTCATGATCGCCAGCATGTCTGCATCTGAAAACTGGTTTACTTCTGTCTTCCGATCGATAGACACTTTATAATTTAGGCCGGCTTACGCGCATTGTATGGCAAAGTTCCTCTTGGAAAGTTTCATCGTGTCTTCCTTATGCTACCATGGGAAATTATAATTAAAAAAACAGACTGAATAACATCAAATCAAGCCGACTTGTATTCGGTCAATTATTTTCTCTCGATAGCTTAACACTAAAATGTGCGATTAAAACATCGACTAGCCATTAACTTACAGTTCATTTTCTTTCCTTGCTTCTTTCAGCAAGGAGGAAACGTAATTTAACAAGTTCAAAAGTTACCACCATCTTCTTTGACCGATTAAGTTGACCAGGTGATAACCAAACAGATTTGTAGTTTACGAGAAGGGATTTGTATGATTACATAACAAAGGAAAGTTCCGTGACGTGTTACAAGCCTGTTTCACGTGCCTGGCGCGACACAATTTTGGACAAGGCATTTCAATTTGTTAGCCTTGTGTGTTGAATGATTGATGCCAATTCAAATCTGTTCACTATGCCTTTTTACTATGCGACTGCTGGTGCCGAGTCCCAGGTTGGTTAGCGCTTTAAAATGTATTATTAGAACATGAACGATACTGGAAATAAAAGATAATCGGATTGAAAATGCTAAATAACATTTTTCTTGTCTTTTTAAAGGGTGAAATTGGCTCATTTGTCCACAACAGGCTTCAATGACGAACCACATGCAATTAACCGAAGCGTAACTCTGTCGACAGTGCCCATGAATTTTCCATTGATACACTTACATGTAGCTTAAGCTTAAGATTACATTTTCCTTCGTTTTATAGTACATTTACATCCCGAGAAATGCCATGTAAGATTTTCATGATGACAACAAACTAGAACCCTTTCTGCAACGCTGAGCGCTTTCAGCACGCCATATCGCATGATTTTATTCTGCTCACTGTGTTTTCCTGAAGGTTTCCGATAACAATCTCCTGAGTATTGTGGTCTAACACCAAACAATACACGGTAATACTGACGAAAACAAAGGCAATTAAGAGCACGACGACGCGGTTATTGAAGAATGCGCGATTCCCTAGGTTTTGTCTCGGTTTCGTCTCGTGCTTCGTTCGTTCTTCCCAAAGTGGACGCACGGGCAAACCTCGTGCACTGCCCGTGCGTCCACCTCGTGAAACCCGCAGCCGATGTGCATATGACTCCAGGCGATACTGTAGTAACTATGATTAAAGCGATAAATTCTTAACTCTTGACAATTTAAACTCTAAAGCTCAATTCAGACATCGAACTTTTAATGAGCCAAACTTGATTTGAAGTTGGACTGATCCAAATTATCAATGTAATCTCTAAATTTAGAAGGGGGAACGGCCTTAGTAATGTTTCAATCGGATGATGGCAGCCACTCGAACGGCCAAAAGTAATGAATGGATGCGATGAAACTTTTGAATGCTTTGATTGGTGTGAGCTGCTGTTTGCATGTTCCCCAAATGATTTATATCCATCAAGGCCATCCCAATAAAATGTTTCGTTTCCCATTGCCCGACCAACCCATTTTTTCGAAAAGTAAAAAAAAAAAAATTCAAAAAAGATTCACTAGCCAAAGAAGCAATTACTTTAATTTACAGGCACATGATCTTGTTTTATTAACAACAATTGGTATGATGTGATGTCGTTCTCTTTAATTAACATCAATAGTTTGTTTTTCAAAGGCTGTTTTGATAGTCGTGTTAATATGCATCTTTTACCATCTGATGATATATCTAACAGAGTAAATGTTGGATTTAATATGCTGAAAGTAACCTGGAACACAATTATAACTGAATGTTTTCTTGGAAAAGAACATTTCGTCAAGACAGCTTTTTTCATTTAACATTAACTTTCAAGTTCTTGTCAACGAACTATAGTCGAGTTAGGGCCACAACTCTCTTCTCTTTTCGTAATATTATCACAAGTGCACAGGAATTACTGTCGCATTGTAGATAATGACTAACAAATGAAAAGACCACGTTTTCGAGTTGACTTTGTAACCAGGCTTTCTTATTTAGCAGTCCGGCCTTGCCTGGAACCCAGACCCCTTCGAGTGTTCATTCTCTTTTTTTTTGCCCGACCGACTGACCCACCATCACAAGAGACGCGGCGATGGGAAACAACATTTTATTGGGATGGCCCAAAATGTAAACAAATACAGCTGAAGACGTTGATTCTCACCCGTACCGGCGCACAAACAAATCGTTGACCTTCCAACGTATACGGCTACCATTACACAGAGGTTTTAGGTATGTAGTTTCTTAATGATGTGATTAACATCAAGTTCTAAGTGTAAGCCATAAAAAGTCTAAACCCTGTAAAGTCATTGTTGGTGAAATTTTTTGTTCGCAAACGTTAGATTTTAATCACTGACAGTGGGAAGATTTTGGTCACCTGCTGAGCAAGGTGTGAATGCCAGAGTGGCTCAAAATAACTTTACAGATTGAAACAGAGATAAGGCAGTTGGCTTTTTGTTAGGTTATAACTATTTTCATCAGTTTTAGTAACATATACTTCCAATTAAGCTTTATGCCAAATAGAACCAGCGATGTTTTTGCTGCGATGCTTTGCAAAACAAAAGTTCTTTCGCCGTGAATTGCGTAATCAACTCGTCAACATGTGCCGCTAGACAGAACTTTCCCTTGCAAACTTTGACTTAGTGCAAACGTCGCATCACATAAACCTTATTAGAAATTCCTGTCTTCAAAGATATAGCATTTCGGCGTTGGGATGAACGATTCATGTTGAATAGAACCGGAAATAAAGTTCATTAAGGTTAGCGACTCGTCGACGTGTGCCGCCAGACAAAACTTTCCCTGGCAGAAAAATAAAACTAATGCAAATGGCGCATCTCCGAAACCTTGATAAAAACTCCCATCTTCAAAGATGTAGTATTTTGGCGTTTGAATGAACGATTTTTGCCTTATAGAACGATCAATTTCTGTGGTGGCTTTATGCAATAGACAGCTGAAAGCCTGAAAACTTTCCTTCTGCACAAAATTAAATGTTTGTGCTAGCGGTTATTGCAGAGCGAAAAATGTAGACAACTGCATTCCACGTGTGTATTGAAAATTCTTGGTTTTCATGTGACGTAATAATATTCCAAAACTAAATATTACGCTTCCTTCTGAGGTTTTAGTTTCATCAGATAAAAGACCCTATAGGAACTTGACATTTCACAATGTTTTAGCTCAACAGGGTTCTTCTTCTTGTAATAATTAAAGCACGTTTAAATTTCCAAGCTTTTGTGTTGGGTGACATGACAATGACGGCCAGAGAAGGCTGTTGTGGAGGTCAAAAGATGCATTAGTTTTTGTTAACTTAACATTCCTCTAACTAAAAGAAGCATTTATTTCAATGTGTCAGATCTCTAGAGCAATAATTTTTCGTTTCAGTAGCATAACTCAGTGACAGATGTTTCTGTTACTTTATGGCTGCCATGTTTGTGTGCCTCTGAAGGACACAAACATGGCGCCTCCACAACGCCTCCACAATGCCTACACCTGGCGCCTCCACAAACATGGCGCCTCTATAAATTTGGGTGACACACTTCTGCAAATAACTCGCGAAATATATGAAAAACAGCAGTGACCTGATTCTTGGTGAGGTTGTTTATATATCAGTCATCTATCGCATCCAACATTCTTGACTTTATTCATTGAATGGTTACGATTTTAGTTTTCACATGACTGGTGAAAACTGAGAATAGCTACAGTATCAGGACTGAAAAATTATGGAGGTTGCAGTTCATTTGCACTGAGCAAGATTCGCAAAATCAACTTTTTGAACCCACGTGTGATCGCATGAATTAAAATGAATGTAACTCTTCTTGTAGTTTATGGAGATTTTAAAACTTACTTGGCTATTTCTATGAACCATTTTCTTTCCTTCACAAATTGTTGTTAAAAACAATCATGTTCTGAGACAACACAAATTCAGTGCCTAATAATTATCACTACGCATGTTTGATATTTGTTCGATATGAATCAAGTGAACGATCAATGCATCAATGCATACATGTATCTTCTGTTAGACGGTTCCATCGATTTGTCACTGAACTGCAGAACAACAATCATTACACATACTGTAACCGGTTTCTTACGCATGATATACATGTATGCCATACTAAGATGCCTCAGTGATTCTCGAGAGAAACGAGAAATGTCTCGAGAGAAACAAGACCTGTCTCGCAAGAAACGAGACGGGAGGTGGTAACTTACTTTTGAGCAGTACTGTATGTTCATGAACACGATCGCCTAGGCTTTGGGATGTTAACTGTGGAAACAGCTGTAATTCCGGGCTGTATTTGATTGCATTTGTTGATTTAGTTCCAATTTGCGACAGAAAAGGTCAGTCGTGTCCAGTCAAATATTATTTGGAGTTGGTGGAAGAGTACTCTGAGGGCAAGATCCCTAAGAGTGAACCTGAACCAGGGAACGGAAATGTAAATACTGTGTACTTTGTTAATCAGGCCAGGGGAAATTCTCAAATCAGTCACATGGAGTTTGTTTATGATGAATGAGCACTTGATTGCAAATGGTTACTGATATTTGAGCTTCCTGCTTAAAATAATGTTCGTAAAAAATATACTTTTACAAATTAACTTTTGCGCTTAAACATCACAAGTCAGTGTGAGAATATAAGCACAAAATCTGAAGGCTGATGTAAACATTTTACACGCAGAGAAACGTCTTGAAAAACTTTGCATTTTTGTGTTCCGCTGTGAAGAAAAATTTTCTTGACACTTTTTGGTGACCACATTTTTCTATTTGG
>CM042746.1:24686875-24696875 GCA_022496165.2 Catalaphyllia jardinei | reverse complement strand
ATACAATAGGGTAAACAATGGTATATCAAATTGGTACATGTATACAAAAAGTAAAGGGTTGGACCTCAGAGCAGGGCCTCCTATGGTGTCTTCGGGGGGTCTCTCTACCTTGGTGTATAAATGGGTACTAGCAAAGTTAAGGTATCATGGTAGGTGGAGTGACAGTGTTTGAAAATCATGCTCTTACACTGGTGCTTTGAAAGAAAACCCCATCAACCTAAAGTATACATTTTCTGAAAGCTTAACTGATAGTTATAGAATACAATCCTATTTTTGAAATTATCTAAAAAGTTACTTTTGCAGTGATATGAAAAGAAATACCCAGAAACACTGCTTCGCTTAAACTGTTTGCTTCCGCGCATGAATTATCGGAGAAGCGCGATGAACATTGGAAATGTTTTCTCACACAGCACCCTCAAAAAGGGTGTCGGCGATTTTTCAGATGTGGTTTGTTTTTTTTTCTACACCCTCCTGAAGTTTGATATTCAGGATCCTTCCACTAAAGAGGCCATTAAACTCTGAAACGGAAGTGAAATTAAACAAAGCCTGACACCCTTTTTCAAAGGAGGTAACCTGGAACATACCTGCCGATTTTCAGCCAGTTCTGTTGGAAGACGCGCGTAAACGAACTTAAAATGTTCATCCTTACATGGAGTTTTATTTTATCAAGAAAAAGACAAAAAACCTTTTACGAGATTGATATGATTAGGTGTTAAAAATTGCCTCCGCACTGACAGATGTCAGCATGGGTCAGTTTACCACAACAATGGATCATGACAACTTGAAATAAACACGTCTACGTTGCACTGAAATCGTCTGAGAAACGAAAAATTACTAAGAGCTTTAAACAGGTTTGTATTTAAACTGCCATGATTATTTCTTTTACTAAGAATTCGAAGATTTCTTCAGCGGCATTGGTATTGTATTGTTCGAGTTTGGATTCCTTCGTTCTCCAGACATTTTTGGAAACCATACCTCATGAAGCCAAAAAGAGGACGTCTTGAGGTCTACATTGCCTGCATCTACATCTGTGCTTGACTCTCTTGCTGTGGAAGTTTCAGAATTGTGTCCGTTCTCCAGCAATTTCGTGTGACTACCACTTGTGTTATTTTGACCTTCAGCTTCATTGGCGGGACTAGTGTCCTCGCATCCCTTCAACCATTCTTCTTAGTTTAAAACAATGTGACCCACGGTCACTCAGATCAGGAGTGACAAAAACGAAAGCTAACTTGCGATGAAACAACCAGATCGAGAACAGTTTGCGTGTGCAAAGAAAATATCACACCACAATTCACATTTCACGTGAAAACTGGCGGTGAATGTTAATAAATTTTATTAGAGGTGTCAACGCACCATAAGAGGTTTAATGAGATTCTCTCTATCGTAAAAAGTAAAAAAGATTTTTTCTCCATTCTTTTTGTAAATTATTTTTCTCAGTCTTCTCAATTTGAACAGCAAAAAAAAAGTTTTTCGCATTTTTCATAGAAATCCACCTACCAACATACTTTAAGGGGCAACCTTGCAGTGAATTAGTATCTCATCTGGGAAGGAGGGAGAATTGTAGCCAGGTGGGGTCCTGTGAAGGACATACTACTAGTAACCATTGTATTGCAGTGTATATATTCTTTATAATGTTTTGAATGTGAAGGACTGGACATGGAATAACTTCATGCGGAAGTCTTAGCTCTCTATTTAACTTTATGAGTTATAGCTAACTAAAAGACCAACTAACTGAGTTTTTGTTTGCCGGTATTTGAGTGATAACAGTTTCCTTATGGTAATTATCTTGTTATCGATGTATAGGACAAGTGGCTGTTTCACGTCCAATGGATTAACAATAGTGGACATTCTTCCATCTCCACCATCAGACCTATCTCCTTTGCAGAACCCTACTTACTCCAAAGGCATTTTAATACCGTCTAGTCTTGCTGTCCATCCACCAGCACTAAGTCACAACTCCGACAGTGAGTTTCTGCATAGTGTCAGTGAAAGTGACAGTGCTAGTGACTGTGGCAGTGACGTGCTGTCTGAGCCAGGGCCAGGCACTCAGGTTTGTGCTCCTTGTAAGTGAAATTTGGTTTGGCAAGCAGCTACTGCATGTTAGAAGATGTTTATTTTGATGTCACAAATTACCCTGTTGGGCAGAAAGATCTTGACACTTACCGGTATCTCTCAGTGCCTCTCACCATCCAGGTGTATAAACAGCCTACTGGAAAATTTAATGTTGGGGGTCACCAGACTAGCATCCATCCAGGCAGATTTGAAATACTCCTACTCATTTTGTTGGAAACAGAGACAAGCGCTGGCAAATTAGTCTGTTAGGCTCAAACAGGGTGTTATGAATATAGAGTGGTATATCCCATTAGTGATGCGTATTTTGTCAAATTGTTGTGAAGATGGCTTGATTTCTAAGCAAGACCTGCTGCCACATAATGGAGAGCCTCCCATGCAGACGTTCTTAGGCTTGTCACGCATTCCTCCCTATGAACGTCTGCTCAACGGACCGGTCACAACACGCAAAAAAGTCAACTGATTCGCACATAAACAGCTACATTTTAATTAATATGTGGTGCCAGAAGGGACAAAAGGATTAATAAACCTATTCATCGAACTCAAGAAACATAAGCTTATAACCAAATTGATGGAAGAAATAATAAACCTCTACAGAAACGTGTAACTTTCTTGCACAAAAGCTGGATGTGGGCAAATGATATGCGTGATAAGAAGCAACATAGGCTCTACTTACAAATAGTTCTAATGAAACAACTGGGCCCAGCGCCACAATATTAAGTAAGTATGCAAGTAAGCAACATTTCACGGAAAATACTTATTTTCCACATTTTACCTCTCGAAAGTAGATATTGTGCAATATAAATGAGCCTAAACAATGCATAAGCACATGGCAAACAGCCTGGCAAACAACAGAGATGTCAACATAAACAGAACAGCAGATTGGTTCTTTTGAAACAAAGGCTAACTGCCAGTGAACAGAAGTGGCCTGTCTGTTGAGCAGACGTTCGTGGGGAGGAACACATGACAAGCCTAAGAATGTCTGCGTAGGAGGCTACATAATGGATATGTTGTGGTTTGATTTTATTTTTGGTTTAATTTTTGTTAAGCCAGTTTAAATTTTTTAAACCAGTTCATATTTTTCAAACTGGGTTGAAATTTTTAAACCAGTTTAATTTTCAATTTTGAGCAGAATGTGAGCATGCGTCTTAGTAATTTGGGTTAAGCACTCAAGTTAGTGATGAGGCCTAAGCACTTATTTAGAATGGTTAGCTTTGATGTTAGGCTGGGAACTTTGCATATGACTTAGTAGTTTGGGTTGAGCTCTCAGGTTAGTGACCAATTAGGTCTAACCACTTATTTGGAATTAGTTAGCTTCTTAGTAATTAAGACAAGATAAATCTATGAATATATTAAAGTTTATATGTATTTTTGAATAAATCAAAATTTATATGAGAGGGGCTTGGGGTGATGAACTGATAATTAAAACAAGTATGAGAGCTTTTGCATCCATTGCTTTTTTGGTCAAGTGGTAATGACAGTAGGAAGCAGATCCAGAGGTTGGCAGTTCAAATCCCAGTGAGTATGAGATAAAAAGAAAAAAGTGAAACTTACTGTTAATTAGTATTCATGCTTAATGGGGATTTGGGGGAAGGGGTAATAAATCAGGAGTCACTCAGTGAGAATAGGAGGGAATAGGATAGAGAAATGGAATGAGATATTTTCCCTTTTTGATAGACAGTTGACAAAAAAAAATCAACCCAGTTTGAAAAATTCAAACTAGTTTAAAAAAATTTAAACCAAACAGAAAAAACAAACCACAACAGATACAAGAAAAGTTGCAGTTTTGAATGGTGTCTCTCTTTTCAGACAGGTTGTTCCAATATTTATCCAAGAAAATTTGCAGTTTTGAATGGTTGCCGTCTGTCTTGTTACAACTGTGGCAGTCTTGGACATGTTGGTCAGCAATGTATGGCTCCAAATCTGGACAAAAAGCCAACAAGTTATGGTATGTGCCTTATAATAAGCCATGTCAAAAGTGGTGTACTAGAGGTTGATACTAGAAAATACACCACTTGTAAAATTCTCAAGAATTTTCACCATAGTGGAGCATTTTCCATCTCCATAAACTAGAGGTAAACTGCAAGTACCCATGATACCTTTTGGCATTGGAATCAGCTATGTGTAATAAGGGTCACATGGTCAGGTTTTTATGCTTTCAGCATTTGCAGGCATAAGTCCTAAAACTTGAAACTCAAAATTCAAGGCCTTAGAAAGGCCATGAAAAGGGTATTGGAATTTACTCCTGGAATGTCCCTGAAAAGTCCTTGAATTTTCAGTCCAAGTAGTAATTGAACAAGATTTATTAACAAGGCTTTCCTAATCATTTCAATTACAGGTTCCCATTTTCGATATGATGGACAGCTAGAATGTTGATGAGCCCTTACACCCGCATATAAGCTGAGAGCAAACTTTTGGAAGACTGCAAAGCCTGAGGAGCATCACTAAAATGCACAGTTCATGGTGTGGATGTGCTACTATTCTCACTGCTCTCCTCAGCACCTGGGGGTAGGGGGCTACTCTACAGAGTTCTCTATGGGAAGGCTCCGCCCTAAGGTTCAACTCCTTACTCTTTTGAATACCATGTTGACAGAAAAGGTTCACTTTGTATACCTCAATTGAAATAATTACCCCTTTCACATACGTTCATAACTGGCCCAAATGAAATGTTACAACCCATAAGGTGCATCTGTTCAAAATATTTTAAATAAAAGCTCTTTAAAAAAACTGAATGACAGATTTATATACCTGAAGTCTGGAAAAGGTAAACCTTTTGGATGGAACCTACTTGTTTAGGCCATTATAGAGAATACCCCCCACCCTCAGGCTCAACACAAGATCATGAGAGTAGATTTTGTCACAACCAGACTTTAACTGTGTTTTGTATGTGAGCATCCAGCAGGATGGCTACATTGTTTTTGTCCAAGTTGCATAACTAGGTGTTCATTTTCTGTCGTTATCTTTCACTAGTTTGACACTAATTAGCCAGCTGCAGCCAGTTTCGTATATTAATTTCAAGTGTTAAAGTTCAAACTTCAAGGAGAGTAAAAAACATTGTTGACTTGGTTGAGCTAGTTTAAGCATCGTTCGTGATTCCTTTGTTGTTTAGTGGCAGGTTAACCCCATTTTCGATCTTCTTACTATGACCAGTGGTTTGGGGGGGGGGGGGGGGGGGGGATTCTGCCCATCTACCCTTCATAACTTCAAGTACATTTAAGCAATGCTTTTGAATTTTCAAAGGGTTTATACTGATAAGATAGCCAAAAAGATATTTCTTTGATTCAAGCAACATTGGATTATGATGTCATATCAAATGGTAACTACTGCTTTCTAATTGCTGTTAATTTGTGTTTCCTGAAGCCGCTTTCAAAGGATGTTACTTTCAACATACTTAATATTTTAAATACAGAAATTAGATTTTCAATTATATTCAAGACCTGATCTTTAAGCTTAATCACACATCTTTAATATCATATTCATTTGTTGTCATTCCCTGCCCAAATTGTTGCTAAATTTCTTGAATTATTTTTCTTTGCTAAAGAAAATTGAAAATATTAACTTGCTCTGCAAGTGTGACTTAATTTTTGAGTATCTTGTGCACAAGTGCATCTTTAATTATAATAGTATTGATTATTATTGATATGAACCTATATACTTTGAAAGAATATTGACATTGATAATATTTTCCTAAATATAACAGTCACAGAATAGCAAATTGACTTTCAACAATGTAAGGTGATGTTCTTTGGTCTAGAGTGATTTTACATAACTTGTGAAACTGAAGATGTAGTTGTGTAATAGGGGAATCTGTTCTTACATTTAAAATATTTTCCTCATATTAGCACTATATGATAAATTGTCCCAACAATTTTGACCTTGTATTGAGATGGATTCCACTCAAAGTTTGAGCAATAAGTGCAAAAATTATGTACTAAAAATCTACTTGTAGTGCAGTAACTTTTGGAACGCTATTTAAAAGAACTCACTTAAGTTTATTTCTCTAAGTGACCCAGCAATGAAATTCTCAAACATTCTCAACGTCAAACATCATAAGAATGTGCTTGCAACGTGTGTTATTGTTTTTTAACTAAGGCGAAACGTCAACTTTAATTGACATATGGAAAACTTCAAGTTCAATTTTCTCTTGCGGCATCATCTTGAGAGCCTCAAGTCCCAATATTAGTTATTCCCATCTGTATTTAAAATATTGCCATGCCATGAGGGCTTTATCTTAACTTAATTTTTGCCATTATTGCTCGAATGTTCCGCCAAAATCATGTTAAATACTTTTTGCCTAGGGTGGTAACCAAAATCTTGCAAAGAGGGCCTGGGCTCATTAACACATCTGCCACCCAGAAATTCTATCACAAGAGGCACAATGTCAACAGTCCTTCAGAGAAGTTTTGTTGATACAACCCATTGGAAATCATCTTTTTTTGTTGTCTTTTCTGTTCAATACATGTTGAATATTAGAAATGTAATGTTTCACATTAAATAAAATCACTGGTATGTCTCGATGTGGTGTAGATATCAGGGGTAATGGGATGGAACATATTATAAGTGCAGTTATTACATGAAATTAAAACAAATGATATACAATAAGTTATTATTAATAGTTGTACAGTTTTATCAAAAGATATATATTACCTAGAATACACGTGGAGCTGACAGATACAAATTGCAAGAAAATTATTTCTATAGAAGCAAAACGGTGTTATTTACAAATAATTTCTGAATGATTGGAGTATAATTTAATAACAGATAGTTCTTTAATGTACTTTCTGCCCAATACACACATTTTTTTCAATAAAAGTACTTTTCTTGGAGGTCAGCTGTATTTTTTGATGTCTGGTGAACATTTAAAGTTAAAGTGCATCTTTCCTAACTGCTGTTATCGTACACACTTTGTTTTTAACTGCTTGTTTAAGAGTCCAGCCATTGAGCCAGAATTTTAGGCATACAAAATAAGCTGGACTGTGACTGTGCATAAAAATGACACTGAACAGTACATTCAGACATTCCAGTTGCTGATAGGTGAAGGATTAGCTCACATGGATAAAAAAGTTTAAATAACTGGGATGAAGCTTTAAGCTCACAACAACAGTGACAGTTGCCTTTATTCTGTCCCCATTATAAAGCCTATGGCTAGTATTATACAAAGTGCCAAGGAGGGGGCATACAGCTCTCAGTTGGTCAAACTTGTTTTGAATTTACTCAAAACAAATTGCCTTGTGGATGAATAGGTGATCCAAACATCAAGTGCCAAGATGCTGGGAATGTAAAATTACCTGTAAATAACACACAAAATACAATGAGTATTGCACCATGCCATACAGGTAGATAATACAGCCTAGAGCTATCATTAAGTTTTAATTCACCTGTAGCAAACTTGTTACTTTTTAACTTGGAAAATAATATTTTCCAAGTTGTAGGTGTGGAGTGCGGATTCACTCCATCACTTCCCGTTAGACATTTGGAAACCCGGGGGGAGCTTCCATATGAAAAAGCCGCAAGGAATACTCTTCAGAAAATTTGAATTTAACTCCTACCAGGAGACTTATTTGGCAATGCCTGAGCTTCATTATACCCCTAAAAGATACCACTTAAAACGGAATAGGTTCGATTACTAGCTATTGCTCAAGAGAGGATCCCGTGGGCACTTGTAGACCCGACTCGAGTAATCGAGAGATAGGCAGAAATCAAGCCTGAAAACCGAGAAATTAATAAATAAGAACGTTTCTTTTAATTGTCTTCTAGTGCACCCTAAATGATATTTTGACAGCTAAAAATGATAATGTTTCGTCGTCAACACTGTAAGTGAGACCAGAATCCTTGATTTCTACCCGAGACAACAAAAATTTGTCAACCTTTGCATATAGGAGTCCCCTTCCCCGGTTTTGAACATCAGGCGTGTAAGGCTGTTTCATGGTCGCTTGTACTGTGTCAAGTTAGTTATTCTTTGAATTCTGACCTAAGTACTCAATATCTTAGTGCAGAAGTGCTCTACATTGAATAAATTCTCGCATGAACGCTTTTATAAAAGAAGCTACCTGTAATTATAGCAGAGCTCCGGCGGCCCAAATGGCCGCCAAGCGGAGCCCCATAACCATGCATATAGGAAAAAGAAACCCATGTATTGATTTTCTCATGGTTATCATGGGCGGCGGTATTGCTCGTGGGCGTGTGCGCACAACGACGATGAATACTACTTGGCTAACTCCAATTAGTGTACTAATTAACAATTAGACCCGTAGCCCAAAAGGACAATGGGTCAATAGCCCATGAGGTGAAGCCAAATGGGCTATTGACCCGTGGCCCTTGAGGGCTATGGCTGGCGAAGTGGTGCAAAATTCACAAAGTTTATATTCATTCACATTCAATGCTGTTATTATTATTCACGAATATATTTATTCACATTCAACAACTAAATTTATATTCAGGAAATATATTAATTCACATTTAAAGACTATTTTCTTATTCACGAATATATTTACTCACATTTACGCCAGGATTTACGGGATGCATTCATTCACGCTTGGTATTTGTTCAACAGTTACGTGTATTTATCCACATTCAGTCATTGCGTGGTTTAACGTTCACAGACTAGTCACGTTCAGAAATTAATTTGTGCGCGAAATGGTGCAAAATTCACAAAAAATATATTGATTAGCGCATACAACATGAGCCCGTGTTCATCTTTGCAACTAATTTTGTGCACTACGTCATCCCTGGCCTTGTTAATACATGTGTGGTGGGAAAAAGACGGCTGAGGTAAACGAGAATGTGGAAGACACTATTAGGCGCTGTGTGAGGGAAGAAATGCTAAATTTCAGGGATGAAAGAACACCCGGGAGACTTGGAACAGAAAACCTTTTAAACAGAACAAGATCCTTGATACAATCTGCGGCGTCCTCAGCGGCAAGAGAACTTCCAAGAGAGCAACCTAAACGATCTTTCAACAGCGTGCCAGGCCACCCTCTTCGGCCGCTAAAGAAGAAAAAAGGGGATAGCCGGGGCCTAGGCAACCCAGTCTCAAAAAGTGTTCATTTACTTGAAAAAGCAGCCCCAGCCCCTTACTAGCTCGGTCGTGGAACAGATAATGGCTGGATTTATTAACTTTTACAACCTAAAAAAAGTCAATATTTAGTTTAAAAAGGTGCAGTGCATTTTGAACACTTAACAGGTGCAAAGATTTATTTAAGTGAATAAAATATTTTGGGGTTAGGTGCACTTTAACATCAAACTAGGCAAGTGATGACATCACATACTCAACCAAATTTTGATTAAACATGAAAAAGGATATCTCAGCCAATTTGAATTAGAAACATTTGATTCTTTGCACTAAGATTCTACTGAATGTGGACTGAAAATGGTTGGAAAAGTGTTCCATTGGAAAATGTCAACTGCGTTAACCTAAACCGCTTTTGGTTGAAACGGTTGATCCCAATAGAACACGACCTAAATGTATTGGAATTCTACATGATAGTCACAGATGGTATCCTACTCCATATTCACATATTACCTGCTGACATGAAGAATTTGAATTAGAGCAGTTAAAAAGTTCCAAAAAGGTATAGGAACAACTCAAGTAGTAGTCATTTTGGCTTTAGCATCCTAAACAGCATATCAATCCACAAACCATAAAAAGTATGATGAGCAGCCCCATTTTATTTATGGGAGTCCCCCTGAGGCTCCAGACATAAATTGTTAGCACTGAGTATCTTTTAAGTTAATATGAACGGATTACGAATCACTTGTAACCATTCGATTGCACAAAAAGTCAAGTGCTTGTTGATACAAGTCGATCCCATAGAAATTTGATTCTTGCAATGGATGTACTTCATGTTGAAGCTGCTCGAGGCCATCTTGGGTTATTTCAATAGCTACATCATCAACATAAACAGAAGAAAGACCATCATCACCAGGGTGA
>CM042746.1:24656504-24673889 GCA_022496165.2 Catalaphyllia jardinei | reverse complement strand
GACAAAAGGAAACTTAAAATCTATCCCTACTCAATCATCTCTTGCATTTATCATTAGATCATGCGTGCTTCAGGATCCCAGACGTAATCCTCATGTGCATCAAACATCAAACGCATCTATCCTATCTTCATGTCTGATGATTTATGATGCAGTTCTCCATAGAAACAAGTGAAGATGCACTGTATCAATCTGTTGACCATTCTATAGCCTTCATGATCTGCCATCTGACTGCAAGTCATGTACAACTGTAGTGTGTTTTACATACCTCTCTTCTAGGAACCATTTTGAGCCAATCATTGAGGTAAAGAAAGAGATTAACTGCATCTGATATGTTGTCACCCTCAGAGCAGAATGTTAGCAACACAGCAAGTGGAATGTCATCTTTGCAACTTCAAGAGAAAATATTGCACAGTAATTATTTAAAAAATCATTCAAGCAACACCATGGAATAATATAGGCACACAAGGTGTGCAAGTGTGATTTTTCTGTGAATTAAATGCCCATGGATGTAGCAGCATTCAGTGGACTCTTCTTAACAGTTCTGATAAGGTTAATCCAACAAGTTTGTTTGGCTACAATGTACAGCGAAAAAATAGAACAAATTCAGGATTTATAATTTCACCTTAGGATATTGCTTTGAAAATTTACGGTAGCTCTAACTCTACTTGCAGAATGTTTTTAAACTTTGCCAAAAGTTGCATGCTCATCAAAAGTAAGGTGATCTAGAGAGTTTCACTCCGCCATTAGAATTATAAGCCCTTAAGCTATAATTAAGGGTGTGTTTAGCAGGATATACTGTTGCTATGGTAACCTATTGTGCCATGAAAATGATAACAATGTGTTCACCAATGGTCAGGCAGTGTTTTGATACCATGATTGTAGCATCTAGTGATAAAGAGTGGTTGTTACAACACATCAAAATCTAAGAGCAAGAAACTATTTTGAGCCACTTTAAGCTACTTAACCGCTTCCAACAAGTCACTGGGTTTGGTGTATACTCTTACCATGCTTCATAGAACTTTTTTGTTATTCCTCCTCCAGGCAGATAGAAATCTCTGTTTCCATCAGATGATTCTAGCAGACAAATAAACAACTGCTCTTCATTTAACTGGAAACGCTGCAGCACAAGACACCATTTTTGCTGGTTCCCCCAGACCCAAGGAGTTTGGAACTAAACAAATTATCCTCCATATACTAGTCAGAGTTACTTGTGGGAAAAGGTTTGCATGGATTTTTATTTTTTCTTAAAAAATATTATCATTGCAGACTGTTGCAACTGAAACAAATGCCTTTAAATGCAAGCTAAGCACAACAGATTTTGGCATAAATATATTTATGGGTGTAAAATGATTCTACAGTCCTCACGTCACACTCACATTAATGATTCAAGTCACCTTCTGTCATGTGAGGAAATTTTGGTCTTTTTTCCAGTGTTTTCCACGACAGTCCATCAAACAGTGGAAGAAGACTCTTAGCTGCTGGTGTCACAAGATATCTCAAGGGAGAACTAAAACAAAAATGATTTTTGAACATGAGGATACAAAAAAGAAACACGAAATATTTTTAATAATCATTCATACATTTAAATCCTAGTTTGAACTATCCTATGGGAGAGATGTGTAATGATAAATTCACGATTTTGTGACATGATAAAGCTCTAATACTGTACTTCTTTGTGAAGCTTAGATAAACAAACAATGTTTTGGAGTCATCATGTGAAAAATTGAGGGCACCGTGACAACACTCCAAAATTAGTCTATAAAACTTCCATAACTAGATGTACATCTTAAGGAGCACCATTTCCAATCCTTTCATTGTAAAAAGAATAAGAAAAAGAAAGAATGAGTGTAGCCATTTAGAGGAGGATAAAAAATTATTCTTGAATAATTCTACCTCAACATTTAACACAATTTTTTAAAAATTGGTTACAAGTTACAGTAAACAATAGTATGTAGGTGCAGTTATAAACAAAAGCTTTCTCAATCAGTTTTTCACTAATTGTTCAATTTTAAAAAAAAATTTTTGCGTACCCTTCAATCTGTGAGTCAAGACGTTCTGTAGCACTAATACTGGAAATGAGAATGACTTGTTTAAAGTTGCAACTTTTGATCCAGCTGATAAATTTTCTGCAATATTCTGCCTGACAACCCTAAAAAAACATACAAAGTTATCCATTTCTAACAATCTTTGGACTGTGTTGGTAGACAAGTGAAAAGGAAGTTAAGTTCCACCTTCATATGGTCTGGTGATACAGTATAAACATCAAGCACAATTAAAGTGCCCATATCATCAAAATTTTTATTTTCTTATCTTATTCTATATATCCCAAAATGAACTGCTGTGAAAGAAAAATGTAATTTGGATAAAATGCAATCTTTTTTTAGAAGTTTTAAAACGTTCAAATTTGCCGCCATTTTAGTCCACCATTCGCACCAGTCTTTCCCTGGTTTGGAATGAGTTGTGACTTAGATTAAGGAACACGTGACTTCAGGCTTGACTTTTCTAGCTTGTTTTACCGTTTGTAAATTAAACTTAGAAGTTCATACAAAATGCTGGAAAGGAGCATTTTGCATAGACTGTGAAGCTAAATTTACAGATTTACAACAAGCGAGATAAGTCAAGCCTGATGTTACATGTTCCTTAATCTACGTCACAAATCTGAGCACGTCAATGATGTGATCAGCGGAACGGGTAGACCACAATAAAATAGGATTTTTAGGTTTTTAAAACTTCATAAAAATATCGCTTTTTATCCAAATCAAAATTTATTTTTGCCAAAGTTCATTGCATGGAATATAGAATCAGATGGGAAAATAAAATTTTTTACGATATGGGCACTTTTACTTATCACTGATAATTACCTTTACAAGTGGAGCTCTTTGTTGCACAACAACAAACTTTAGACCATCATTTTTATACACTGCCAAAGAAAGAATACAAGCATGTTAAAGGCCCACTATTGCCAGGCCATTCTGCTTCACGTTCCTTTGTTGTTATTTTAGTTTTCATGGAAGTGAGGTGTCTATTGTTTATGAGCTCTATTCTGGCAGTAGACAAAGGCCTCTGAATTTTCAACATTATTAAATGGTTGCCAAGAGATCGCAGCGTGCAGTGCTTAATGGGCAATACTGGCTCTTTAAAGTAACATTTTCAACATTCCTAAGAAATCCACAAACTGGATGCTCTGAATAGCAAGCTGCAACTCCTCTCAATGCGGGCTAAGTGGGTCAATATAAAATAGTTATTCATCTGACTGCATATCATTTGTATATCCTATACATTAAATCTGGAAACATTCTAGTAGTGTTGAGTTTTTTCCTGGGGGGTGGGTAGGGCACTCCCATATATGGGCTACATAGGTATGTGCTGGGGAATAGGGTATGATTTTGGAGGTTCTCGTTCATTAAATAGGGTATGTTTTTTACCTTTTTGTTACTGTGTTCCTGGTCTGGTCCTTAGATAGGGTAGCTAAATTGTACTATATAATACTGGTGTGAAAACGCCATCCTAAATGAATGTTTCTTCTTAAAATTGATGCATACATTCAAGTATTAACAAAAGGATTGCACAACAGTGGGTTAATAGCCTTTAATGGGATGTCATTTTGCAGGTTGGGCCTTAAAAAGGGTATTAGTTTTCACTTTCTTAGTCCTTAAATGGGGTTAGGGTTCAACAACCTTCGCAGCACCCCTATCCAAAATTCGCAGGAGTGCCCCCCCTCCCCGGGGAGTTTTTTAAGTTTTAACACAGGGCTGTCATAAAGGGCTGCAACCCATAACACCTGCTACAGAGGCTGAGAGCCTCGGGGGGGGGGGGGGGGGGCTGGGCACAGGGTGTGAATAGGCCTTTTGCAACAAACGATCACATGGTACAAAATCCGCCATGCTGGAGGGCAAGCTCATTATTATTCTCGCACTGGGACTTTAAAACAAAGAGACCTCAAACAGTCAAGCGTGGCTGGCCTTTGTTCTAATGTCCCAGTGCGGGAATAATAATGACCTTGCCCTCCAGCATGGCGGATTTTGTACCATGTGATTGTTTGTTGCAAAAGGCCTATTTGATCTATCTCTTTGGCCAGGGGGTAGGGCATTTGAATTATCTTGCTGTCCTGGGGATATGGATATTTAAATTTTTTTCGTGCCCGTGACCACAAACCATTTGCTGGGGTGGGGAATTTCAGTTATATTTGACCTCACATTTTTGCCTGGGGGTAGGGAATTTGACAGCATTTTTTTCGAAAATGTCAAAATCCCGCCCTATGCCCCGCTTTACCCCCCTCCCCCACTGGCTTGACATTGATAGGTGCATTACTAGTCAACATCCTTGTTGTTGATATAGTTCCCCCACAAGATCAAGGCAACAGGTGACTCAAAACTTAATGACAATCCCAAAAATATTAGCGGTAGAACAAAAATGTCTTGATACTACTGAAAAGAGCACCTCAAAATTACGAAAATTCCCAGGTTTATTAAGTCACAAAGTTATAGTCTAAAAGTTTGAAGAATTTACTTACACTTGAATGCTGGCGGAAAGTTGTTGCGGGGGGGGGGGGGGGGGGGGGGGTGCAAGTTGTATGCCTTCGACTCTGAACCATTCTCAGTTATAATGTACAGTGGAACCCCGATTTTTGGAACCTCTAAGGGAAACAATATTGGTTCGAAAAATTGGAGGCAAAATTACAGTTTTCGACTTATGGGGGGAAACAAAATCGGGAGGTTCAAAAATCGATGGTTCGAGAAATCTGTATAATCTAAATGAGACAAGCAGTAGTGCAACAAACCTTCTACACTAACATTGAGCTTCCCCTGAGATTCTGCTGACTGAGTGAATGCGTCATTACCGACCACTGGCAAGACACAGGAATCATAAAAATACCCAATAAGGTGGGCATCTGGAGAAATTGAAGAAACCACCAGGTCCACTGCTAACTGACCCACATTTCCTATTGAAACAGCCGGCTAAAAAGAAATGCTAGGTTAACAAAAGTGATTTCAACACAACCTTACATTGTCATTATTCTTAGGTAAAAAGTGTACAAGTAAACCAGATGTAACCTAACCAGAATCAACGCAAATTCACTAAAGTTGACGTCTACATCTTCCTTGCTAGCAACAAACATCTTAAAAAAAGAAGGATGTCAATCCCATGAAGTGACTGTAGTTCAAAACACAAGAGAACCTTCTAAATGCTGGATTTTTGAAAGACATTCAAAAGTTTGTCGAGTCATTCAAAGTCATGTGCGTTTTCTCCAAGGCGTTTTGGGAAACAACAGTACCAGTACGCACGGTTACCAAGCAAGTCAACATGGCGGAATTTCCTGAATTAGGAAAACATTGTGATGTACAGATTTGTAAACAGCTTGGTGAGTCACAGCTTTGCGTGTTTGTGTTCTTTTTCCATTGGTTGAACGTGGAAGAGGTAAACTAAAGAAAACAGGGCCACTTTTAATCATCTACTAAACGAGCCGGCTTGTTTGCTCTCTTGTCATCCACTGCCAAACCAAAAGAGCCAAACGAGCCAGCAAATATATAGACCTAGGACTTGACGCATCTATAAAGCATTCCTCATTCTTTCATCCACCGCAGAGCCAAACGAACCAAACGAGCCATTAAATATGTAGACCTTCAAAGGGTGCCCTATATTGTGTAGTTGCTACCATGCAAGTGACTCTTTCAGCTAAAGCGCCGGATACTCACCCTTACGTCACCTATTGTCATTAATGTGCCAACCAGAGGTTTATTGGCTGTCGAAACAAAGGATTCTTTTGTTCTGTGGTTGGCAAAATTTAAATATCAAAAGACTTGTTTGTAAACAGTGAGTATTGCTAATGCCTTATCCTTGTCTTTTAAATCAATGTCTGACATTTGCAGACTGCAGACTACAGATTACAGACTGCAAAGATTAGAGATCAGACTGTAGATTATACTGAACATTGACTGAGGACCGATTGCCGCAAATCTTGAAGACCGCAGAGCTTAATCTGACACAAATCCTTGTCGTATTGAGGTTAAGACTCTTTGACCACGTAAATAACGATATGAGTATGTTGACAGTGTAACTCTCAAATGTACTCGAACATGACCAAAAAAGGCATATTATAACATAGCTATATGCTAGCGCGCGCTCTGATTGGCTATTTTTTTATGAAAAAGAAATGGATGGTTCATAGAGATGGTTCAGGCTGACGTCATTGTCGGTGAAATTTCTTGCCAGCAGAAGTTTTTTCGCACAACTTCTTTCGAGTAAAACTTAACTTTAGCTGTTACCAATGACTAGTATTATCCAACATTTGAGTTAGGGTTTCCTGGTGACTTTGAAGATTTAGAAAATGTGTCTGAATGGTTGCAGAAACATCGAAAGCCTCGAAAGATCAACAAAGCGAAAGTGCTACTGGTGAAAACAACACGTGCACGTGCACATGTGGTGAAAAGTGCTGCCAGTGAAAACAACACGTGAACATGCACGTGCAGAATTTGCAATTTGATCAGTGCAGAAAAAGCGACTTTTCAGCGTGAAAAATGTCTTGCTATGTTATAAAAGCAATGGACAATGCCTAGCGCGCGTCCATCCAATTCGGGATCCACTTGGATAGTTGGGAGAGCACTTAGGTAGCTAGAGATGCTCTCGGCTGCGCCTCGAACATCTCTTACGCTACCTTCATGCTCTCCCAACTATCCGCGTGCATCCCAAATTGGATGGACGCGCGCTAGGCATTGTCCATTCCTTTACTGTATCATTGTTTTGCCTTAAAGATAACTTAGTGATCAGTTGACAACATTGACAGCCTTCAGATAGCCTCTATCCCTTATTATCAACCGTCGATTGTCACCTGACCTGTTAGTTGTCAGTGGCGTTCATGGCATCAAGTATGCTATCCCTTGAAAGTTTGTCGTTAAAATAATGTGCTTCAGGCCATTTGTTGCACTGTAAAGTTCAGGGGATCTTTTTCCAAATCCGTAAGTTGATTAACAATACATTACCCGTCAAATAGATGACGTTTTCTTTGTTGTTGTGAAACGGCAAGCTTCTCATTGACTTGCAGTGAATCGGACTTGTGCTGTTTCGCCTTCGTTCCCGATAGAATTTTGTCGCAAAATTCCAGTCGCCAACTTTTCTTTTTGTCGGTTCGCCAACGGATTGGTTTAGTTCACCAATTAATTTCTTAGTTTGTCTGCATCTCATAAGATAGTGTAGGATGTTCGAAATCGCCAAGTGGTAAAAACAGGCTAAAATCGAATTGGTGACCTTAGTCTAACTCACGAGTGCAAGTTAGTTTATAATCTTGTTAGCATTTCGTATTTGGTTACATTTAAGTGCATATGAGGTGAAAATAAATTTCTGCTTATTTGAAAGGCCTTTTAAAATACAGAACAATGGTGTTTTAATTTCTTTTTGAAATACCTTTTTTTGTTTCAAAGATATCAGTGATGATGTCATGTATTTTTTTTAATATAATTTTTTAATGTGACTCAAAGTACAATTACAAGAGCAATACAAACAATATTACACTAACACTAACACACCCGCCTGATTTCTTCTTCATTTTCTAATTGCCGAAAGGAACCCAGTGAAAATACACTCAACTCAGTGCTTGTTTTTTACATATCAAATAGTGAAGTTAATTCGAGATAAATCGACTTTAAGATCTTCTATATATTGAAGCAGCAATTTTTTGTATCTGTCTACAAGTCTTGCAAGGTATAATTTGGCAATCAGTCATAATTTATATGGTATTTGCGAGATTACAGCCATTTTGCCGAAGGGCAGAAATTGAGAACTTTCATGATAAAGATAGAAGATTGAAAGAAACATTTACAAGCATTAAAATCTTACTTTAAACTTTCCTTAAAGCATGAACGGAAGATACAACCAGCTTTAAGGTCACAACAACGAACCAAATTGAAGTAGCAACCAAGTGAAAACCTGTGAATGACCATGAATTATGACAAGGTTCTGTTTACATGTGTGAAAACTGGCCCGAACTTTGATACGCTGTATCATGGGAAGGGCTTCCAGCCACCCCTGCACCGACAGTTGCAAAATACTGTCAGGTATTTGACTAAAAAACACATTTAAAAATTAGACGACATTTTCTGTAATCCTATAATCAAGCATGCACCCTCCATCCACGTAAACAGTCCCTGAGAAAATCACTTTCAATCTGTAAAATTACTTGTGTATCCATGGTGAATGCTGATACACCACAGGCAGAAATAATGCACAGGGCATCCATATCGAAGTGAACTCACATCTTTTTATTATGTTCATTTCCATTTTTGTGTGTGGAAAAGATGCTAAGCTGAACAGCTTGTAATCACACCTCAGAATGCCTTCCTTGGTCATCTTGGAATAAACTTGAGGGTTACACTGTCAACATATACCTATATCATTTTTTTACGTGGTCAAAGAGTCTTAATCTCAATACAACAATGATTTGTGTTGGATTAAGCTCTGTGGTCTTCAAGATTTGCAGCCAGCTGTCCTCAGTCAACGTCTCTTCAGTATAATCTACGGTCTGAGTTCCACTTTTGCAGGCTGTAATCTGCAGTCTTATGTGAGACACCGCTTTTAAATTAACAACAAAAAAAGTGAATTGGCGTATTTTAATAGTACATAAATTTATGTCTGGGCTCACATGTGAGCTAAGTCTCTTCTATTCACTTGTTCTTAGATTTTCTTCCATTTCTTTGCAATGGATGTTCTGGAACCTTTTGGTAAGAATAAGTTTGTTTTCCTTTAAACTGAAGTATTTTGTTGACCATATGTTTAAGCCCAATTCTTAGTGAAAGATTTGGCAACTTAATTGTATTGCAGTTATCAAAACAATCCCAGAAACAATTTGACAGCCTTAAAATCATCAGCTTTGCCTGTGTGATAGTATTAAGATTAAGGTTTCAACCTCCAGGCATAACAGTTGGCAGGTACATGTACTGCACAATGTAGAGAGATTTGTAGATGTATATGTTGCTGGTCAAAATGAAATTCCTTTGTCTCTTAGCCCTAATTATTCATGGGTCGTGAATAATTAGGGTGAGAAGGAAATTGACAATCAAACTACAATAATAAAATCATTTTAACCTGAATTTCATTTTTGTGGCATATACATGTGTATAATTATAAAGAGCACAATCTCGTAATTGGAGGTTCTTTATTCCATTTCTAACAGATGAGTTTTTGAGCAGATTAGTATACTTTTCATCAAGTAGAATTTTTTCATATTCAATAAAAGTATTGAAGTATACTCACAGGGCATACATGTGTTGAATTAAGGTTATAGATAAAAAGAATTAAAAAGTCTTGAGAGGCATACTGGTAGTCTGGGTGATATTTTGACTGTGCTGATTTTTTAACATTTTAAAACTTCTGCAGAAGTAGAGACTAACAAAGAGTTTTTGCAGTCTAGAGCACCGGTCAAAAGCTTCTCACAGCTGCACTGCTGTGGATCAGAAAGATGAGGTAATAATAATGATAACAATAATGACGACAATAATGATAATGATAATGATAATTCGTTAACTAGATACCCAGAAATAAGAGCATGCCATTTCATTTGGTTTCCATCATGAATTTGATGTAGGAATGTGCCTTGTTAAGCATGTCCAGGAAGTTAGATGCTGTTGCTACATTTGGCATGATGGTGAGCGTATCATCAACATATCCTCAATAGAAAGAAGGGAGTGTACTCTCTCACTCAAGGTTTTCTTCAATGCTGGACAATTGAACACATTAGCTAATAAAAGACCAAGAGGGGATCCCATAGCCATACCATCAGTCTGTTCGTGCAGGGTTCCATTGAACTGGAACAGTGGTCCTTTAGTAGCTATGCTGAGAAGGTCAACAAGATCTGTTTGGTGAGGTTCAAGTCGTATGTTGTATCTTGTTGACCTTTTTAACTTGTTTCATTGCGTGGTTTCTTTTTAGAGCCTATTCTCATAAGCTGCCAGCTCTAGTGACAACCACTTAATCAAATTTCTAATTAATGGTGGTTGATGAAAAAGAAAACGAAATGTTAATTTATCTCTATATCATGTTGTTTAAGGAAAATTCGTCAAAGCCTTTGTTTATGACAGAGGGTCCCTTGGAGTGTTCATTTGAAGAGTGTAGCGGTCATGAGCTGGTTCCTGTTAAATGTGAGCACTGTCATAAGAACTACTGCTTCAGGTATTTTGCTACTTTACATGACTGTAGAAAACGTCTTTTAATTTACAGTTGAACCTTCGGTTGCGACCACCTCTCCTCAGTAACCAGTTTTCCAAAATACCAAAAGTTCCTAAGTTAAATCACTATTTTGAACCTTTTGTAAGTGACCACCTCTTGTGAGAGTCACTGCAGCCACTCTTAGAGCTAAAAGTTTGAAATTTTCTTTTGTTTTTCACCTGCGTTAAGTGACCACTTGACAGATAATAGAGTGGAAATGGGATAATAAGGTGCTGTAACGTTATTGCATTCACTGGACAGTACAAGCTAGACTGAAATTTCTCAATGGGAAGAACCAGTTTGTTCTCGAAATGGACTTTTCACATGTATAAAACTTTTAAAACATGGGCAAGTTTCTGCAGTTACCAGATATGCTATTTAATTGAAGCAAAATTTTGATTTGGAACTTCAAATGTATTTAGATTCTTGTATATTTTATGAGTTATATGATGCTACTGCTGACCATTGTTGTTCTGTACTGCAGGCACAGACATCAGGTTGATCATCAGTGCCCAGACCTCCCTCAAAAACAGCCCAGAGTAACACCCCAAGAAAGAATTCATCAAATCATTGGTGAATCAAACTTTTGCATTACCAGTCGCTTAGTTGTCTGCCTTAATTTGCTCAGTTTTTATGTTTGGCAAGTGGTTCCTTACAGGATCACATCTGATTTAAAGCAAAAATCATCTTGAATTGTACATTGTTTAACAACCCATATATTGATAACAGCCACTGTGATGATATTGTTATAGGTTGTCAAGGTTCAGTTGGCACGTGTCGTCAAGTTTTTCACAGTTATTATAATTTAATAATTTATTAACTCATATAGTGCCCTTTAACATTAATGAAATGATCAGAGGCGCTTCACATTATTCAAGAAGACTAATATTAACTTTCGGATGCTATTTACAATAGATAATTTCAATAAAAAACTAAAATAGTAATAATAATAATAATAATAATAATAAGAAGAAGAAGAAACAAATGAATAAATAAGTAAATAAATAAAATACAATCTAAAACACTACCTTAAAAAGATAGGTCTTAAGAGATTTCTTAAGTAGCGCTAGGGAATCAATCGTGCGGATGTGCGCAGGCCAGCTGTTCCACAGCGCAGGCGCAGAGGCATGAAACGAGTGGGCACCTCACACCTCACAGTTATCTTCAGTACTCATTACCTGTTGTTGTATGGTTAAATTAAGGAGTATCTTCATTCTTTCTTTAGGTAAAGAACTTTGCAAAGAAAAGAAAGGTATGAGGCCTTGCTCTTGTTGATCTAGGAAAAGTCAGAACTCCCCTAAACCCACTCCTGTCCATCCCACCCTACCCCCCACACTCCATCTGTAACACACTACCCTCTCCTCTCCATTTTATTTGAAATTTCACATTAGGACAGGTTGATATTTTCAGCTTGTATGGCTTGTGCAACAAAATATAAGTGAATATCATACCAGAATTGTTGTTTTTCTTAGGTAGAGGAGGTGTGAGAAATGAAAGTCGTGCGGCTAAAGTCGCTTTGATGAAAATAAAGATGAAAGCAACAGGAGATAGCTCTATACCTCAGGTCTGTACATCAAACCACAGGTAGACCACTTCCTGTAGCCTTAAAGGTCGGCACATGAGGGGACAAGTCCCATTGTGTGAACTGGCCATAAATTCAAACCAGTTTGAATTTTTGGGACAAGTCCCTATGACTTGTTCCTCAAAATGCTTTGTGTGAACTGTCCATGGGACAGTCCCTTCGTGTTTACTCTTCAGGGGACTAGTTGTAGGGACTCATCCCTTCCTGTGTGCTGACCTTAAAAATCTGTTGAGATCATAATTATTACATGCATTGAAGAATTAGCTCAATGTGAACATCACATACTAGACAGCATAGAAAGTCTTAAGCTGTGATTGATGTGGAGTTCCCTGGATCCATTTGATTTCAAAGCTCAGTCAGAAGGGAAAGGACCAGAATCAAAACAATAATTGGGACTTATACCCATGCTTTATAGAGATACCAAAACCCTAACAACCATAGAGTTGATTTGTTATAGACATTTGCACATGCAATGCTATAGACATTTAGAAGGTCGAAGTTGGGTGTAAGCTATCTTGTCAAATCTTAGCTCAACTTATGGCTGATTGCAGGGGATGAGCAATTTCATTTTATTATTTCATTATACAAGAGTTCTGTTTGGTTGAATTGAAAACTGTAAGCCTTGCATGATAACTTGGATGCAGAGCCATGCATCATACCCCAGTTTTGGCTTGTGTTGGTATAACTTCTGTTACAAAAGGAGAAAGGAGCACACAACAGTAATTAGTGCACATGTCAACTATTGTGACTGAGCTTGCATGAGATTTGCATTGCTATTTGATGTAATTAGAAATGGAGGATGACTATATTGAAATCCCCCCGATTATAAAAAAAATGTAGATACATGCTAGATACATGGATGTATACAAAACATGGACCAGGGTCCATGGACCACCCCTAATTTTCAAAAGGAAATCTCCCCTGTTAATATGAAAATTTACCGGAGGTCAGGATATAAAATATAACAGACTCGTATTTATTGCTTATGTTAGCGAGTTATGTTATCCAGAAACCTACACCCTACAAGGTCACGCTTCATTTAATACAAAAATTAAAAACATTCTGTGCTTCTCCATTAAAATTACAAGCTATCCATTAAACTTTTTTCATCAATATACCTTGATTACAAATTTGTGTTTGTAGGGTAAACTTTGTTTATAAAATAAATCAGCTTATTTTTATGCATGATAGAGTATAATAAGTGGGGAGGAGGGGGTGTCGTCCCAATCGAGTTGCAATTTGGAAGTGTTGGAATGAAAATATTGGGGGTAGAAATGCACTAGATCTTCTGTATCTCAAAATGAGTTTGTGGTCTTCCCATTTATGAGGGCATGATCCCAAAGCAACCCGCTATTACAAGACAAACCCTCAGACGAGTCTGTGTTTTTCATACCCTGACCTCAGGTAAATTTTCATATTAACAGGGATGATTTCCTTTTGAAAATTAGGATCCATGGAAAAAAAAATTAGGGGTGGTCTATGGACCCCGATCCATGTTTTGTATATGTCCTAGATACACTTGTTAAGGGTTTGTATATCTGCTTTTCTTGTCTTTATGCATTGTACTTCAGTAAGTGCTGTATTAATTAAATCACTTAACTTCTGTGTTTTTTTTATTTTTATCTGCAATCTGCAAGTTTTTTTTGTTAGTTAATTTTTTTGTTTGTTTTTATTAGATAACTTGTGTTATTCATGTACTTGTCTTGCCCCACCACGACTAACTTCCAGCTATTTGCAGGCAAACTATCTCACTACTGCATTTTTTTGTACCAAGAATAAAGAATAAAGTGTGCCATAATTCGATTTACATAGTAACTGAAAAAGCTGCAAAATTGCAAAATTGCCAAGAGAAAGAAGCTGTCACAATTCCTTCAGAAAATCTCATCAATCTGACTTATTCATGAGACTTTCGAACAAACACTATTGTGTTGCACGTATTTTATATGGCAATTGATCCTTCAAAGTTTTACTGAACTGTTTTGTCAGAGACTATTAATTTTTGTTTCTCTTGCAGGGCGAAAGAATTTATCTCAGAGTTTTACTGCCTTTTGGCAGTAAAGAAAAAGAGCAACCCTTGTTTTTCTCTAAGGTTAGTTCCATTACTATTAAATTAAATATATAAAGAAGTAAGCATTTTCATAACCAAGTGAAATAGGATGTAGTGAAGTAGAGAGCCTGTATATTATTATACCTCAAGATGCATCCTACAAATATTAAGTATATTTCAATCTCAACTTTGTTGTATCTGGTCTGTCCTAATTTCTCAACCCCAATTAATCTTGCCTAGCTATTGTTTATCAGCCCATTAATGTTTTTTTTTTGTTAACTTGGAAACCTTCAATTCGCATCCCATTTTGCATATCAGAGAAACCATGTAATGACATAGTTCTTCATTTTCATAATGGAAGCCCAAATTATGACTGCAATCGTATGCCTTTGCCTTTTTCATTATATAAAATGAACAAGATCCATAAAATGGAGTTTACATAATGTTTAAAAACCAAGCAATGTTTTATTGGATTTAAAACATGAGGTGTAGCCGACTGGTGTAAACCCAATAAAACACATGCTGCAAGTTTTTCAAACAGCCTAAAAACGTTTGTGGTAGATCTATGCATTCGTAGGATAATCCTTGTGTTTATTTATTATTTTTCTGGAGAAAATCAGCTGCAAAATTTAGGTGAATCTTTACCAAATTTAAAGACACTTGTTAAACATTCATTTCTTTTGTATTTTCTGTATAAATTATTAATGAAGTAATGAGTTTTTGAAATGAATGAAAATCATTGGCAAAAAAACTTACTGAATTGAGTAAAATAGAGCTAACTTTAAGTAGAGTTGTTTTTAAAGAAATTGTCATACATGGCTTATAAAAATCAATGAAAATAAACTGATTGACTCATTGAATTTCAGTATTGGACTGTGGGAAAAGTCATTGATAAAATTGCTGAGGCAGCAAGACTGAAAAATGAAAATAACAAAAAGACTTCACAGAAGGTAAGTCAGCCACTAGATCTCTCGTTTATTGCGTCTTTTTTAAAATGGTAGGCTGTTCTACTAGGCTCTTTGTCATTATAACAATCTTACATAATAAAACTGATAACGGTAATAATAATAATAATAATAATAGTAATAACAACAACATCTGTCATTTCTTGCAAGGCAAGTTTTAATTTTGCCCTGCTCTCTTGTAGAAACTGCAATCTTACATAATAAAACTGATAACGGTAATAATAATAATAATAATGGTAATAACAACAACATCTGTCATTTCTTGCAAGGCAAGTTTTAATTTTGCCCTGCTCTCTTGTAGAAACTGCGGTTATTTCACCGAATTACTGGTGAAATAATGGAATTACAAGATTCTTTGGAACATTTACAAGCACAAGATCATTCACAAGTGTTTAGTGGAAGCACAGTTATAATAGAATATGTTGTTAACGAGGGTAATGATGTGATACAAAATCTTGACAAATACCCCATGTAAGCACAATAAAGTTCAATCAAAACTTGAATTTTGTTTCCATTCTCTTGTGCATTTTGCACAGGGTTTAATATTGTTTTACCCCTTGTTTTTTTGTGTGTGTCACATAGTATTCCATGAAAGAATAAAAACGCCATTTACCATTTGCAAATATCTGCATTAGTTCTGGAGATGTTTGAGTTTGAAAAATGTTTAAAATATGCAAATGAGATGGCTGATGACATCATACACTCAACCCAATATTATATTGAGTATATAAATAGAGCTATCTTGGCCAATTTACAGTGCAAAACATTGAAACTTGGCAGGCTAATTAGTAATAGTTCTACAGGAAAAACACCTATGACTATAAAAAAATTATCTTACCCTGGCAAATCACTCCTTTCCAGTGCTCACCCACTTGATTTCAATATGTTGGTGATTTTCAGCTTGAAAATGTTAAACAAGGCCACAAAGTCGAGCTAACATACTTATAGGCTTGCTGGATCATGCATATGAAGTGCTGTTAGCAAATATCAAACTGGAACACTGAAGGTGACCAGAAAAGCTTTTAATATGGGAGAGGTCTGGAACCCAGTATGTTGCCATGGTAACAGAACTGTTAAGTTAATTCCCTACTGCGCATAATTTATGGCGTCATTTAACGCAGCCTCGTGCACACGCATACTGAAAACATGGTGAATTTGCCTTGATATTGAGCTCTGCCAGTTGAAAAATTGCTACAGCTCACCAACGAGCAAAGGCACCCCACCTTTTTTCCAGTCATTGTAATGAACTTATTGCAAGCTTTGCATGAGAAAAGACTTATTAGATTTCTACTGCTGAAAATTGAATATATAAGAAAAACAGCAAATACACTGGTCTTTTCTAGTTTGCCATTTGGTAACCATGTCAAGAAATTTGGTTCAAATTTTAATCAAGACTTCAGATTTCTGTATAGAACTAACTTAAAATGTTTATTTGTGTCCGACACAATGTATTGACTGTAGTTTAATGCATGTTCTCAAGAGTCTCGGTCACAAAGATTTTAGAATTATTACTGGGAATGCATTCTTCTAAAAGCATTAAATAATGCCAATGCCTCAGTGCTCTTTAATGAGCATGGGCGCCTCCGGTTTTTATTTCAAAATTGAATTTTTCATGATAAATATTCAGTGGACAAAGTTAGAACGAAAATCTATTGTCAGTTATATTTCAGGGGAATTACCTTAAGCTCATATTGTGGAGCACATTTAGTAGAATCTTACTGCAAAGAATCAAACATTTCTGATACAAACTGGCTGATATCTCTTTTCATCATATTTGAACAAAATCTGGTTGAGTGTATGACGTCATTACTTGGCTAATTTGCATATTTTAAAAACTTGAATATCTCTGGAACGAAAAGAGATAAGTCGTTGTGTCTGCCCCTTCTGGCCAAATAGTCCTCTGATTGGCTGTTGGGATTTAATAAATTCAAGATGGCGGCCAGTGAAGTCACCATATCCAAGATGGCGGACCCTTAGTCTCCTTCCCCTATTTTTCGTTTTTATTTTTCACGTTTTTATTTTATGTTTTTATTTTAAAATCATGTTTTTATTTTCGTTTTTATTTTTCGTTTTATTTCAAAATCATGTTTTTATTTCAAAATACGACTTTTTATTTTATTTTTATTGTAAAATAATGTTTTTGTTACAAAATTTATGTTCTTAGGTTTTGTACACCTTTGCTTTAGTTGTAAAATGAGATAGACATGTCATGATGCTTCTATGATTTCAATGGGTGACTAGGCATGTCTAGACAAGTTCGTTCAATCTTATTTCTTATTGGCTGACAATGACACTGACGCTCAAACGTTTTCCTGATTGGTTTGTTGATGTTATAAAACACGCTGAGTTGACTTCGTTCCTTATTCTAGATCATGATGGACGATCAGAGTTTGATAGAAGCCTTGGACGAATTTGAGAACGACCGCGCTTTGGCGGAAACAGCGGATGTTTGGGACCGACAATTGGCCTACCAAGAGCAAATTGGCGGTAATCCCCTTGCCAAAGAACCTGGTCGTTTTGTCCCGGATGTCAATCCCTACGTGGCTAGGTGCAGCGAGCGTATGGGTGCAGCGAGCGTATGGGTGCAGCGAGCG
>CM042746.1:24647739-24652767 GCA_022496165.2 Catalaphyllia jardinei | reverse complement strand
AGCACTAAAATTTACACTTCAGAGTTAATTCTCTGTTACATCATTACAAAGGAAGAGTCGTGGACCTCATGAATGTCAGCGTGTGCAACCACAAAAATGTGTCACGTGTCAAAAATTGATGGTTGGTATGAAAGAGCAAAGAAAACATCTGTGCGGATTCATCGATTGTCCCTTGTGTCACGATACGTCGACGCTAAAGAGCACAAGTGTTTCATTCAAAAAGGCAAATTGCCCGACGAAGAAAAACGAGAAAAGAAGAAAGCAAAGCGGGGGGCTGTTGCGGGTCTAGCAACTCTTGCTGCCAATGGCGAACCGATGGAAATTGGTGACGAAGAGAAACCGCCCCTCCATGTCTTCTTCGACATCAAAGCTATGCAAGACACGAAAACGCATGTGGCCAATCTGGTTGGGGCGGAAACTGAGGAGGACGATCAACGCGAACATTTCAAGGGTGAGACCTGTATGGCTGACTTCCTAGAATAGTTGGATACCCTGACAGCTGGTGACACCTGCGATGTGACCGTCGTCACCCATAATTTCCTGGGATATGACGGCTACTTTGTGATAGACGAATATAACAGACAGAACAGGATTGTAGAGCAGGTCCGCAATCGGGGCAAAATTATGCAGCTGAACTTTGACAGAATTCGTTTTATTGACTGTCTGTCGTTGTTTCAAATGTCACTTTCTGCATTTCCTAAAACCTTTGGACTGACCGAGCTCAAGAAAGGGTATTCCCATATCTATTCAACAGACCAGAAAACCAATCGTATGTTGGCCCCATCCCCGCACCACATTATTACATGCCGGAGATGATGTCAGTGAGTGGTCGCAAAGCGTTTGAAACCTGGCATGCCCAGCAGATGGGCACATTCAATTTGCTAAAGAGCTGGTGACGTACTGTGAAAGGGATGTCAAGTTGCTGAAAGAAGGCTGCTTGAAGTTCAAACAACTGTTTGAAGAATAATCCAAGTTTAATCCTTTCAGCTGCATGACGATCGCCTCCGCCTGCAATTGCGATCTGCGCCAAATTGAATGGAACCTAACACCATCGCCTCGGAACCGCTGCACGGTTGGCGACTCAACACGAACCACTCCCATGTTTCGATAGAATGGCTTTACTGGGAAGATTCAAAGCTACACAGGATTCAGCATGCTAGAAACAAGGGAGAATTCAGAATTCCCAACTGCAACTACACCGTGGATGGCTATGATGAAGTCACCAAAACCGTGTACGAGTTCCAAGGGTGCTTTTGGCATGGGTGTCACAAATGCTATCCCAACCGAAGCGAACTGCATCGCTGCCTCGACGACAGAAGTATGGAAGACGTGTACCTCTGCACGCAACTTAAAATCCTGGATCTAGAAAGTCATGGCTACACGGTCAAACAAAGGTGGGAATGTCACTGGGCTCAACTCAAACAAGATAATCCAGCACTGCGTGACTTTGTCAACAAACTCGACTTTCTGCAGTGGGCGAACCAATGCCATCAAGCTGTATCATCAGACCGAAGCTGACGAAGAAATCGATTACTATGACTTTACATCGCTGTACCCCTACGTCAACAAAAACAAAGAATACCCAGTACTTTGGTATCGCAAAATGCACCGTCCTCCCACCCTACAAGCATTACCATCCCGTCCTACCTCTCAGACACAACGACAAGCTGACGTTCCCGCTATGCCGCACTGGTGTGGAAAAACCTTTGCCAGAGAAAAGCTTTGTCTGCCTTCATTCTCCCGAACAACGTCAAATTACTGGGACGTGGTGCACGCCTGAAATTAGGAGAAGCAGAAAAACGAGGCTACAAAATTCTTCACATCCATGAGGTCTGGCATTTTACAGAAAAGCAATAGGTCCTGTTTGCTGACTATGTCAACACCTGGCTAAAAATCAAAGAAGAAGCGAGCAGTTGGCCGGAACATGTGGGGGACAACCCGACTAGACAACAAGAACATGTCGCCAAGTATTATGAGAAAGAAAAAAATCCAGCTTGACCCCACCAAGATCGAAAAAAATTCTGGTCTACGCACGCTCGCCATGATGATGCTGAATTCCATGTGGGGAAAGTTCGGGCAGAAACCCAACAAGACCCAAGTCAAAGAATTTGACAATCCTATTTGATTTCACGAATTTCACGACAGTGACAAATATGATATCCGCCACGTGAGTGTTCTGACGCAGCAGCGAGTGGAGATCCACTACAAACATCAGCTTCAAGACGACCCTGTCTCACCCAATCTTAACATTTTTATTGCTTGCTTCACGACCTGTCACGCCCGACTCAAGCTCTATGAACAGCTCCACAAATTAAACGAACGTGTTCTCTACTTTGACACCGACAGTGTCATCGTTAAAACATCGGGAGTAAAGAAACCAGAGCTGGGCGAATACCTAGGCGATTTCAAAAATGAACTGAATGAAGGCGACACTATCATTGAATTTGCCTCTGGGGGATCCAAGAATTATGGCTATCAGACATCTCACTGAACAGCGAAGGCAGCAAACAGCTTAATTTTCGAATCCTGAGACAAAACGTACTCGACGAAATCCAACGACCGCTGGCCGAAGCTCGTCAGACCGCTGTCATCATTCAGACAGAAGAGCAGACAAAGAACTATCAACTCATTTATTCAAAACGAGTCATTGACCCTGAAACCATTATGACCTACCCATATGGATATAAAGCCACCTTTGATGACCAGGATATGGACAATATTGACATTTTATTAGTTTTGTAACCAGAACTGTCCTTCTTCTACTTACAAGTAATGTCTTCGGTCTAAGGCATATCAAAGATTATTAGCTTTGTAAATGTCTTTTTTATAAAATCGATCTTTTTATTGTTTTAAAGCATGCTTTTTCACTTGTTTTCTACAAAGTTCATCTTTTTCATGCTGGTTTTTTTTAATGAAATCGATCTTTTTTGAACAGTTTGTAAATAGAATTTACAAAATCAGGCTTTTATGACAATTCGTTCTTTTTCGTTTGTTTTCTATAAAATTATAACAAGATAGAGAATGTAGAAGTTGGGTTCAATTGGATTATAATCTGTCATCAGCGGGTTATTAGCTTTAGCCTGTCCCACCACACATGCCATGTTATCTGTCATAGACTCTCTTTTTTATAAAATTCATGTTTCTATAAAATCGTTAGTAAATAGAATTTATCGCTCTAAGTTTAGAACAATGAAGACACACTTTGTAATTTTTCACCTTTTTATTGATTGGAATAAAACAGTTTTACAAGTAATCTGCTTGTTGAAGTAGTTTGAATGCGAGTCCCCGGGGCGGTTCGTTGATCCATTGAAACAGCTTGCACGCCCGTTTCGGACATTTAAAGTACAAACGACCTGGATTTTTCTCTGACTGGGACATGGTGAAGATCATAGACAAATCGCATTTACACTTAAATTTCTCTAGGGCAATCTGGGCATAGCAGGGGTGGGTCTGTTCCTTCCCAGCTTTCAAGTACTGCGCCAGATTTTCTTTGGTGCTTGCGACGTAACATTTCGCGGGTCGTGGGGCAGCGGAAATATTCAAACACACAAACTCTGTTTTGGCGGGGAGTCTGGGAATAGCATCCAGAAAAGCATCCACATCAAATTCTACATGCTCTGATTTCTCTGCAGGCTCCACTATAATGTCTGTGAAAAACAAAAAGCAATTAGTTTACTTTTGCCAAGGTGTTACGCACGTGTTGCTGTATTTTAAGACCACGAGGCGTTAATTTTCTTTGCAAATGTCTCTGATGCATGTTTAGTTTTTGCAGGCGACGTTTCTTGTAAAAGGCACTGACTCAAAGGACGTCCTTTGAGTAAAACAATCTTTTGTTTGTCTCCCACTTTAGCAAGTACAATCTCATCGAAACGAACCGTACCTTTAGGTTTAGGTAGTTCTAACGTCAAATTCTTTCTTGCTTTCTTCTTGGATACTTCGGGCACTTTTTTTTGACGCCTTGCCTTTTCTTTCCTTGACAGCTGCCAAGTCCTCGTAGCTGTCAGTAGGATTAACAATACATGAGTAGTTTTTAACAGGTTTTGCCTCTGGGAGAGTGACAGGTTGTTCTTCCGCCATCCTTTGAAAATTCTTAAGGCTGAGACTAGACTGGACATCTGAACTGATAAACTTTGCAAAGAAACAGCCTTTAAGTAGCCCTTACCCGACGCCTTACCTTGTCGCTGATTGGTTTGAAAATAAAACCCAAGCTTAAGCTTGTTTCTGATTGCTACAAACTGCCCTCAATGATATTCGAAAACTCCTTCAGAGCGGCTACCCACAAGGCATAATCAACTATCATATCAACAATGTTTTGGACAAAAACAGACATCAGCATAGAAACCCTGTGTCTACAGTTCCTAAGAAAGATATCGTTATCCTACTCCTCTACTAAGGTTTGCAAAGCAACCAAGTCGCTAAACGCCTGAAGTCTTGTGTGTACAAATTCTACTCTTGTGTTAACTTGAAGATCGTTTTTCAGAGCACTCGGTGCATAAAATCTTTCTTTCCTTACAAGGACCGTATTAATCGTTCACAACAATCCAGAGTTATTTACAAAGCAAATTGCTGGGATTGTAATGCTTTTTACATTGGTAAAACTAAACGAAGGCTTCAGGATAGAAAAACCGAACATTTCAAGGCCCTCGCTAAAAATGACAATACTTGCTGACCACGTCAAGGCCACTGGACATAACATCAAGTGGGATCATTTTGATATTTTAGCGAAGGGCAAAGCAGACTATCATTGTAAAATAAAAGAGACCTTATTTATTAAAGAACTTTAGCCAGCTTTCAACGTCAACGTCGGAAGTGAAAAGCTGATGCTTTATTAATCTGTACTAGTTTTATGTTACTGTTAAGTATTTGCTTAATCTAGGTTCCAGTCCCCTCGCCTTTATTATATATAAATAGCTGTTTTAAATTTCAACGATTACTTTTGAAAATGTATGTAGAGTACATACGAAACGTCAAGTCATAAAATGTACAAATTCAACATGTTTATCACTGCTGTTTTTGTCTTATATTTGA
>CM042746.1:24620533-24639739 GCA_022496165.2 Catalaphyllia jardinei | reverse complement strand
GAGTTAATTCTCTGTTACATCATTTGTGTTCATAGTGCTACGCGGCATAACATTCATATGTACCATTAAAAAAGAAGATCGTTAAGTTCAAGCGTTTTAAGTTCAAACGTTTAAATTAATGTACGTTTGAACGGAACTCTTATCAGTCCTCGGAGGGATAATTATCACCATAAGGCTTTCATTGACCCAGTGATTCACAATGATCGAGACGACGGTGAAACGATACTGAAAACAGAGGGTTGGTTTAACGGACTCACGTGCCGTGATGCCAGTAGAACAGGATTAACCGCCAATCAACTAAACACCGCTCATGATGATTTCAAAGCACTCTCAGTAGACTAGCAAAACTGGATTAAATCCATTAAACCGTTTAACGGCGGTGCCAAAGTGGTGTTTGGGTTCAAACCTTACCTAGAAGTGTTTCCATTGAGCACACTACTCGTGCCGGGTGTGCAAATTCAAATGTACTTAAACAGTCGTGAAATCTGGAGTCAAAAACATGGCGGAGGTAGACACATTAAAGATATCATAGCCGACGATCTCAAAATTACCTTGTTCCTGAACCAAGTCAAAGTGTTATCTTCGGGCTATAGAGGTCTGCTCAATCAGTTTCAAAAAAGTTCTTCCAAGAAAGCTGTGTACCCTACCACCAGGAGTGAAATCAGAACCTTCAATCATTCAAACGAGAGTGTGTACTTTGAAGCCAATAAGATCTTTCACAACCAGCGTCCTAACCGGGTGATTGTAGCATTACTCGATCAGGCTGCGTTCAAAGGAAGTGAAACCAAGTACGCGTTTGGTTACAAGACCTTTAATGTGACCAGCATCAAACAGCTAGTACAAGGAGAGGAATATCCCTACAGAGTCTTAGAATTAGATCACCAAAGTTCAAACCAAGATCTTAGAGTCTATCACCAGTTTCTCCAAGCCACCGAATGTTTGACTAAAAGAAAAGGCAATATGGTCCAAGCAGAGGACTGGGGCAGAAACAAAGGCTGCACTTTGTTTGTATTTAACAATGCCCCCAGTGAATCCCTGAGCAGTTCTGTTCTCAACCCAGCCCAAACAGGCGAGGTCAAGATTGTGATCCGATTTGGAGCAAACCCAGGCGTCTGCTAGAAATTGACGGCAACCGTACCGTGTTGTACGATTACTACAGAAGCTAAGCATGGAAAAAGTAGCCAAGAACAATCACCAATTAGATTATTTAGCGCAAGCCGACCCGAAACTTTGTCAACTATTTTACGATACAGTCCCTTGCGATCGATTACCTTCCGTTGTCAACCGAGAGGGTCCGACCGCTTACATTGTCAACACAGACCCACATGATAAGCCCGGAAAACATTGGATTGCCTTATGGACCCAAGAAAATCTGTGCAAAATCCTAGACAGTTACGCGTTACCTTTACAAGAGTACAAAACGACAGACCCTCTGATGGACTGGTTAGAGCGTCACTACAAAGTTCAAGTTTACAGTCAAAAGACATAACAATCCGCGTTTAGTCAAAGTTGCGGCGATTACGCTCCTATGTTTTTAGTCCTCAAAGCCAGCCAGGCGCTAGCATGCAAGATTTTTTAAGTTTATTTTCAAGTAAAGATTTTTTAAGCAATGACCGTATTGCGGGGAGCTGGCTAAGAGCTCGTGTTGTCGATCAATTAGCGCGGACTCAACTGAAACCCGCTGACCAGATAAACCCCAAGTGCGGTCTGTTATAAGAATGAAACGTGGAATAAAAGTTTGTTAGTTTGAAAACTGTGTATTGTCATGGAAAGACGGGAAGCTTTTACGTTTAGAACACCGACTATCATTATGATAGCGGGGCCCTCTGATTGTGGAAAAACCGTGTTTACCACCAACCTTTTACTAGAAAACCCTGATCTGTTTAGCACTACACCCCATACGATACATTACTGTTACGGCTCTTGCCAGCATGGATTTGAATTGTTAAAACAGCACGGCGTTCAATTTCACGAAGGAGCTTTCGATAGCAATCTCTTACCCAAATGTTTTCCTAAAAGAGGCATTTTAGTTCTGGACGATTTAATGAACGAAGGAAGCAGCGATAAAAATGTTTTGGATTTATTTACCAAAGATTCCCATCATCAACAAATTACTGTCATTTACCTGTGTCAAGATCTGCTTCCGTCAGGAAAATTTGCCAAAACCATTTCACGCAATGCTCATTACATCATCGCTTTCAAAACCCACGTGACCAAATTTACTGCAACAATCGTTTCCCATTCAATTTAGAGAAGTCTTGGACACGTTTCGTAAAGTGACCAATGATCGGCCGTTTGCCTGTATGCTATTAGATCTACATCCCGCTAGTCGAGACGATCAACGTATCCTGAGTCATGTTTTAAAAGATGAAGGCTTTATGCGTTGTTATCAGTTTCGTCTACAAAAGAACAAGTTTCTTACAAAAATACAAACAAACATGCATAGAAGAAGAAGGAGAAGACAACAACGAGGCCGTTCGGGCTACGGACCTGCTCTCGTGATAAAACAGAGAAAACGGATAAAACAGAAAGGTGGCGTTGTACCTTTAGCGGCGGCGGTCCCAGCACTCATTGCGGTCGGAAAAGCAATAGGCTTAGGTGCGGCAGGAGGGGCTGCAAGCTACGGCGGTCAAAAAGTCATGCAAGACCTATTTAAGAAAGCGAAAAAACGTAAACGTTAATTCAACATGGTGCGTCGTAAGAGAGCAGTAGTGAAACGTAGAAGAAAGCGGCAGAGAGGAGGCGCTTTGTTCCGTAGAAAATCTCGACTCGTGGATAAAATCGCCGAAGGGGCCAGTATGGTTCTCTCGGGACCTACACCTACCTTTACGACCTTAGGAGTCAAATTAGCTGGACAAGCACTGAAAGGAATCACGGATAATGTGAAATACTATCAACGTCGACGTCGCCGACAGAATGTCAGAAAAGATGGATTAGCTGGAAGGATTACACGCCTGCTATCATAAACAGTGGTGGTGTCGCTTACAAATGTTTCTTTACTTTAAACGTTGTCACACCTTGTGTAACGTGGTCACACTTGTGATTTTGGCATTGACCGTCGTGGTGGGCAGTGTGTGGAAAGAGAGTTTTGCTATGGTGGGACTGACGGCTGCAGCTACGTTTGTGAAAGGTTAGAGCGATTTCAAGAAATATTCACCCAAGATGGACATGTCACGGTTCGCTTGCACGACTTACGAAAAGACAGTGATTGAAATCCACACGTTTATCCTGGGAAGCGAATTCGATCTCATTAGTTTCTTAGTGAAAATACAAACTTTAGATGACATTGTAACCGATTTTGCACCGCCAATTATGGAACGTGTTACACGCTTGTATTCTGAAAGTAATAAAAGGCTGCTACAGTAAATGTGTGTTGTCATTTTATCATGAGCTTATTCCATATTCACCGGGGTTTTTTGCAAAGCCACTTACGAGAAGCCAACGCAAAGTGGCGAAACGTGATGCTAGATCTTGCCAACGCAAACCAATGAAATGCGCTCAGCGCCAACAAAAACCAATTAAATGCGCTCAGCGAAATGGTGTTGAATGTCACGAAACAAAACGTGCCCATTCAACCGAAAACCATTCAAAAATTAAAGCGCTAAAGTAATGTGTTGCAAGCGCTAAGGCTACGTCAAACGTCGCTGAAACGAAAACTTGAACAACTCAAGAAACAAACAGGACGAGGATTCTGGCAAGAATGTTACAAAGCATGTTGCAATTACGGAAAGACGAACACGGATATCCGACTAAAGGTATTGACTTGATTCCAGAACGTAAATCTACGTTTTTTCAACTATTAAAAAAACGGAACGAAGGGCTTCAGGAGCAACGCGACAGTTGGGTCAACCGTTATCACGAGCTATATCAGGACTATATAGTATTAAAGTACGGCAACGAGTGTCAACAGCGTCAGTCAACTTCCGAAGAGAACACGTTGGCAAATCTGCCGCAAGAATTAATTAAAAAAGATCAAGAAATTTGGTACCAGCAAAACTGTTACGAGAGACTGTTAAAACAACATGAATGAAGTGGTCATGGTCCCCGCTGACGAATTTAATTGGCTTTCGAATTTCTATCAAGGCAAAACTACCGAGAGTGCGTTACTCAATAAAGCATTTCCAATAACTTAGCCGTACGTATGGTAACACCCATGGCTTTAGAACAAAGCCAAATGGTGAAACGGGTCGAACTTGTACAGCTCAACCGGCTAGTTATGAAGGCACCGAGGAGCCCGAAGGCATGGCGGATGCGCCGATCGAACGGTTGTTGAAAGACATTATCAAAAAGCAAGCACCCGAGGTGATCGAAATAGAATCGCCGAACAAACCGACCGGCAAGAAAAAGTCGCTTAAGATTTTGACTGTAAAAAAGCAGCCATATTCTCCCAGAACCGACAAAAAACCTAAACCTTCAACCAGCAGTTATAAACCAGCCAGAGGTTATAAAACACCGGCGTCGAGTGTGATTCCGAAAGGACTTAGTCCTGCAGCTAAGAAAACTTTAAAAAAACTCGGGTGGAAAGAAGGCGACTACAGTCCCAAAGGTGGTACCACAGGTAGAAAGAAACTAAAAAAGACCGAAGCAGAAAAACTACAAGAGGGTTTTTGGGTTTGCGTGGTAATAAAAGGCTTGATTATGAACAGGAAGACGATTAAATGGCGACGACGTCAACGAGGCCGAGGGTTCGATATTCCTAAATGGTTGAGCAAAACAGGCATTGAATTTCACGTCCTGGGCTATCAATATTTAGGTCGTGGAACGAAATTGAAGAAACGTTTAGCTAGAGGTGATCCAGGCATTAACCGACTCGACCGTATCGCCAAGCAGCACGATATCGATTATTCTCGAGCCAAGAACTTACAGGACAAATTGATAGCTGATACCAGGATGATCCAATCCATTAATAAGTTGCCGGGCAAGAAAACCTTGACCAAACGCTTGATTCGTAAAATTATGCAAGCCAAAAAAAAGTTTGAAATTGTAATCTTTTATCTTTTTCTTAATAAAAATGTGTTTCACATTGAAAACGGTGTGTTTGTGTCACTGCGCATGCGTGATGTAGCATTTAGGTCGTAGGGACAGAGTACCTTGTCCCACATGGATAAGCAAACATGTCATGATCCTTATAGCGGAGCCCCATACCCATACAGGAAAGAAAAGGAAACCCATGAGTTGATTTTCTCATGGCTATCATGGCTATCATGGCATATCGCGGGCTCAAGTCTATAAGCCATCGAGGTCATGTTTTTTTTTGAAGTTGACTTCTGATCAAGTGCTGGTTGTAACGATAGATCGTATCACTAGGTTAGAGATCGTAGTTACGCAAGTGTGACACGTGATTTTGTAATCGATATAACACATATTTAGATAGAACAAGGCGTTGACTCAAGTGTATTCAAAGGAACACTCGCTTTCATTAAAGCACTTTAAAATAGTTTTCTATGGTCTGTTCGTTACCGAAACATGGTGTCAGAAGTCTACTGAGCCTAACCTCTGCAAGATCATGCCTACGCCTGGTGAAGACGAGTCGGCTGGTACAGGTCCTGCGAGCGGAGCGCAGCATAATGAAGCCGGCCCCGTCATACTACCTCATGCAATTCAGAGCAACCTGCCTGTACTGTCGCGTTTGGATACACGTGGCAATATCGCCGAAAACTGGAAAAAGTGGAAACAAGTATGGGATTCTTTCGAAATCGCATCTCGCCTCAACCAGAAGGAAAACCAAATACGCGTGCCAACATCTATTACGTGCATTGGATCAGACGCGTTAGAAGTGTAGAATTCTTTGCCGTTTGAGAGAGAAGATGACAAGTTGGTAATGAGCAAAGTAAAGTTAATGGAGAAGCACTGCATCGGACAAACCAATGTCATTTATGAACGCTACTGCTTTGACAACAGGAATCAAGAAAATGGGGAATCGTTCGACGAGTATTTAACGTCCCTGAAAGTTCTAGCCAAAACATGCAATTTCGGTTCGCTAAAGGATGAGCTAATTAGAGATAGGATCGTTTGTGGCATTGGTGACATGAAAACTAGGAACAAACTACTCCAAGAAGCCGGATTAATGCTGCAGAAGTGCGTCAATACCTGCTGATCAGCGGAGACAACGGCCTCGCAGATGAAGGCCAGGAGTGGCAAAGAAGATGTGAATGCCCTTAGTCAGAACGAAAAGTACCGATCCAAAGACAAGACCAAGAACAGAAAAAAGTTCGCAGATTGCAAGTACTGTGGCCGGAAACACGAGAGATCGCGTGATAAATGCGTCGCATTTGGAAAGGAATGCACGAAATGTGGAAAAGCAAATCATCTTGCGAAAGTATGTAGGCAAGAAAATCCAAGCTCTAAAAAAGAGAAGAAAGAACGCATCCATCAAGTACACCAGAGTCACAAGATTCAAGCGAAGAAGAATACTGTTCCATGCTCTCTCTCGAAGGCTCAGAAGAACATGTCAACAACGTTGACAGCTCGCATTTTAAATCAAAGATCTTTGCCACGATGACAGTTGGAGTTCAAACAGTTCGTTTCCACGTCGACAGCGGAGCAACATGCAATGTTATCAGCAAAAACACTCTACCCAAGCAATGTCAAGTCACGCCATGCACGCAAGTTTTAAGCATGTTTAATGGTTCAAAAATGCAAACAATCGGAAAATGTCGAGTACCTCTAATAAATCCCTAGCTAAACGAAGAGCACGAAGCAGACTTTGTGGTCATCAATAAGGCATGTACTCCACTGTTGGGTTCAAAAACAGTTCAGCAAATGAAGCTAGTCGAAGTGCATTACGAGAACATTGCCTCAGTTCAAAAGGAAACCTAAGCACCTGGCCTCACTATGGATCGGATTTCTGCGAAGTTCGATGATGTCTTCAACGGAGAAGGAAGACTAGAGAAGAAGCTTCACTTAGAGATCGATGGCAATGGGGAACCAGTCAGGCAGGCTGTGAGAAGAATACCCGTGGCCATGAAGCCAAAATTAAAGGAAGAACTAGCTCGTCTACATAAAATCAGAGTCATCAAACCAGTGGACACGCAAACAGATTGGGTGTCAAGTCTAGTGGTAATCAAGAAACCGAATGGCAAGTTGAGAGTGTGTATTGACCCAAAGCCACTCAACAAAGCATTGAAGCGTAGCCACTATCCTCTTCCGGTCATTGATGATCTATTACCAGATTTGTCAAAAGCCAAAGTTTTCAACGTCTGTGACGTAAAAAATGGGTTTTGGCACGTGGAATTGGATGAAGCTTCGAGCTACCTTACAACCTTTGGCACTCCATTTGGGCGTTACCGCTGGCTCAAACTACCATTTGGCATCTCCCCTGCGCCGGAATACTTCCAGCACCGCCTAGATCAAGCAATTGAAGTCCTTCCAGGTGTACGTACGGTCAAAGACGACATTCTTATCACTGGCGAAGGTGACACTTTACAAGATGCTATTAAAGATCACGACAAGAAGCTGCTAGCCCTCCTCACAAGATGCAGAGACGAGGGGGTAAAGCTCAACAAAGAGAAATTCAAACTGAGGATGACAGAAGTCCCCTACGTCGGTCATGTGGTAACGAAAGACAGCCTAAAGCCGGACCCATCCAAGATAGAAGCCATCCAGAAAATGAGTAGACCTAGCGATGTGAAAGGTGTTCAAAGAGTCGTAGGTCTAGCCAACTACCTCACACGATTCCTGGAAAAATTGGCTTATGCCTGTGAGCCTCTTCGGCAGCTAACTCGCAAGGATGCTGAGTGGCACTGGAGCGAGGAACATGAAAATGCATTCCAAGGAATCAAGCGAGCAGCCACTCAAGCACCTGTCCTGAGATACTTCAATCCTGCTGAAGAAACTGTGCTACAATGTGACGCCTCAGACACTGGTCTTGGAGCCACACTGCTACAAAATGGCCAGCCAGTCTCCTATGCGTCCCACTCACTGAGAGATACAGAGCGCAATTACGCACAGATTGAGAAGGAGCTACCAGCAATCGTATTTGGAGCAGAAAAGTTCAACCAGTACACTTACGGTCGAAAAGTGTTTTTCGAAAGTGATCACAAACCACTGGAGGTTATCTACCAGAAACCTCTCGTGGCTGCTCCCAAGCGTCTTCAAAGAATGCTGCTTCGCCTACAGAAATATGACCTGGAGATCTATTTCAAGCCAGGCAAGCATATGTACTTGGCTGACACGCTTTCAAGAGCACCTCTCAGCAGGAACGATGAAGTTCTGTCCATTGAAAAGGAAATCGAGCAAATACGGATGGTCGACTTCCTACCGATCCGTAGCGCTAGTCTGGAGGACATCCGTCTAGAAAGTCTGAAAGACAGCTCAATTCAAGCTCTCCAGAAAGTGATCAAGAGCGGATGGCCCGAAACCAAAAACGATCTTCCTGCCCAAGTAAAGCCATACTTTGATGTACGTGACCAGCTCTCAGTTGAAGACGGAATCGTATTTAAGGGAGATCGATGGTTAATTCCAGTGTCTCTTAAGCCCGAAGTTCTTGCCAGAATCCACCGATCGCACATTGGTATAGAAGGATGTTTAAGACGCGCCAGAGAGAGTGTCTTCTGGCCAGGAATGACAGCAGCCCTGAAGAATGATGTCAATCGGTGTGACGTCTGCAGAACCTTCGAAATGTCACAGCAGAAGGAAAAGCTCCACCCGCACGAAGTACCTGACAAGCCGTGGTCCAAGGTAGCTGTTGATCTATTTGAATTCAACAACCGTCACTACCCTGTCACAGTGGATTACTACAGCAACTTCTGGGAAGTTGATCGAATGGAATCCAGCACAACGGCAAAAGCTGTTATCTCCAAGCTGAAACAGCATTTTGCAAGACATGGCATCCCCGACAAAGTGGTCTCGGATAATGGTCCCCAGTACGACTCGGACGACGTCCGAAGATTTGCACGTGAGTGGGAGTTCGAACGTGTCACATCAAGTCCCGGACATGCGCAGTCCAACGGCCTGGCCGAAAGTGCAGTTAAGACTAATTAGGAAAAAGATCCCTGGCTCGCGCTTCTCGATCACCGGAACACGCCCACCGAGGGCATGAGAAACCGTCCAGTTCAGCGACTGATGAGCCGTCGGACCAGAACACTACTCCCGCCAAGAGAGACCCTTCTCAAACCAAAGCTGGCTGAAAGTGCCCAGGAAGAGAGAAACAAAATCAAGATGTAACAAGCATTCTATTACAATTGAAATGCTAAAAATCTATCACCCTTAGAGAAAGGTGACACGGCGCGACTACAGCCTTTAAAGAACAGAAAAGAACCATGGAAGAAGGCTACAGTCCAGGAAGAGGTCAATGTTAGGTCGTACAATGTCCTTACAGAAGATGGTTCCATCTTACGACGTAACAGACGACATCTTAAGGCAACTAAAGAACAGCCAATGCAGCCGCAAACAGATGAAAATGCCACAGGACAACAATACACCGGCAGCCCAAGTAACCGCAGCTTCACCATTCAAGTCGTCACAGAAACTGCCCTCTCCAGAGACACCAATGAAACTTCCAACAGCCAATTCAGCGCTTACAACGCAGTCGGCGGGAGTAAAGCAAACTCGTTCTGGTCGAGTTGTCAAGTCCCCTTTGTACTTGAAGGACTATGTTTGCTAAAGCAAAGAGACAAACAAAACCGGACATGACCAAAGTATAACTCAATTTGATTTATTTGATTCTTTGATGTTTTTTAGAAAAGAAGGGATGTAACGATAGATCGTATCACTAGGTTAGAGATCGTAGTTACGCAAGTGTGACACGTGATTTTGTAATCGATATAACACATATTTAGATAGAACAAGGCGTTGACTCAAGTGTATTCGAAAGAACACTCGCGTCCACTAAAGCACTCGATTGGATCGCGGGCTAATGTCAGGTTAACCGGTTGGAAACAGGGCAGGATTGTTCGGAAGCCGGTAAACGCTAGCCCAGGAATAAAATTTATTCGAATTATAACTTTTTCTTGTATACAAATGTTTTCTGCTACTTTGTTTTGTGTATATGGTGATTATAAAGCTCAAAACAGAAAGCCACACAATAAACTTACAGAACTCAAATCAAAATTCTACCTTTTCCTGGGTTAGCTTCATCGGGCACTAAACAACCCGGCCAAGGAGCTTCGCTTTTAGGCTGGCCTAAATCTATATATTATAAGACTCATTTGACGTAGTAGACTAGTAAAGAGGGTTACCACCTTCTTAGGGCGCCATGATGGATATGTTAATTAGGGATGAGGTCATAAGGAGTCAGAAGGAGTTGGGAACTAGAGAATGACTTCATAGGGGTCAGAAAGGAACTAGGGGGTAGGGGACTGGGAAGTAAGGGGCCGCCATCTTGGGCTAGGGTTCATAGGCTCCGCCATCTTGGATACGGATGACTACACCAGGCGCCATCTTGAATTCATTAAATCCTAACAGCCAATCAGAGCGCTCTATTTGGCCAGAAGGGGCGGACACAACTTCTCATGCAGTCCACTTGTTTATGTTTTACAATGGCTTAAATAGGAAAGGTGCGATTTTCGTCATAGAACCACTTTAACATTGTTGAAACCAAGGTTTCATTCATTACAATGTAGAAAGGGTTTTATAATATATTTAAAGTTATAGTCATGTAGCTAGATCAAATCGAGTCAGCAGCTTACAAAACAAGGCTAATTAGACATATACACAAGCAATGCCATAACATGATTTAATCAAACAGATCAATGATTTACCATTAGCAGTTGTCAATCTCAAAGAACACATTTTTAACACTAACTTTGAGGTCACTGACTTAATGACAATTGGTCATAATTAGCATTTCTTGATGCTCTCTACATCAAGAACATAAAGCTAGCGTTATTGAGGGGATCAAAGCCTCTAGAGTGTTAGACCTGTACATTGCTTGTGTATATGCCAAATTGGCCTTGATATATTTGCTGTTGACTTGTTTTTATATAACCGGCTACATGGCTATGACTCTGAAACAGAACACAAATATTATAAAAACCTTTCTACATAGTAATAAACCAAAACTTGGTTATCAACGATGTTAACAAACCTCAGACTAGACTTGTTTATGTTATATTCAAAACTGTCGACCGGTGCTGGATTTTGCACAGGGTAAGATAATCCTTTGTTAAATTTGTCATTGGTTTTCACGTACTTGTATGTGACACAAGTAAATTGTTCTAGACTTACATCAGGATAGAATTTTCTGACTGGAAACTCTTCGAGGAAAATGGAAACATAGCTATAGCTTCTGATGTGACTGGAGTGTCTGTTCATTTGCTTTGATTCTTACACTATACATTCCGAGCAAAAAATTATCACATCACAAAGCCATGCATCAGAAATGTTTTTCATTTTCACCTTAGAAAATGAAAACAGGCGATCTGGAGCTGGCCAATATCTTACCAACACAAAATGATGTATGAAATAAATAACGTGACTTTTGTGAGGTTAAAATGATTTTAAAACGTGATGTTTCGGACAGATTTCTTCTGCTTTTCTTCTAGCTCAATATGGCGGACTAATAATTGGTAATACCCTTTTAATATCATTCATGCACACTGAATGAGTTATATTTCCTGAGGGGCATTGGGAGTAGACTTTTAATCGAGATAAACAGAAATTATTATGCCGTGATATTAACTGGAAATAACTGTGAGAGGAAAAAACAAGCGCAGGAAGTGGGAAGTCCCTGCTGAGAAACTTTCTTTATGGCTAGGATGTTACTGCTGATCAACCACAAATGCCTTCTAGCTTAGTAAGTACTTGGTGTATCCCTTATCATAGTGTATTTAGCACGTAGCATAGTATATTTATCCCTATTATAGTGTGTTAGATACACTATAATATCTGGAAGGGATACATGAAGTACTTAGGTCTAGCTTTTTGTTTTTACCGATGTTATCCATCTTTTCCAGAAGTGTGATTTAATATGAATTAGTTGTGTTAATAAACAGAGTGAATGACTGAGATATACCTTGAGTACCGGTTTCATTACAAGACCACATGGTACTATTGGTTTTGCATTGAAGGATCTGAAATGCTTCTTGGTTACCGGCGATAACTTATAATTTATATATTTATCTTTTGTTTTAAAGCTCCTAGTATAGTTATCCTGTTTTAGGAGTATATTTATTAAAGATTAAAGATTAAAGATAACACTGTTATGCTGCTATGGGCAGCAAGGACAGGGATTTGGGGGACACATCACAAGCCAATTCCACATAACAAGGCTTGTTTTAAACATTCAGAAACTCCAGTTGGCATTTTTCCTTTTACAACGCTATCTTTATTTCTACAGTAAATCTTGTGATTTGCTAACCCCGTTCTGGACAAGCCTGTACAATTGCCTGTAAATATGCCACCAACATTAACAATAAACTTTGCCACCCACATCTTTTCATGCTACGAATGAATGAGGTAGCTCATAGAGTCCTTTGATTATGTCTTAGAGGCGAGTGAAATCACTTAGTATCCTTAAGCTGATTGATTGGGTAGTCCCTTCTACTTTCAAAAGATTTTTCCTGATTCATGGGGTATTTCTATTTAGTTTGAACAATTTGTTCTGCCGTTTCTCGTTAGTTAATTCCTCGCTCATGTCATGACTGGTCGATGGAGTAGGACAAATGGCACCCAAAACAACCAGAGCAGCTGCTTTTGCATTTTCTTTGAACCGCTTCAGAATTTGGGAATCACACTTGTCCTTGCGTGTTTTGGCTGCACGTTCTATGCAGTCACCTTCTTGACCAAACACGACACACAGCTCAGCTGGATTGTATCCAGGGTGTTTTCTCAATTCAATTGTGAAGTTCCTGCCACATTCCCCATACACTAATGTGGCACATGGATCAGGTGTCATTTCTCCTGGTGAAAAAAGTGTTTAATGGTCATAATTACTTCACTCTTTTGACCCCAAAACGTAAACTTATAAAATTTTTGACCTTGCAGAATCCCGGAACATTCCTATTCAAACAGTTGTCTATTAACAGTTGTCTGCTGTCTATTAATTTACTCGGAACTTCATTGAGGACATAACTATGGGCTCTATTAATTCCTGTAAAGTGCATTTTTTTATTTGACCTCACAGGGAACTGAGGGCCCCGACCACACTAATATGTTTTTAAAAGTATCCGTTTTCGTCTCCACGAAAACGAAGCAAAATATTTTCTACCACACTAGCGTTTTCGTTTTGTTTTAACCTCTCCACAGTAATCCGTTTTCGTAGAAAAACGCATACTTTTTCATGTGTTTTGGCCCATCATCTACACGAAAGCTACTGAAATCCCTGATGAAAACGACAGTATATGACGCTTTTTTGAGGCCGTTTTCAAAAACCTCCGTTTTCACCTGCCCACACTAGAAACAAAGCCTTTCGAAAAGGTGCGTTTTCAAAACACTTCCCGTTTGAATTCGTTCTCGAAAGCTTCCATTTTCATCAGTGTTTCGGCCGCTTTAGTGTCGACGATAGGCGGCGAAAACGCATAAAAAAGTATGCATTTTCATACGAAAACGAATTAGTGTTGTCGAGACCTTTAAGGAAGTTCGCGCGAAACTTTTCCAACATATTTTTTTCTGAGTTAGTTATGTCAGAAATGTAAAAAATGGGAGTCACCAAATTCGTTTTGGTGAGAACATGCCCGGATGAACACCGTAATTCTGAAAAAATCGGACTTCATTAGCGGCCACAGTGTCTGCAAGCCCAAAAATATTGCAGTTAGATCTTTGAACTAAATGTTCGCATTTAGTGACCATAGATTTTTTTTCAAGTTCCCACATTGCTTTTTTGTTCATATTTTGGACAATGGGGAACAGTTGTAAATAAAATCTGTTCCTGGAAAGAACAAAGGGGTCACCGAGCGTTCGAAATCGTTAAATTAAGGTAAAGCCAAAGCGATGGCCATCTGCTCTATCATTGTTCTCCCTCCTCCGCAGAGGTTCAAGCGTTCGCCTAAGTACTTCATGTATCCCTTCCAGATATTATAGTGTATCTAATATAATATACTATGCTACGTTCTAAATACACTATGATAAGGGATACACCAAGTACTAACCAGCGTTCATTATATCAATCCGCTGTGCGAAGTGTACCGCAAGCGCAAAGTCGAATCCCGCGCTTTCCGCCGTCGCCTGTAACTCTGTGCCTGCACTTACATTACTCAGCGGAACCACCCCACCCGAAAAAAAACCCCTTTGAGCCTCTGCAGAGAAGTGAGATCATTGTTCATTTTAGTACTTAGCGCGTGCGCATCGATGCATGACGTGGTATGTGAATTTGCATGCGCAGTAGGAATGCGCAAAAACAATTAGCGCGAACGTCATTAAAAGTTATCCCAGCCACGTAAGCTGGCAAAAGTATACGGTCTTGCTAGGTAACCTGGACGACAACAATTAACTAACTAGTCATGTCAAAAATTGAAGAAAAGGCCATGAAAATACTTACTCATCTCGGTGATATTTTTCAACTGCACGCCGAAGTCTGGATCGGATTCTGAAGAAAGAAAACAAAACACAGATAATTAAATATCTTTCATTCCTGCACTAAATGATCGGCTTCAAAATGGATTAAATCCTCGAATTAGCGCCTCCCCTCACATAAGCGCCCCCCCTCGGAATAATTACCCATCCCATCGGCCAAAATGTGAAATAAGCGCCCCTTCCCCTGCTTATGATTGAGTACTGAGACAACAAATTATGTATAGTGTCTAATCACAAGCAAGTGTATAGTGTCTAATCACAAGCAAGTGAATATCGACTCATTCAAGCACTGCAATAATAAACCAGTGCAAAGACATTTTTACAGACCAGTCTATTTTGAGATATTTTTCCCGCGAAATAGGCGAGTTCCAGTCTACATGAGCACGCTTCGGCCTAGTGTGAACATTTCGACATCATGCCAACATGTCATCATTAGTCCATGCTCGTGATTGCAATTGATTACTGAGGTCCCTGTGGGGATCTGAATTCGAGATAAATTTAAACTAAAAATAGATCGGTCTGTGAAAACGCCTTGACAGGAATATGGGGTAGTTGCAGGCTTCTAGTGATGGGCTCCTGACATTGATCGTCACAACGGATGGTACGGAAGATCTGCTGATTCATCACCTAAAACCCAACCAACCTCGTGCAGCCGGCCTAGACCGGCTAAAGGGGTTATATCACGTAGTCAGTCTTCGAGAGAGAGACAGGATTCTCCTGAGGGACTGACACATTCATACATTACAAAACTGAAAAATGGTCATATTTATCCACGATTTAGGACAAAATAAAGAAACACTCCCCTCGATTAAGCTCCTCCCTCCTCACATCCCCCTCTTCATTTTCTCCCGGCCACATTTGGACTAAGCGCCCCGAGCACTAATTCGAAGATTTACGGTAATCCTGGAAAACTCTTGTTTAACTCATGTTTTACCGAGCACATTACGCTTACGTAAAATGTCTTTTTATTCAAACTAGACAATTTTACTGAATGGAGTCAACAAATGTTAGAAAACAACAGCAGATCAAACATCAAACTTTTCACCTACTTTCATTTTTTGTCTTGGCGTCGTCTAAGAGTCCCTGGAAGTCATTTTGTTTGCATAGTCTAACTCTTTCAGTGAACTCAAGTTGATTGAAAATAAGACGACGAAGAGCATTCGTGTAAGGCTTGCCAAAGCATCCACTTTGACTGAGACATTCAGCCAAACCCTGAAATAAAAAGCACCGTTTGGTTATTGAAGAGTTTTGATGACCGGAAACTGAGTTTCATTCCCTGATGTTACGTTTTTTACTTACTACAAAAAGGATGCGAGGAATGAAGACACGTGTTTTGATTGGCTAAATTCTTGGTGCAAGATTTTAACAATTCAACGCTAGTTTTATTCCTGAAAATATCACTTGTTGGCTCCTAGTTAAAACCTTCAGATTACAGGGGCTTCGGGAAGTTCAAAATTGGCTTACGGAAAGAACGCTCCGTGAAGTTCATTCAGTCAATTTTTTTTACTTAAAAAATCCCTTTAATACCGCCACCTTGTTAATACTGCTAAAATTTTGAGGTAGGTTGGCCTTGTCTTCCAAACGAAATTTTCCTCTGCTGTAAATTGCCTTTGTTAAGATCTCTAAAGGTCTGTAGGTGCTCTATACAGACATCAACCAGTGGATAGTGGAGATTTTCTAGACCACGAATTTAACCTCTCAAATCAGGTGTCTCCAGAGTCACCTTTCTAAGACCCCGCCTGATAAGAATTTCAGGCGTGTCCGAGATCGAGAATGATCTCGCCCCAGACACCCTCGAAAAGACCGGAGAGATGGTAACTGGACACGAGTCATGTGATCTGTAGGCTCGATTACCAGGACACGAAAGAGCGAGAGAGCCTATATGCAGTTTTGTTCTTACCTTCGCTCGCATAACCAACTTATCGTTTATTTAATTTTTTTATTTGATATTTTGCCACACAACAAATATAATGAAAACAATAAAAAATAGAAAGAATAGATTTAAGAATGGCGAGGAGACCCAAAGGAAACTATGAAGCTTATATTAATTAGGCCTCCTCAGTTATTGCTTTACAAGATAAAATCAAAAAAGAAGATAACAACATGACGACGAATACAATTATAATTTTTACAATTACAATGTCAAATGGAAGGATACAATACGAAAGAAAAGCTGCAAGAAAGTTAATACTTGAACACATATGTATGAAAACTGTTAATAGTTATTACAGAAAAAACGCCTTAAGCGCTCTTTTAAAGGAGAGAGGGGAGGACGAGTTGACGATTTTGGTACTCAAGGAGTTGTAAAATTTAGGTCCTTGGTAAAAAACGGAAAATTGTTTGATGTTAGTTCGACAAAGAGGCAAACGATATAAATGAGAGTTTCTTGTATGATACGAATGAATTTCTTTCTGTAAGGTGAATTTACCGTCAAATGTTAAACTAAGGCTACGGTTTTGGTGAGAGTACATGAATAAACCCAATTGTAGTAGGTGCATGTCGTTGTTTATGTAAAAATACTCTTTCTCTCAGGTATTTTAAAACTGTTCTCCAAAATTCCCATTACTTCCCTCAAAACCTGTGTAATTTTTCGCCACTTGGACATTGTACTACAGTCAAGCACTGAGTGAAGCCGAGAAGAACCAGTTAAAATGTGACCCAGGATTCAAACTGATTGACGAAATGAAAACTCACCAAATCAACCGCACAAGATGGCGGGTCCTGGCCTGGAATGTACGGTCTAAGATTTTCGAAGCCCAGTTTGTATCTCTCAAGGCAATCTTCCATGATGTCCTTATCTTCCCTACTTGTATGGCAAGAAGTAATCTTGCCAGCAATCGCTTTCAATCGACTTCGTTTGACTTCGATCGACATCGACAAATTAACACAGCATGATACAAAAACGAACAACAACACCGCGGATCGTTTTGCCATGGCTGGGTTCAATCTAGCTGAAAAGAGAAATAAACGGACATGAAATATGACGCCTTTGACTGCTATTGTTGTTTGAATGTAAAGACAGGGTTAACGTGAGCGTATGTGCAAGCTACAATACAAGCTTCAATTTCATTGTTTTTGTAACAATCGGAAGCGTCCCAATAAAGGGTGTCTGCGGGAAATTTGGCTTTGAAATTTTTTCGGTTTATTCTCGAAAGCGTGACGTTATAAGTGAGAGTTGTCATTACTACTTTTTCGACTGTTCCGACATATTTCTAAAATCATAGACAACAATTTTTGTGAAAGTAGAATGATAGCCTGGCAGAATGAGATAAATTTGGATGAGTGGCTGTGAGCAATCCTTATCCCAAACAAGGCCTTTGGTGTGTTGTGGGGACTTCCCAGAAATTCTCACCAATGAGACGTTGAGTAACTGGACATTGAACGTTCACTGCTTAATTGCATGTGTTCAGGGAACATGGCTTCAGCTGTTGGTTGAGAGTAATGAACTTCCAGAGTGTGTCCAAAATTGAATTTTTTCAGTGATTCCTGTAATGATCCCAAATCATATAAATTATGAGCCTGAAAAAGATATTTGGCAGCGTATCATGGAAATGGTGGATTGTCGTTTTCCCATTCGGTTTCAAAAATAATCCATAACGAATGGAGCTAAAGGTCACTTAAAATCGTAAGGACGAGAAAGCAAAGTATTGGATCAATAATATTTAGATCTGGATTCAACGAAGCAGATTAATTACCCTTTCGAATTCTCTAGGTGGGCATAAACTTAATGACGGTAAATATAATAAATCCCCTAGTACTTTTTTACCGAGGGAAATCTATAGAGGGTCTCAATGGGGGGGGGGGGGTCCCCTTTGACGGTTGACGGTTAAATTTTAGGTCATTTGACGGTTGACGAAGAAGCCTGAAAAAAAAAATCAGGGCTTCACTGCACGGGAAGATATGAACTCAATAAATTGACCTCGTTCCCAATGTGTGGCTTCATAGCTCAGTTGGTAGAGCATCGCACCGGTATCGCGGAGGTGATGGGTTCGAATCCCGTTTAAGCCCTGATTTGTTTTCAGGCTTCTTCTTTCCAATTGCTGAAATTGGAAAATTAGCTGTGATGATCATTCTTCACTTGCATCTACAACCGCAGTACAATATGAATTATTTCATATATACTTCACATCATTTCACTGCACGGGAAGATATGAACTCAATAAATTGACCTCGCTCCCAATGTGTGGCTTCATAGCTCAATTGGTAGAGCATCGCACCGGTATCGCGGAGGTCATGGGATCGAATCCCGTTGAAGCCCTGATTTTTTTTCAGGCTTCTTCTTTCCAATTGCTGAAATTGGAAAATTAACTGCGATGATCATTTCTCACTTGCACAATATGCTTTCTTGGGAATTTAAACTAGCCTGGGGTGAAAACTGTTCTGAAAATAGAAAGATACGGGCAAAGGTTGACTCAAGGATATATGGGAGATGGAGGCTCCGGATGATGGGCTCCTGCCTCTGGCCAGGTCCAGGTCCTGCGCATGCTCAGAGTCAAATCTGAAAAATCTGATTGGTTCTGGTCTCAATCTATTGTGTTTACAAAGCGATTCAAAACTGGAATGTCGTTGGACCAAGCCAGAGATCGCGATTCTTGATGCCGACCAAAATCAGCACGGCCTCTGGGGACGAGAATGACTCGAGACTAACAAGCACAAATATGTCTTTCTGTGATATATAAAAACGATCATTTATTATATCTCTAAGTTTGTACGCGCGCTGTGATTGGTCAATTTAGCGGGCCGTACTCTCCCGCA
>CM042746.1:24565853-24595657 GCA_022496165.2 Catalaphyllia jardinei | reverse complement strand
TGTAGCTTGTCTTTGCCTAGCACCCTTAAATCAGGAAGACGGCTGGAAGCTTGTGCATTCTCCTCGTCTTCAACAGCTTTCATCGCATCTCTTTCAGCCTTTGCCATTTCCAATTCCTTCTGAATCTTTAATTTCTTTAACTCCGCTTCCTTGTCCAAAAATTGCATTTGTGCTTCCAATCTTGCTGCTTTTGCTACTGCCCTAATCTTCCTTGAGCGAGCAGAAGAGGTGGAGAGCCGGGATGAATTAGTGCTTCTGGAGGTGGTGGTTTTAGTGTTAGAAGATACGATGGATAACTCTTTGTGGGATTCTCTTTCTACGGCATGGATTTTCTCACATATCCTCATTCGACATTGTTGATATTCACGATCGCGTACGTCAAACCATTGATAAGATAAGTCTAAGTCATCAAATGATTCCAACAGCTCATGGTAGGCTTTATGGGCTTCGTTGAGCTGTTCCTTTTGTAGATCCAAGACATCTCTTTGCCTTTCAAGGTCTCTAAGATCAGCGCCCTGCTCCAAGAGGTGGTATGCCTGCTTGATCTCCTTTGATAAAACTGTGTACAGACTTGTTCTGTTCCTATGAAGAATTTCAGTTTTGTAGGATTTCCCTTTGGAAGTCAGCTTCCTCTCACAGGCACTGGAGACCTCATCTTGAGTTTCCTTGCTTTGATCCTCCCAGGAAGGTTCAACTTGACTTTGTTTAATCAATCCTTTCACTAAAACTGATGCTGGCGTTCCTTCGATTTCCGAAAATGTGCATAAACTATCCTCATACATAGCGAAACTTCTTTAGCACAATTCGGGCGCCATACATGAAGTGGAAAACGTGCTTATCGAAGCACGAGGTCAGAGCTCGTTCAATTGAAGGCGTACGGTGGAGATATTTTACTGTGGTTGAAGCTACGACAAACGAGATATTTCTGCGAAGCGTCGAGGTTCAGTTGGCCATATTTTACATAAGAATCAACTCTGGAGGCGATGAAAGTTCCAATCACACTGATCGTTTATTTCTTGCCAACGTCGATGATTCTCGTAAACTAAAAATAATTACGTAACTAAAATAACTACTATGAACATATAAAAGGAACAACTAAGAGATAATTACTATGAAATGAAAGACCATACGGAGGAACAACGGCGATTTATAAAGGAAAACCTCTGCTCAGAATTCATAATGGAGGCGGAACCCAGAACATACATCACGAACAACGAAAGTGCATGTTCCTCGTAAAAACAATACAACGATAACGAATAATCCAAATTTGAATGCCTATTAATAATTAGACTAGGGACCAATATACTGAAAACTAATGAAATATTTATAACATAAAAGCACGCTAGAATGCTCCTAAAGGGCATAAGCACGTGGGGCCGAGCGAAACTAAACAGAACCTAAATTGGTCACTTAAAGCGAAGTGACACGAGCGAAACAAGAATAAACTTAAAGATTGCGTATTATACATAAATTTAACCTGACTAATGAAACACAATGGGTCAATAATAAAAGACGCCGCTAAATATATGCAAGCAGTAACATGATCGCCAAGTTTTTGGAGATAAACAGCACAGAATAGAAAAAGTACATAATTTATGCACATTTTGCATCATCGTCATTTTCAAACGCAAGGTGTTCTTACATAGACAAAAAGAAACTATCGATCAGTGTACATGTATCGGCTTTTGTGGTTCTCTGATGTTAAGGTCTATTAAGATATCTAACACTTTGCGCAGAGTATTTCAAAGGTCTTCGTTACCATGGTAGCTGGCGAACTGCGAAACAGAGGAGCAGTATATGGTTTGGAATTGCTTTGTGAGTTTAAATTTCATGGACACAAATTTTCTTGCGAAGAAACAAGGAAACCTTTGATGTACTGTAAAGAAACAAATTACTTGAACGTTAGCTTCATATGCACTGTCTTGTTCAGATTCAAATACATCTTTTATGTAGATCAGCACATGATTAAACCATTAAGGGTCTGTTTACATGGATGGAGGGTGCCCCGGCTAACCGGGCTACCCCACTAGAAGGGTTGAAACATAGCCTGCCTTTACATGCATCTCACCTAACCGGGACAGTGAGTGGGCTGCGTGGGCTTTTCTGTGAGCAGCCGCCAAGCACAACAATCATAACGGCCGACCAAGGAAACTTTTTTCCATCTTATTTCAGCTTTCCGCACGGACGCGGTCCTGTTCTCTGCCTGAGACCCGACTATTACTTTGATCTCGTCAGATTGACTTTCCTTCTGTTCGACAGATAACACTGGCAAATGTTAACTACGAAAAAATTCACCCCGCGCCGCCATGTCTTCGTGGTTTATCTAATGTCGACAAGCGGGGATGTTGACGGCTGCAAAATTTTTTGGGTGATCACGTTTTGGGGGAGCTTAGCGTTTACATGGTAGAAAGCTATCTCACCTAGCCGGGTGCACCCTAGCAGGGTGCCCTGGGTAGGGGGGGGGGGTTATAATCTCCAATATTTCGGAAGGCACGGCCTTCCTTCTTCAGGGTGCTACAAAGAATGCCTGTAGTTTTAAACGGTACAAATTTAAAACATGGGAAATACGATATGACTAGTGAAAAGATAAACAATAACAAAAGACTGATAGACAGGGCTAAGTAATAAGTAACGATGAAAAATGTAACGTAAAAAGTTAAAAATTTAAAAATATGGGCAAACGTTACAGCCTGTAAAGTATGAACAGCTGTTTTATCTGACCTACATCATAGCACAAATAACCTAACCGTAGAAAGCTAATGCAAAATAAATGTACTAAGTTTCATCTCTCTTACTAAGACTATGAGGTTCAAGGGTTTGACCTCTTTCAATGAGATATGCTTCTCTTGCTTTACGTACACTGTCACGATTAGATTTGACGAGTTCAAGAGGAATAAGTTGCATGTCAGTAGCGTTATGATTATTACACAAAAAATGTTCGAATATTGTGGTGGGCTTAGAGCTGTTAGTTTGTTTGTCAACAAGTCTGTGGTGTTCGTTGAAGCGGTCTTTAAGTCTACGTTGGGTTTCTCCTATGCATTGTTTGTGACAGTGGAGAACGTTTTTGGGGTTGCAGTCAATGTGATGATTAATAAATCTAGTTTCACTGGCAGAATTAAATGTATAATAATTGTAATAATAATTATGATAATAAAAATAATAATAATAATAATAATAACTTTATTAATATAGCGCTCATATCCTGAGCTCATGGTGCTTTATAACGTATTCATCGGGCAGAATGGCTATTGTACGGTGGCCTGGAAGGGACATGGACTGTTTTTTTTTAAATTAGCACTTAAATTTACACTTCAGAGTTAATTCTCTGTTCCATTATTTGTGTTCATAGTGCTACGCGGCACAACATTCGACAGTCCAAAATAAGCGCCAAAATGTTTCCCTCTACCTTACGTGCGATAGTCGACCTTCGACCTCAATTTCGTAAAGAATGCAAGCCATTGTTTTGTCACATCACCACAATCACGACTGAAGTATTTCGTGCCCGAATAAAGCCTGCTTCACCTTATTGAGGTTCTAAAATATTCCGATCACTCTTTCGACGGGGATATCTCGTTCCCAAACTTGGGCTCATTAGTAGTATAGTAGTTGGAGGTAGGAGCACAATTTCCATATTGTTCTCTGTTCTGATTTTTTGTGCTGTATTTCTCAACTATTTTTCCAACAATTAATCAACTGCTGGAAAAACTAAATGCTTAAACCGAATAATTAAATATTTATGAATTAAATGTTAAAGAAATAAATATAGGAATAAAATATTGGAATCTTGAAAACAAAACCTATGACCTAGGTCTGGTACCACAACCCAGGCTGAACCAAATATAGGAATAAAAAATGTGGAGCCAAGACCAAAACCCGAGACATCGGTCTGGAACCAATTTTTGTAACCAACTTTTACAACCAACTTTTGTAACCAACTTTTGCAACCAACTTTTAAAACCAAAGTTTTTAACCAACTTTTGTAACCAACTTTTGTAACCAAATTTTGAAACTAACTTTTATAACTAACTTTTGTATCCAACTTTTATAACCAAATTTTACAACCAACTTTTGTAACCAACTTTTGTAACCAACGTTTTTAAAAAAAAAATTATGGAAATTGTGGAAATTATGGAATTTATGGGAATTATGAAATTTGAAATTTTTGATATTTTTATGCCCATATGCATAGCTTGTTTTTCTGTCTTTTAGAATATATCTTTTATCATCGAAACAGCTGAGTGATACTTTGTTGATTTCATAACTACCAAGTTTATGGTTTCACTTCTGATTGTTTTCATTTTATGATACATCTGTTTATTATTGAAGAGTGTATCTTTGTAGTTTTCATGTGTTATGTTCTTCTTGATGACATTCTTTTTTATTCCTTTGGCAGTCTTTCCTCCTTGTTGATTATCCTTAATATAACTATTTAGATTAGACCAACAAATTCACAAATAGGGACTCCTGCGGCTTCATCTTTGAATTTACCAATTACTTTTTTATTTGTCTTGTGGAAATAAGGTTAGCTCTCAGAGTAGTCACTATTATCAAACTTATGCTTATCATTCCAAAAGTCTTGATACACATCCTTAGATTCTATTTCATAAGTCAAGCTATCTGTGTCCGTAAATAGTAACTGTCATAGTTTACATGCGGTCTTATACATGCGCGCATGCGCATCGGAATCTTGTCTGTAGAGCTCTCTCGCTAGAATAAAAAGTTGTTGTGTTTACTGCTTTCAATCTCGTCCATCCTGACTCGAAACTACAACATGGTGTCAGAAGTGGGATGCTCTGCGTAAGTACAATACCTTATCTCTGATTTTCAAAGCGAATTTTGAGCACCAAGCCGGTGCATATCCACGTCCTCGACCGAGCTCAATAACACGAAACCATGGCGGAGCTAGCCGGATTACCGATTCCCCACATGGACTGGTCCTCATCGGACGCGCCGCAAGCCCTCAGAAAATTCAAAGATCTCTGCCAACTCTACTTCTCCAGCCCGTTAAAGGACAAGAGCGAGGAAGAACAGATAAGTTTTTTGCTGATTTGGTCAGGCGACGAAGGCCGAGAACTAGCCTCCACGTGGACGCTAACAGCCGACGAAAAGAAGAAAATCAGCACATACTGGGCAAAATTCGAAAACTATGTGGCACCGAGAAGTAATTTCAGACTCGCCCGCTACAGACTTCGCACCATAAAGCAAGAGCCAAGCGAAACAGTCGACTCCTTTCTCAAGAAAGTCCGTATCCTAGTAAAAGAATGTAAGTACACAAATTCTGACGAACACATTGTCGCTGCTTTAATCTTTGGATCAAATAACCCACGTGTGCAGTCAAAACTTCTTGAACACGATGACACTTTGACACTTGACAAAGCAATAAATATTGCAAGAACCCAAGAGGCTACGAGTTATCCAGCTACAGGATATCAGAGGCATTCAAACTACAACAGTCAATGCCCTGAGGCAGGACACACACACAAGACAACCTCCAATACAGGAAAACCAAGCCAAAGATGAAAGGTGTGGGAATTGTGGAAATCATCATGACCCAACTCGGAGATCTCTGTGCCCAGCTTATGGAACTAAGTGTGAAGCTTGTGGCAAATACAATCACTGGAAGGCTGTATGCCGCTCTCGCTCAGGAATAAAGCCACAAGGCCATGAACAACCCAAGGACCAGCGGCAAAAGAAAAGGGAGAACATCCATACCATTGACACAGCTGACCAAAGTGCTGAAGTTCCACTGCCAGAGAACACCAACACACCACACATGCTGGACACCCCACAACTGTACTTCCACTCCTTAGACATAAACAGTGTCTCTGAAAATGATACACAAGCTTTACTACAGCTACAAGTAGACTCAGGTCAAGTCACAGCACCACTACTATGCAAAATCGATACTGGAGCAGAGGGAAATGTCATACCCATAGACATATACAAACGCCTGTGTCCACAGTCGAGCTACATCCCAGAGGGTGCACCCCTTGGACTAACTCCTTCAAATACAATGATTACTGCCTTCGGGGCCACACCATACCACACTATGGCATTTGTGAGCTCACCCTGTCACAGCACGGCCACTCCAAATCATATGCGTTCCATGTAGTGAACACTGTAGGCCCAACAATTCTGGGTCTCCCAACCTGTTTTGATATGAAACTCATCACCCTCAACTATGGTATCTCCACTACACAGGCTGAAACATCACCTATGCCAAATCCACAAGGCAATGCAGATGCAAGGTCAGAACTTCTTTGCCAATATCAGGATTGCTTCCAGGGAATTGGATGCTTCCAAGGAGAGTTTCAAATCACCCTAGACCCTACGGTTCCACCAGTTATCCACCCACCACGACGTGTGCCTGAAGCACTTCGTGATCCTCTGAAGAGAGAACTTGATGCACTTGTCGAGCAAGGCATCATAACGAAGGTAGATGAACTCACCGACTGGGTGAACTCATTAGTTTGTGTAACCAAGGCCAATGGTACGCTTCGGCTGTGCTTAGACCTAAAAGATGTCAATCGCGCCATCAAGCGCCCACATCACTGTACCCCAACATTAGACGATGTACTTCCAAAGTTGAATGGAGCCAAATACTTCAGCATCGTTGATGCCCGAAGTGGATATTGGAACATTAAACTCGATCATGCCAGCTCCTTGTACACAACCTTCAACTCACCTCATGGCAGGTACAGGTTCCTTCGGCTTCCCTTCGGTCTGATATGTGCCCAGGACATCTTTCAGAAGAAAGTTGATGAAACCTTTGGAGATCTCCCTCGTGTAACTGGCATCGCTGATGACATCGTCATCTATGGTTGTGACCTCGTTGACCATGATGCAGACCTGAAGCAGTCATGGAACGTGCCCGTGAAACTGGTCTCCGTTTCAATGCAGACAAATGCAAGATAAGATGTACAGAAATACCATTCTTTGGCCACATCATCAGCTCAAGCGGACTCAGACCAGACCCACAGAAGGTGGAAGCTATCAGCAACATGGACCCCTGCACAAGTCTTGCCGACTTGCAAACCTTTCTTGGCATGGCACAGTTTCTCAGCCGTTATCTGCCCAACCTAGCATCACACTCGGCCACCCTTTGGGACCTCACCAAGAGAAGCAGCGAGTTTCAGTGGCAGCCCCAGCACCAGCAAGCTGTAGACAAGATCAAGAAAGCCGTTACATTAGCCAATTATTTACAATATTTTGACAGCACAAAGCCAGTGATTATTCAAGTTGATGCATCCTCACGTGGCCTTGGTGCAACCTTGCTTCAAGACAAGGGCCCCATTGAATATAGAAGCAAGCTCTTGACAGAGACAGAATCACGATATTCAAACATCGAGAGAGAAATGTTAGCCGTAGCACATGGTCTTGAGAAGTTCCACTACTATGTATATGGAAGAGGTGTCACTGTTGAGACAGACCACAAGCCGCTAGAGGCAATTTTCAAGAAACACCTCACGACAGCTCCTCCACGAATTGCAAGAATGATGCTTAGGGTTCAGAAATACGATGCTGAAATCAAGGATGTACAAGGAAAGAACATCCCTCTGGCTGATGCATTGTCCAGGATCAGTCCCTGCCCTGGTGACACAATTGAAGGGCTGGATGCCAAGGATGAAAAGCTTCTCTCACTTCGTTCAGTCATCACCCAAGGATGGCCTGACACAAGATCAGATTGCCCAGTACACCTTCATGCATTCTGGAACTATCGTGACGAATTAACAGTTGCAGATGGAATAATCCTGAAGGGTACACGCATTCTTATTCCGAAGAGCCTACAGGCAGATGTATTGCAGCAACTACCCTATGCACACCAAGGAGCAGAAAAATGCAAGCTCCGCGCCAAGGGTTTGGTGTTCTGGGTCAACATAAACCGCGACATAGAGGAGATGGTCAAATCCTGTGCTCCATGTCAGCATAATCAAAATATGAACTTAAAAGAGCCCCTCATGCCTCATGACATCCCACAGAAACCCTGGCACACACTCGGATGTGACATATTCTTTTGGAACAACTCACCCTATTTGCTGTTATCTGACTATTACAGAAAGTTTCCACTTGTGCGAAAATTGAACAACATCCGGTCAGACACAACAATAGCACATCTGAAATCCATTTTTGAAGAGCACGGGATCCCAAACAAACTTGTCACTGGCAATGACACCCAGTTTACCTCTGCATTATTCCAAGAGTTCTGCAGCACTTATGGTTTCATCCACGTGACAACTAGTCCATACTATCCGCAAGCCAATGGTTTCATCGAGAGAACTGTGCTGACTGTGAAGAACCTCCTCCAGAAATGCAAGGAATCCAATGCAGATCCTCATCTTGCCATGTTATGCCTCCGCAGCACCCCACTTGACCACAACATTGCATCACCAGCCGAGCTGCTGAACTCTAGAGTATACCAAGCCAACCTCCCTTCCTTATCCAAACCTGGCCTGTCATTATCCGCAGATGGAGAGGTAAACACCAAGCTCCAAGCACGACAAGATGAGCAAAAATCACAATATGACAAGTCCTCTAAGCCCCTTGCTGACATACGCCCTGATAACCCAGTGCGTGTACTTAACCCACATGACCACAAGTGGGAACCTGGTATTGTCAAGTGTAGCACGCAGGCCCCTCGTTCATACATGACAAATGGCAGTACCCTCAGGCGAACCCGCAGTCATATTCGACCAACAGGAGAGAACATTTGTATGCAAAACATCCCCAGTGATGAACCACCAGCACCCATGAATCAAGTCAGCAGCGCCATGCCCAGCATCTCAGGTGACAACTGCGAACAGACCACACTGGCCTCCGATGCACCTACCAGACAACCACAGTTGAGATGTCCAACTCCAGAAGCCCCGCTCCGCAGATCGTCAAGACTTGTCAAGCCCCCTGACAGATTGGACTTGTAGTAGACTGAACTACAAAAAATAACAGTTTGTGTTGTTGCTTTGATTGCTAAGTTTCGTTCAAGGTCATTTGTTATATATGATCTTCATGTTCCACAAGATCTTTGTTTCCTTATTATTAAGTTTCTTTGTGCGAGTTCGTAGCTCCTTTTAGAAAGAGGATGTCATAGTTTACATGCGGTCATACACATGCGCGCATGCGCATCGGAATCTTGTCTGTAGAGCTCTCTCGCTAGAATAAAAAGTTGTTGTGTTTACTGCTTTCAATCTCGTCCATCCTGACTCGAAACTACAACAGTAACTTAGCTTTGCTTCCATATTCTGGGTAATCACTATTATCAAATTTGTCTATATCCTTCCAGAAGTCTTGGTATACATCTTCTGCTTCAATCTCATATGTTAAGCTGTCGGTATCAGTAAACAATAGTTTAGCATTATCTCCATATTTGTCTTTAATATAGTTGTAATGGAAATCGTACATCAACGTCTTACTGAGATCCAAGATGCACATCCCTACATATGCTGGCCTGTTCAGAGTAAGGGTTTCTTTGATTTTATGTACAGCCACCAGATTCTCGTTGAAGATCTTACTGCTAACATAAGTTGGCTTGCTGGTTAATTTTAACAGTTTCTTCTCATCAGTAACTAATCTTACATCTACTAATCTTACATCTTTTTACCAAATACGCTGTTATTCATAAGCTTGAAGGAATCCTTTTCAAAGGCATTCTTGGCATTCTTACGTTTCTCGGTATTGAAATCAATATACTGTTTTAACCAAGGGAATTGATTGAACTCAAGTACTCGATGGACTTTGGTAACCTTCAAACCGAGATCAATATATAATTGGAGGTACCTATAATGCGATACATAATTTTCTTTCTTCTCCAAGGTTGGTATGAGCTTGTGGACCAGATCGGTTGATATATTATATTTCTCAGATATGTTTTTGCAATACTCAGATAACATATCATTGGTTACTTTCACCTTTTCTGCTGCAAGTGGGTAATCATTATGAAGATCATGTAATTATTGTGGATACTGAAGATCAACTTCTGCTATGAAACCTTTCTTACTGTCTTCTTTGTATTTGGCTAGGTTTATCTTATCAATCTGTTTTGCGTCATCCATCTGAATCCACCTGTCGGTAGACACTGGCTCATAGCCCAACCGTAGAGGTTATTAGCATCAAGATACATAATATACTTGGAGGGCGCCTTCTCATCGTATTTTCTTATGTATTTATTGTTTGCTTTACCATAACGATTGGCTATATAGCTAATTCTACCACGTAGACCCTTTTCAATGAACTGGAACATATCAATATCAGTCATAAGCTCTAATTTGATATTCGTCATTTAGATAGCTGCCTAATCTTCTTAGCCGTTATGGTTATTATAGGCAGCTAATACCTTACTTACATGTTTCAAATCTTACGTATTTCTTGTATTTTATCTTTCTTTTTTGGTATAAATAAATGTTGTTGTTGTTGACTCTTTCAGAGCTGAAACACTGAAGACAATGCATACAGAAGTGCTTTCTTTCTTTGTGTTTTGTTTTGTTATACATAAACTTATTAAAATCTTCGATGAGTATGTAATGTTTATTATCATTTTCAGTTATCAATAATAAATTCATATGTCTGTCATATTTTTATTTTGAAACAAAGATGGGATATGGTTGTTTGTTTTCATATCCATATACATTAATATAAATCTCATGTTGCTTTTCAATTTTATTTTAATGCTTTGTGGTTACTGGGAATTCAATTCCAGAGTAATCCAATTTATTGATGTATTCTTCATCAGATTTTTTAATCCTCTGTGGGTTTTTATCTTGAGGATTTAAGCGCCTGATGTGGCACCATCTGAAGCATTCATTATCCTCATTTTTCATATTAATCAATCCCTTCGCACCGTTTCTAAGTTCTTGTGGAAGTTTGATATATGAAGAGCCTTTCATTAGTTGATATTGTACAATATTAAGATAATGGTTGTCAACAGATTCAATAGTCCAACCAGAACCTTCAGATATCCATTGAGCTATCATGTTTAAAATTTGCTGTTTTGATAATTGTAACGCTTCAGGGTTTTGTGTGTTATTGATGATGGTTAGAGGTTTACTATTGAAGTAAGCGGTTTTGTACACTGTTTCATCTTTTGTTAATTTTTTGAATGCTACCGTAAGCGTTTCAACAAATTTTAGACCTTTCATAGATTTGAGCATACTCACAATATGATATTCAATTGCTTTTCTCGTGTTTTGTAGTTGTTCAAGCGGGTCTTTGTTATTTTTTATGCTAATTTCAAAAGACTTTGTATAGCCCTTCAGGGCTCTAGCAGTTTCCTCTATTTTGGTCCTTGGTTTTGGGACTGGTTTTTGGTTCTTGGTAATGGGATTGGTTTGTAATCATCCCTAAATTCCAATGGTGGTTGAATTATGTTGCCTTCATAATCCTGTACCATCTGTTTTACATTATTCCTTGGAGCTGGAATTGGTTTGTAATCATCCCTGAATTCCAATGGTGGAGAAATGATGTTGTCTTCATAATCCTGCACCATCTGCTTTACATTTTTCCTGGGAGCTGGCATTGGCTTTCTCGACTGCTGTTTCATATTTTGCTGAAACAACAGTTTTATTTTCTCATTTTGCTTCAACAATAAGTTGATAAGTTGAGATTTGGTTAGTTTTGAGAGATTATGTGTGTTCATACTATATGTTGAGATGATTTTTTTCATGCTATATACTATGTTTATATAATTTTTTTATATCAATTTGTAGTGCGTTTAAATTATAAATTTGTTTGGGAATAATTTTTCCAAGACGATACTCCATCTGTTGAGAATGATTTTATAGTTTTTATAAGACGATATTCCATCTGTTGAGCTTTGAGGTGAAAAAAGTGATTGAGCCTCTAAAATATTGAAAAGTGAAACAATTTTTGATTATTATTTTTGATTATGATTTTTCATTATTATTTTTTATATATTTATTGATCCTTTATGGCTTGGGCATTTTTCATGTGTTTCTTTGTATTTAGATGGTTCTATTTCCCGGCTAATGTGTAATTCCTATTTCCACATGCAGGACATTGCCATTCTTTATTCACCATGTACTCGGTCTTGCTTTGTGTGATTGATTGCTTTCTTTCTTCTTCACTGAAATGTTTGATTGGTGTATGAATATTTTTTGGTCTTACCATTGTATATACTATATATTTATATATTCTTATGATATTTTATAGTGCGTTTAAATCCTTCATTGGAATCCAACTGTTAAAGTCATCACCATATCCCTTCCACTTCACCAAAGCTTGTTTCTTCTTATAATCTCTACGAATGACTTTATCAATACGAAAAACATCCTGCTTGGCTTTTAATAATTCAGGTTCATAAAAACTCCCTTGAATATCTTCACCTCTGAGATCCTTTATTTTGTATTGGATCTTATCAACTGTAAACACTTCTTCTGTCCAGTTTGGTGTATAACCCTTATTAAACACATTCCGTTTGTACTTAGATATTCGGACCTTATCACCTATTTTAAATTTTGGTTTCTGTTTTGATGTTTCCATATCACCATATAGATTGAAGTAAACTGTACCCTCATTCTTTTTCTTTGAAGCCTCAACCGGTGTCATTTTTAAGCTTGAATGTTTTGTGTTGTTGTATTGTTTTACTAGTTCAGGTAACATGTCTAGATACATCGTATTACCTTGAACTGTGAACTGTTTCCACATTTTGGATTTAATTGTCCTATTCCATCTTTCAACTACTGATGACTTCTCTTAATTCTCAGTTGAGTACATTTGTATCCCATTTTCCTCTAATAGGTCTTTCACATGTTTGTTATAGAACTCTTTTCCCTTGTCAACCCCATAGATAATGTGGCCTTCCTTGAATATTGTTTTGAATGCTTCATTGACAGATTCGCCTTTCTTATCTTTTAACGGAACGATCCAACCATATTTGCTGAATACATCGATAACCATTAGAAGATATCGGTAACCCTTATTCCATTTACTGAACTGTTGCATTTCAACTAGATCACTTGCCCATATTTCATCAATATGAGTTGTGATTACACGCCGCCGAGTGAAGTTGCGTTTTATGGGTGTATGTAACTCATCTGCTAATTTTTCTTGCCAGTTTTCTTCACTCGACGGCCGTTTTTTGGCTTCTTAACATCCATACCCAATTTTGACTTAGCTGCTATAGCGTTGCGAGCTATTGCATGTCCCCATTTTCTGTCGTTCCATGGAATAGCATCAAGAGCTTTGACCATCTTACGATCAGCCTCATTTTTGCACTTCGCTTAAACACCTTTTGGTTTATTACCACAAACTGAGTAATCAACATCATGCTGCATACTGACTGCATCTGTTCTACCTGTTGGTTGTTGATATATCTCAAGTATCTGACCAGTATTAGGATCAAACCTCAGTTGCTCTTCAAGAGGGTTTCCAGGCCCTGTATACTTATGTCCAGGCATCACAAAACCCTTTTTAGGTGCAACCTTGAGAATGGCATTATGGATGTCTAACCCTCCACCATAACCTTTCTTAATCCATGAGTTCTATGATCTGCTACCTCCAGCATCTTTGTAAGCCTTGTATTGTCTTTTGTATTCAGCAACCAAGGCTCTACCCTCTTTTGCACTCACTTCAGGTCCTTTGAACAATCCAGGTGCAGTGACAACATTCCAAGCTTTCTTCCAATCAACAAACGGAAATGGTATCGGTAATCCTATTCCTATCTGATAGCCCTCAGCTTATGAGGGCTCAATCAGTTTCCCAACTTTCTTCCTTTACCCAATATCTTTTTTGACATAACATCAGTGACTGGATCAATGATTTTGTCTAAATACTTTTGTCCCATTTCTTTCTTTTGCCAGTCCTTTAACAATAAGCTCATCAACTCCTGATCCTTGTTTCCCACTCTTCACGAATTTGGTCTTTGTTATCCCACATTCAGCACAAGTGCATTTCATCATAGTTCGACCATTTTTGGTTTTGGTATATCGTTCACTACCTGGAACGCATTCAGTTTGTTTCTACTGTTTTACGCAATATGATTTCACCATTTTATATATATAATTTAGATATTTTTGATATAATATTCAATGAATCTCTCATTATCCATTGTATCATGTATATTGAACACTTTTAATAAATCATAATATGAATTTCCTTTATTCATTTCATTCAAAAAGTATAAACAAAAGTATCCACATGTGGTTGTTCATATTTTGAATTTGATTATTTTGATGAAGCAGAATTAAATTCTTTCTTTTCACATGATTTAACATTTCTTGAAAAGGAGGCATTCCGAAACTGTCAAAATAATTTATCACACCATCTTTTACATAAGTTGCTACCCAATGGCTTCCACTCATATATGATGGTTCAAGATTGTAGATAAATAATGCTTGGTTATGATTATGTGGAACCTTCCCATCTCTTGATAGAACATCATTGATTGGGATGTTGAGATATCTGCATTTTAGCAGATCATGATTGCTTAAAGGGATGTCTTCATGGAATTTAGGTTTCACAGTATTGCCCCTAGAAGTGGAATTTGATTGAATAGGCTGTTTGGTCCTAATAGTAGACCCTTTCCTTTTTTTGTTTTTTTTTCCCCATACCAACTTGGTTGTCACCCCAACTGCCAAAAAACGGTGGCGACCTATATGCACCTATTCTCGGAGCTCCCTTTCCGCCTTTTGAAGGTGGGGTAGGTGATCCAATCTTGGGGGCACCCCTTCCGGTCAAAGCTTTTAACACCATTGGAATCCCAATACTGGCGAGTAAAGTGCCAAGGAAACCACCTGATTGTTTTTTGTTGGTTTTATAGGAACACCTGAACCTGTTTGAAGAGCGTCCAATATATCTTTCTTCTGTTTTACAGTTAGTAGGTGTTTGTTCGCAATAAGCTTATTGATTTTGTTTTGTGGAATGAGGAAACCTCCTGTTTGTCCTTTTCCAGGTATCTTTTGAACAATTTGGCTTGCACCTGCACTGGAGGCCCCTGCTAAAGCTGCCAATCTCATTGTTTTGGCAATGGTTGGTCCAAATGCACGCGCAAGAGCCAGAGCTGAAGTCAACAAACTACCACCTAGTTGCTTTCTGATATTGGTCTTAGAAAGCTTGATATCCATACCTTTATTCAATTTCCGATTCTTCTCCAATCTCTTCTTTACCATCGCTGGGACATGTAGAGTGTCGTTTCCGTGAAGAGAGTCATTCGTTAGCCTTATGACGAATGTTTCTCTTTTACGATAAGCATAACCAATATTCTTCTTCTGATTTTCTGATAGTTTAACATTTATTGCAAAAAGCTGAGTCATTTCTTGTATATAATATATGTTATATAATTTTTGATTATAAAACATATGCGAAATGAGGAATATACTTTTTATACTATGACCAATTCATTTCCTACCTTGTCGATTACGACTGTCTCTTCGTATAGGACGATAGCATGGACATTGAAATTTGCAGCACTATTTGCGCTCAGTTTGAAATCGAACCAACTCATATCTTTGTAAGTATTCACTTGTTCTGAAAGCCATTATATTATTATATTACATAATTTTACTCTACCTCCTTCTTTTCAAACCTGATCCTGATATCAATCTATCGATGATCATATCTGTACTTTCTTCTTGCTGTTTAATAGGTGGAACTATTTTAGCTCTTTGTCCTACATCACCAACTCTCATATTCCTAAGCTTTTTCATTATCAGGTCTCCTGACTTCTCAGATGTCTTTTTACCTACCCTTTCACCTGCTGATTTTAATGCCTTCTCACCTGATTTCTTGGCGAACTTTTTTACAACAGATGACGCAGCACTCTTCATTGGTTTGAAAATATTATCAACGATAATCCCTGATCCTACATGTTCATCCACAAAAATACCGAGTTTTGGATGATAAACCCTGGTGAATTCAAATTGTTTCATTATACTATTATGATATATATTTTTTCAGGATTAATGAAAAATATGTATCCGCTCCATTCAGGTTAATTAATCTCCTTTTTCCATCCGTAATGTGTATCCTGATACTGTTTATACTATTCTTGTTGATAGGAGTAAATGTAATTCTTCTCGGTTCAATGGTAAAGGAGTAACTAGGTTGAAGCACACTGGTTGAGAAGGAATAAATGATGTCTGTATCTTGACCTTCTACAAGTGAATCATTGATAAGGTCGCAGTGGATATTAAGAATGTCTGTATCTTGACTGAGATTAGGCACCTTTGGTCCTATATTCTGTTCATTTTTCAATATTTCTTTATCAAATCTAACTAGGTCATTGAAATTGCTTTCAGTTAAATCAAGTTGATAATTCTTGGCTAATGTGACTGTGACGCTAAATGTTGTATTATCAAATTCGAGAGTGATAGGATACTCATTATTATTAGCACCATCTTTGACAATCTTCGTTATGTCCTTGATGTATGTATCAAAGTCAGTATAGTTCCAGACTCCTGCTGGGAAAGTGATGTTGTGAAATGTTGAACCGTTATCAGAGCTGTACTTTATCAATTGATTGTTGTATGATGAATTTACATTGAACCATGTGAATGACATGTTAATGATTCGGTTCAAGCCAACTACATATTGAGAATCCAATATTATGGGCCTGTTGAATTTGGTTATAAAATTCTGAGGAGTTTTGTTTCCTTGATCTTTGACACTGTATGATGATAAAACAATCTCGCGATGCATGTATATATAATAACTTCACACAATTATACTTTGAAATACTGATTATACAATTTATTATATTGCTGTCTATTGATTGTTGACATTCTCAATAATGTGTCCAGTATATTAACTCCTGTATTTCTCATCTTAATTGATGTATTGCCTGCAATAACCTCACCAATAATCAATTCTAATTTCTTGAGAAGCTGCTTTACATCATTGAAAATTATAACATTTCCACCTCTCTGTCTTCTTCTTCGACCTTTGGTTCCAGAACCTGTTTTCAGTTTATTCTCATGATGAGTAATGTATTCATTCAATACAGCTCTACTAATGTCTAACCGTTTGTTTAACATCTGCCTCTCAGCTTCCGATATATCCCCCTTTTTGTATTTTTTTGTGATGTCTGCCTTGTAACCTTTGAGTTGATTCTACTTAAATTGTGCATTCTTTATTATTTTCTTAATATAATTTGCTCTTTCCTTTGGCGTCATTTCCGACTGATTAAGAACCTTATCAACACTCTCATAGTTAGTTAAACCTAATTCATTCAAATTTTCATTCTTTATATCTTCATCAGCTATTGTATGATCAACTTCTTCATCATCATTGTATTCAGGTGGCTGCTCCGGTTCGGGTGGCTGCTCTGGAAAATATTGGGGATCGACATATATCTCCTTCTTCCCTTCCAAAATATCCGCCAACGATTCTTCATATGTTGGAGGTTTTGGTACTAGTTGTTTGTCTTGCTGTGGTGGTACAGGTTGTTCATCGAAAAGATCACCCAAATTCATGTCTTCAACTACATCCTCGATATCAACACCATAATCTGGAACTTCCCCTTTCTTCAGTGGTCTTTTTTTCCTTTGAGCCATCCTTAAATCCAAATTACTGTCAATTACATCATCTAATTTACTTGTCACTGGTTTGAATACCTTCGCAAATGACTCTTGGCTTGTCTGCTGACCGATTTTATGTTGTGTGATTATATCATGGACATAATTGATTTTATTCCCTAATTTGGTTTTACTCTTTGCAAGTTCTTTCCATTTAAGTAAACTCATTTATTGTTATATTATTACGTTACATAAAAATGACAAATCATATATGAAAAACAACGTTGAACACCATGTTGAACACCGTGTTATATCGAATTAATATACTGATATAATATAATGAGAATACCGAATTTTGATGTTGAAGACGATGCAGGCTCAAACTTCAGACAACTATACGATTTCATGCCTCATCAATGTTTTCGGATGCTGATTTGCGGTCCAAGTCGTTCAGGGAAAACAAACACATTAATGCATATGATCTACAATCTGCTTTATTTTGATAAAGTTTATCTGTATGCCAAAAATTTAGAACAGTCCAAGTATCAGAATCTCATGGTTGTCTTTCAGTCGATAAGTGATGAGGTTGGTTATGATGTTATTGAAGCAAGAAATGATGAACCTATTCCGGTTCAAGATCTTGACTCTGACTCACAAAAAATCGTCATTTTTGATGATTATGTATGTGATAAAAACCAAAAACCATTAATCGACTATTTTATACGAGGTCGGCGTAAAAATTGCAGTGTGATTTATCTGAGTCAAAGCTACTATAAGACGCCAAAAGACATCAGATTGAATTGTTCTCACTTCTCCATTTATGAGTTTCCAAGTGCTAATGAGAAGAGTTTAATTTGCCGTGAAAACAGTATTTCAAAAGAATCATATGAAAAAGCAACCAAGGAACCATATTCCTTTGTATATATCGATAAGCCACGAAAATTCACCACCAAAAATTCCAAAAAATATAATCTATTAATATAAATGAGTTATTCAAACTGACTTTTAACTTCATCATCATCAGCCATTGGTAAACGTGGACTACCTGGGTTACCAGGTGTTGGATTCAATTTAACAGATGATGGTAATTATGCTATTGAAGGGAAGCGATTAACCAATATTGGTGAGTCTACTGGCGACAATGATGCAGTCAGTTTAAAGGTGTTGAAAGAACATACTAAAGTCAGTCAAAATAGTTATCATTTACAACCAAGTTTCCGATTTTATAAAGACTTTGGTGACAAGAGTCAATTAACTGTAAAACTGCCACCAAATACATCACCAAACCACTTTTTTCAAAATCATAAGACGCATAATGATGCTTATATAATTAAGAAAGAAGGTGATGATACTGGTTTTAGTGGAGAAGCATGGTCTAGTATAAAAATGAAAGGTAATCAATTGGAGAGTGGAAGTTACACTTCTATTTTTGAAATATTTGTTATTGGTAGTGCTGGTGGTTTTCGTGTTGATGATACAATAATTTTTAATGTCCATGGTGATAGTCATTATACGATTAATACATTCGATAGTGACAAAATATCTAATCAATATACTAAATCAATTATTCAATTCACTACTGATGGCAGAGCTGGAGTAGATGATGGGATAAAATTCCAAATTAGATATTATGGTTCTCAATACAATAAAAACATTAAATTTCTGTTTTATTCAAGAGTGGTGAAGGGTAAATACTCAACAACTTTCAATCACGCTATTTTTGATGTCAATGATGTCCAGGATAATCACAAGATTCTATATTTTGAGAGTTTGAATCTAAATAGTAATCTCATCAACGGTTTAGGTGATCCTATAAATGACTCTGATGCTACTAATAAGAAGTATGTTGATGGAGAAATAGCAAAAGTCCATGTTGATACTAATGTCTTGAAACTAGATGGAAGTAAAGCCATGACTGGTAATTTAGATATGGGTATGAATTATATTCTCTCTGTGGATAATTTAGATGATTACAAGGTTGATGATGCTTTGGAAGTCAGAGCCAGAGATTTGCGAAGCGTTGTTAACAAAGGATATCTGAATGAAAATTTTCTCAAAATAGTGGATAAAGACGGTAAAGAATATTATGATCTCAAACAGAATATAATAAAAAATTGTGAATCTTACTATGATGGACTTTTTGATGATCCTAATGACATTGTCAGCAAAGCTTATGTAGATGCTGAAATTAGTAAATAATCAAACTCTCCCACAAATCTCTTGAAATTAGATGGAAGCAGAGCAATGACAGGTGCTCTGAATATGGGTAATAATGATATTGATAATCTAAAAACTATTGTTGAAGACGATGGAGAAAATCCAAATTATGATCAAATAAAGCATAAAGCAGTTAATTTTGAATTGTTGAAGAAAACACGTGATTACGTAATGTGTGAAATAGCAATCAATGAATCAGATCTACTTCCAAAAGATGGTAGTGAGGCTATGGAAGGTGATTTAAATATAGCCAATCACAGTATCATTAATCTCAAAGATCCACAACCATCAGACAGTAGTTATGTAGCTTCTGTTAATTTCGTTAACAAAACTGTCAGTGATAGTAATACAATCATAAATGGTATAATTGATAAGAAAATAAAAGAATCAGAAGAGAATTCAATTAAGTCAATTGAAAAAGAAAATGTATTCAAAGAGTGATGGACAATGATGAGTTCAAAGAAGATGATGATGACATTCATAAATTGGAGTCCAGAATAAAAGTTTTCATTCAGTAAACAAAAATACTTATGAATTCAAGATTGATTACGATTCAGATATTGGTTATTATAGCACCAGACTATCAATTGATTTGGTATATTTACCCACCAACTCTTACACAATGGTTTATGAAATGTATGTGGAAGATGGTATCACCATTGATGAAATAAATGCGTCAAGTGGAACTCTCTCTGTGGGAAAGATCAATTCCAGAATAGATGGAACTAAGACACGAAGTATCATCCATTTTTCAAAAAACATCATCTTTCGCAGTTTTGATGATTAGATATTGACATCAGATTAAAAGGTAAAACCAATTCTCAGACAACCATTTATGTTGTTGTATATGGTGTCGCTGGTACTCAAAATGATGTATCAATAGGTTTATGGGATCGTCTCTACTATTTCGATGATGATTACTTAAAATTTGAGTTACCAATCGACATGGAGAACAAAAAGATAACTGGAGTTGCTGATGGTACTTCTTACGGTGAGGCTATCAATAAAAAACAATTAGATGCTTTAAAAACAACACCAACATATTATTATTATTACACAAATGAATTACAGCATAACAACTTAGGAGAAATCAAGTTCAAAGGTTTCAATAAATACCCTTTCACTGCTTCTAATAACAGTGAATATATTAGGACAGCAATCAGTGGTTATTATCATATAATGTATACCGATTCTTATAAAGGAGCATCCAACACATTCAAAATCAATGATTCATCTGCTGATAAAGATTTATTTTCTCTTCGTCTTAATACTAAATCAAAATGGACACCACTAATAATAAACGCAGTAATTGAAGTCAATGCCAATTCTTATTTGACTTTCTTATGAATGATGTGAATACCATTCTTGATGGAGCAGGATACAGCACATTTTATATGAAATATTTACACGCTTGAACTAAAATATCTAAACAATATATATATGAAAGAGTCGCGAAAGAGCATATTCAACTGGAATCATATTTCAGATGAACTAACAGAAGAACAGGTTGAATAATTAAAATCTTACTACCGCGCATATCACAAAAAGTGTTGGGCCTACAAACAAGCATTGAAACGTTTCAAAGAATGGAAATTATTGGGGAATTCATTATCCATCATATTTGCATCTGGAGGTTTAGCAAGCAGCATAGCGACTGGTGGCATCAGTTTGATTGCAATCAGTACAGCAGCACTTTTAATTCAAGGTTGGATGTCTCATAAAGCCCTTGATCTTAAGATCCAAAATTGTACTTATGCTTACCAAAGTTATCAACATCTTCTGAATGAGATAAAGGATATGATGAGAAGTGGAAATTACAATTCATCTCATATTCATAATACAATGAAGAACATTGATGATTATGTGACAGACAACAGTCCCATTGTTGATAAGTATCTCAGTAAATACGATGAAAAATTTACTTGTTAATTATCAACTGGATTCTATCACCTATCAATGATATAACCTTTTCCCAATATTGTTTATAATCTTTCAATTTTCTCTTTGATTTCGTCACTTCGATATCATTGTGAGGAAGTCCGATCATCTTGAATAATTGCTTTATAATAAATTTAGTAGTATAGTAGTTGGGGGTACCAGCGCCCTTTTCAAATCAACGACTCTATCACTTTTTGTACATTTTTCAAATCAGCAGCTTTATCACTTTTCAAATTAAATTAACAGCTCTGTCACTTTTTTCAATTACTATAATCAAAAATCATAATCCAAAAATCATAATCAAAAATCATAATCAAAAATCATAATCAAAAATGATAATCAAAAATCATAATCCAAAAATCATAATCAAAAATCATAATCCAAAAATCATAATCAAAAATCATAATCCAAAAATCATAATCCAAAAATCATAATCCAAAAATCATAATCAAAAATCAGAATTAAAAATCAGAATCAGTATTTAGAGGCTCAAACACTTTTTCATATTAAAAATCAATAGATGAATATCTTTAAAATCCTTCTAAACAGATGGAGTATCGTCTTACAAAAATTATTCTCAAACAAATTTACAATTTAAACTCACCTAAATTTACTGAAAACATATAAAGTTAAATTTATCTAACCTATATATATAAGCACAAAAATCCAAATGCAAGATCAATCATCAAAAGCCGCTGCAAACAAAAAGAAACAAACAACCCAAAAAAGTAAAAAGCAGACAACGTCTTCTAAAGTGACTAAGACTAAATATCTCTCAACTGCTAAACAATTGGGATTCACTTGGAAGGATCTCCACAATAAAAATACAAGACAAAATGTCATTAATGAAGTATTGGAGTATGAAAAAAATATGTCATATGATGATATCATCAAACAAGCTATGCAAGACACTGCAAACATAAATATTAAAAATGCTAAATACCAACGACGTATCAATAAGATTAATAGAAATTGGAATCGTATAACCAATCAAAAACCAGTTCCAAAACTGAGGACTAAAAAACCAATTCCAAAACCAGTTCCACTACCAAGGACTAAAATAGAACAAGTTGCTGAAGCTCTAAAAGGCTACACGCACTCTTTCGAAATTGGTATAAAAGATGACCAAAATCCATTATCACAATTTCAAGACACTAGACTGGCTATCAAAAATCATATCAATAATTTCATTAAATCAATAAAAGGATTAAAATTTGTTGAAACATTAAAGGTAACATTTGAAAAAGCTGTTGGTGACCGCCATACAACTAAAACAGCTTACTTCAATTGTAAACCTCAAACAGTTATTAATGAAGTGGAAATCAGTGAATTGCTTGAAACATCTTCACAGCAAATCTTAAACATCATTTCTCAATGGATATCTGAAGGTTCTGGTTGGACTATTGAATCTGTTGACAATCACTATATTAATATTGTACAATATAAGCCAACTGAGGGCTCATCATACATTGAACTGCCAAAAGAACTATTAAACAACCCCAAAAAAGGATTAATCAATATGAAAAATGAGGATAATAAATGTTTCCGATGGTGCCACATCAGACATTTAATCCACAAAATAAAGATACACAAAGGATTAAAAAATCAGATAAGGAATATATTGAAAATCTTAATTACTCTGGAATTGAATTCACAGTGACAATCAATCAAATAAATAAAATTGAGAAACAAAATAAAATCAATATTAGTGTCTTTGGTTATGAAAACAAACAATCATATCCTATCTATGTGTCAAAAGAAAAATATGACAAACATATGGATTTATTATTAATAACTGAAAATGAAAATAAGCACTATGTATTAATCAAAGATTTTAACAGATTCATGTTTAACAAAACAAAACATAATGAAAGGAAGCACTTTTGTAAATACTGTCTGCAGTGCTTCAGCTCAGAAATAGTATTAAACAATCATAAAGAAAATTGTATACAAGTCAACGGAACGCAGGCAGTTAAAATGCCAAACAAGGATAATAACATATTAAAATTCGACAACTTTCATAAACAACAACCAGTACCATTTGTGATTTATGCTGATTTTGAAGCTATCACTGAGAAGATATTAGGTTGTCAACATAGTAATAAAGAATCATACACAGAAGCTTACCAGAAACATACAGACTGTGAATATGGTTATAAAGCTGTATGTTGTTCTAATGATAAATATAGCAAACCAGTGAAAATATATCAAGGTGAAAAAGCAGTTTACAAATTTATGGAAGCAATGTTAGATGAACTAAAATATTGCAAAAAAATTAGCAATCAAAGAATTCAAAGTAAATATTAAAGATTTCAAAATACCTGTTATATTCCATAATCTTCGGGAAGGTATATCGGACAGAACATTGGCCTTTTAGATGACCTAATGAACTTTACCGATGTCAACAAAATCCCTGGAATTCTTCTTTTTATAGACTTCGAAAAAGCCTTTGATACTTTAGAATGGAGCTTCCTCCATCGAGTCCTAGAAATTTTTAACTTTGGGCCTAAGATTAGAAAATGGATCTCGATTCTCTACAACGATATCGAAAGTGGAGTGATGAACGGCGGGTACATGACAAATTATTTTAAGGTCTCTAGAGGTGTGCGGCAAGGATGTCCGTTAAGTCCTTTTTTATTTGTGCTTGCAGTGGAAATTCTGGCACTAAAACTCCGTCATGATCCCGACTGTAAGGGCATCACACTACCTAACTCGCGAGAAGCAAGATTGACACAATTTGCAGATGATACAACTTTGATTTCAAGCTCCGTAACATCTCTTAAGGCATCACTTCAGATAATCAGTAGCTTTGGTTTATTATCGGGCCTCAACCTGAACAAAACCAAAACAAAAATAATGTGGATCGGTTCCCAAAAAGGCAATAAGGATAAGATTATGGGTTTCAAATGCATAACAGAACCGATTAAGGCTCTTGGCGCGTTCTTATCGTATGATGGAGACAAAAACAATGAAGAAAATTTCTTCAATAAAATTCGTAAAATGAGGCCGAAACTGCACATTTGGCAAACACGCGATCTCTCACTGTACGGTCGTTCAATGCTGGCGAAGACAGTAGGTGTCTCTCAATTGATTTATGCAGCATCAATGTTAACAGTCCCTGAACCTGTGATCCAGAAAACGCAAGCTGAACTTTTCGCTTTCTTGTGGAGGAAAAAAAAGGATAAAATAAAGAGACAGATTATTTATCAATCAACATCTGACGGAGGCTTAAATTTTATAAACTTCCGAACAATGGTCGAATCGTTACGGTTGAGTTGGATTGGCAGACTTCTAGATGGCACAGACGCCAACTGGAAGGCTATTCCTGATCTTTTTTTCAGGAAACATGGCGGTCTAGCTTTTTTATTAAAGTGCAACTACGATATTAATTTATTTCAAGCAAACTTCCCCCTATTTTATCGTGAACTACTAGGATATTTTCAAGAATTGAGCAGTGCATACGGAGGAGAACCAAGAAAGAAATTTATTCTCTGGAACAACAAGGATATAACAATTGATCAAAAAATACTGTTTTGGAAAACGTGGTTCGACCGTGAAATTTGTTATGTGCAAGACCTCCTCAGTGAAGACGGAAAATTTTTATCTCTTGACGAATTCAATGGAAAATTGGGCTTGAAAGCTAATTTCCTGGAATATTTTCAAATTACCGCTGCCATACCAAGTTCACTGAAGAAAGCCGCACTGCTAACCCCAATCTCTAGTGAATTCCTTTTCTCAACCCCCGATCTGCTCTGTTTATCCGAAGAGACTACCTTATCATTGCCTAAAATGCGTTGTAAACACTACTATAAACTATTTAATGAACGCTCAGTGTCGGAACCTACCGGAATAAAAAAATGGAAAGAACAATTCCCAAACAGTCTTCTTGACTGGAGACGCAATTTCACCAAGATATATCAGATTACTAAAGACAACAAACTTAGGCAATTTTTATTTAAAATATTACACAGGATAATCATTACCAAAAAGGAACTTAAAAAATTCAATATTGCAACCGACGACCATTGCAATTTATGTTCCAAGACAGATTCTATAATGCATACATTTCTAGAGTGTGATGTCTCTATTTCATTATTTTCAAACACCATAAAGTGGTTCAACGCTATACACAAATTAAATGTGAGTCCTTCTGCTGAACAGATTTTGTTCAACATGACTGATGAAATAGTTCCGTTGACCTCCACCCAAAAGCGCCGACTGGATCTTCTCTTGCTGTATATGAAACACTACCTCTATTCGTGCAAGGTTTCTTCTAAGAACCCCATAATGTCTGAGCTGCAAACCAAACTTCAAATGCAATGGATAATAGAGCACTGCTCACTAACTTGATTTTGCATTCCCCCCCCTCCTATATGCGTAATTACGGCGTAAGTATTTTATGTAGAATTATCGAGCAAGCATTTGTATTGTTAGTATTGTGAGTGATCATATTTCTTTATATATATTGTAAGTTTATGTATTAGTTTTGTACATAGTTAATGGTGGATGTGTAATAATTAGTGTAAGTAGCTGTGTGAAAAAAAAAACTAAGTAGTTTAGCTAATTGTAATTTACTAGAAGTAGTAGTAGTATCTGTGTTAGTATTGTATAGTGTAGTGTCTTGTAGCAATAGTAGTACCTAATAGTAGTGGTGTAAGTATAGAATTGTATTGTATTGTTAGTAGTGTAAGCAGCTGTTGTTGTACTTTAAATAGTGTAAGTAGCCGTATTGTTTTGTAAGTTACGTAAATGATTCTATTTGTGAAAATAATAATAATAATAATAATCTCCGTGGATATTACTCTCATTTTATTATGCAAGAGATTGGAGCTATTGTTAAAAATAACACACACATTAATAAGAAAGGAGAGAAGCAGCAGATGACAATCAATGCCATTCGAAAAACTAATTAATAATCTGCCGAGAGAATCATTAAAATATACAGCTGAAGTTTTCAAAGATCAAGAGCTAAATATGATGGCTAGAAAAGGAGTATATCCATATGATTATATGGACAGTTTCAATAAGTTTAAAGAACAGCTTCCACCAAAAGAAGAATTCTACAGCATACTCAACAATGAACATATATCAGAAGATGATTACAAACATGCCCAAAATGTGTGGAATAAATTTAATTTGAAGAATATGGGTGAGTACCACGACTTATATTTGAAATCAGATATCTTACTACTAGCTGATGTATTTGAGAATTTCAGGAAAACATGTTTGGAATATTATAAATTAGACCCATGCCATTATTTCACATCTCCAGGTTTTTCGTGGGATGCAATGTTGAACATGACTAATATTAAGCTGGAATTGATGACTGATATTGATATGTTTCAGTTCATTGAAAAAGGTTTACGAGGTGGGATTAGTTACATTGCTAACAGATATGGTGAGGCAGACAATAAATACATGAAAGAATACAATAAAAAAGCACCATCAAAGTATATTATGTATCTTGATGCAAATAACTTATACGGTTGGGCTATGAGTCAGTATCTCCCAACTGGTGGATTCAAATGGATGACGCAAAAACAGATTGATAAGATAAACCTAGCCAAATACAACGAAGGCAGTAAGAAAGGTTTCATAGCAGAAGTTGATCTTGAGTATCCACAAGAATTACATGATCTTCATAATGATTACCCACTTGCAGCAGAGAAGATCAGGGTCACTGAAGATATGTTATCAAAATATTCTAAGAAGATTGCAAAGAAATTTAGTATATCAACCGGTCTGGTCCGCAAGCTTATTCCAGCATTGGCTGATAAAGAAAAGTATGTATTACATTACAGAAACCTTCAATTATATATTGATCTTGGTTTGAAGGTAAAGAAGATTAATAGAGTTTTAGAATTTGATCAATCCCCTTGGTTGAAACAGTATATCGACTTTAATACTGAGAAACGGAAGAATGCTAAGAATGCTTTTGAAAAGGATTTCTTCAAGTTGATGAATAACAGCGTATTCGGGAAAACGATGGAGAATATCAGAAAGCGAGTAGATGTTAGATTGGTTACTGATGAAAAGAAACTATTGAAATTAACCAGTAAGCCTACTTATGTTAGTAATAAGATCTTTAATGAGAATCTAGTGACCATACACAAAATCAAAGAAACGCTTACTCTAAACAGGCCGGCATATGTGGGTATGTGTATCTTAGATTTGAGTAAGACTTTGATGTATGATTTCCATTACAACTATATTAAAGACAAATATGGAGATAATGCTAAACTATTGTTTACTGATACCGACAGCTTAACATATGAGATTGAAGCAGAAGATGTATACCAAGACTTCTGGAAGGATATAGACAAATTTGATAATAGTGATTACCCAGAAAATTCACCATTTTATAATAAAGATAATAGGAAAGTAATTGGTAAAATAAAAGATAAAGCCGCAGGAGTTCCAATCACTGAGTTTGTAGGCTTACGATAAAAAATGTATAGTTACATGAAAGATAATCAACAAGGAGGAAAGACTGCTAAAGGAATTAAAAAGAATGTCATCAAAAAGGACATCAAACATGAAAATTATAAAGACACACTCCTCAAAAGCAAGCAGATGTATCACAAAATGAAAACAATTAGAAGTGAGAAACATCAATTAGGCTGTTATGAAATTAATAAAGTATCACTTAGCTGTTTTGATGACAAAAGATTCTTACATGAAGATGGAATAACAAGTTATGCATACGGGCATAAAAATATCAAACATTTTCAGAAATAACATTGGTCCCAGTATTGGTCCCAGTATTAGTCCCAGAATTGGTCCCAAGTTTTATTCCAACAATTTCCATAATTTTCATATTGGTCCCAATACTAATTCAAGATTTTGGTTCCAGACTGATTTCCCGGGTATTTGTCTTGGTTCCACATTTTATTCTAACATTGGTCCCAGTACTAGTCCCAGTATTGGTCCCAGTATTAATCCTAGTATTGGTCCAGGACCGATTTCCGAGGTTTTGGTTCCATATTTAATTCCAATATTTTTATTCCTAAATTTGGTTTTACTTTTTAAATTATTACATTTCATAAAATGACAAATCATATACAAAAAACAATGTTTAACACCATGTTGAACACCTTGTTGAACACTATATTGAACACTTTGTTGAACACCTTGTTATATGGTAAAGACAATGTGGTCTCAAACTTTAGACAACTATATGATTAACAACATCAATCACAACTACCATCATCAGTTTTGATTCTATATACTATTCACAACTAACATCATCAGTTTTGATTCTATATGCTATTATAAGATTTTATCTCAACTTATCTCAACTTATCTCAGTCACAACATCAAACTCAACATCATGCAGACGCTGACGTAGACGCTGACGTAGACGCTGACGTAGAACGAAACGTAAAATGTTGAGTTTTGTATACGATTTGTCAGCTATTTTATTGAAATTTTATGTAATATGATTGTATATGATGATAATACCAAACTATGATATTGATGATGATGAGGTATTAAAATTTGAATCAGTTACTAGTAAATCAAATGATGTAGATAATGAAGATGTGGTACCAAAATTTGAACTAGTTAGTAGTAAATTAGATGATATAGAAGAAAAAGCTGTGAATGAAGTTTTACAAGACTTATGTTTGATGAATTATGAAGAATTGAATGATTTATTGACGAGCAAGCCTAAAGCTGTTAGGGAGAATTTGAAAAAAGCTGAAACCATCAGGAAACAGATGAAGGCTAATAAAGCGAACAACACAATAAAGTTGAGAAAAAAATTTAATCACAAATGATATTTGGAAAAATAATAAAAATAAAATAGAAAAAATAGGATTGATTCTCAATAAGTACATCAGTTATTACAACAAACAATTGAAAATAAATGAGAGCGGAAGAAGAAAACAGAGAGGTGGAAATGTTGTGTTTTTCAATGATGAAGGCCAGCTTCTCAAGAAATTAGAATTAATCATTGGTGAAACCATTGCGGGTAACACATCAACTAAAGCAAAAAATGATGGAGTTGATATTTTGGATAAATTATTGAGAATGTTGATTATAAACAAATCACAGTATGACAAGATATATGACAAATATTTTAAATAATGATTTTATAAACATATTTTATATCAGTCAATATAGAATATGTATATACAAAATTTGAAATATTATTGTTAATAGTTATTTTAATTTGATGGTATTTCTTCT
>CM042746.1:24552477-24558403 GCA_022496165.2 Catalaphyllia jardinei | reverse complement strand
CGAGGATAAGCAGGCTGATCCGCAGAAGAAATACGTTGTCAAGAGTTGCAGTCCTCTCTTTAAATTGAACCCTTTCCTGGATTGCAGTGGAATCTTGCGAGTTGGAGGGCGTTTGAAACAGGCAAACATGTCAGATACCATCAAGTTTCCGGTAGCTCTGCCAAAGAAAAGTCACATTACAGACCTCATCATTAAGCACTGTCATGACCAAGTAGAGCACCAAGGGAGAGGTACGACCCTCAATGAAATTCGTTCTAGAGGATTTTGGGTCATCGGTGGATCTACTGCAGTAGCCAAATGCATCTCTAACTGTGTCACGTACAGCAAGCTTAGAGGAACGGTACAGCAACAGAGGATGGCAGACCTCCCAGTTGATCGTTTAGAACCGGCACCGCCCTTCACATATTGCACATATTGATTACTTTGGCCCATGGATAGTTCAAGAAGGAAGGAAGTCAATCAAGAGATATGGAGTTATCTTCACCTGTATGGCATCGAGGGCCATACACTTAGAGTCCTCAAACACGATGGACACTCATTCATTTATAAACGCCTTACGTCGTTTCATCTGTCGCAGAGGTCCAATTCGACAACTACGAAGCGACCAGGTAACCAACTTTGTTGCAGCCAAAGGAGAACTGAAGGAGGCACTTAAGGAATTGGATCATGACACGATAAGATCAGAGTTATTAAAAGAGAACTGTGACTGGTTCGTCTTCAAGATGAATGTGCCATCAGCCAGTCTGGAGGTGTCTGGGAAAGGCAGATCCGAACCGTTCGAAGTGTAATGTCTGCACTCCTGGAGAAAAACGGTGCTCAGTTAGATGATGAAGCCCTCAAGAAGCTTCCTTTGTGAAGTAGAAGCAATAGTCAACAGCCGTCCATTAACTGTTGATAATCTGAACGACCCTGACGCTTTGAATCCGCTGACTCCAAACCACTTGTTGACTATGAAGTCCAAGGTGATTCTTCCTCCACCAGATATGTTCCAGTCTCCAGATCTCTACTCTAGAAAGCGCTGGAGGAGAATCCAACATCTAGCAAACGAGTTTTGGTGCCGCTGGAGGAAAGAGTTCCTTTTAACCCTCCAACAGCGTCAGAAATGGAACTACCCTAGACGAGACCCTGCTGTCAACGATGTTGTCATCGTCAAGGACGACAACCTGCCTAGGAACTGCTGGCAGCTTGCGCGTGTTTCAAGAACAGACGTTGCCAAGGATGGTCACGTACGTACAGTTCAGGTTGTTCTGGGTGATCCTGCTCTTAGTGCTGATGGTCGCAGAACGAGACCGGTCAGATATTTGGAGCGCTCGATTCAGAAGTTGATCCTGCTGCTGCCGAATAATGCTGCTCCCGAGTGAAGACCAGGGATAGATCCCCGACGAGGAGTCATTACTGAACAATAATTAATTCCAATATATTGTACAATTAGTTGTAGTTGATTCATTGTGATTTTCGTTAGTGAAATATTCTATTTCAGGGGAGCCATGTTACGGTTTTGATTTTTCTTTTTTATTTAGCTTTGCTTCTCATTTCCGATATTTCTTTTGGTTACCTTTATTTCATCTTTTCGTTGCGCAAAGGCTCCTGGTATAGCTCACGTTTGTAAGCCACTAGGTGGAATCGTGTCTCGCGTATACAAGATCAAAGGTTTTGCAAGGACGTTTTTTATCGTTTCTTGAGGTCTAGCAATTCTTCTTGAAGGCTTTACTGTGTGAGCTAGATAGGTAAGTAGGCAATCTTTAAGTTTATTGTTGTTTCGCTCGTGTCACTTCGCTTTAGGTGAACAATTTAGGTTCTGTTTAGTTTCGCTTGGCCCCACGTGCTTATGTCCTTTAGGAGCATTCTAGCGTGCTTTTATGTTATAAATATTTCATTAGTTTTCAGTATATTGGTCCCTAGTCTAATTATTAATAGGCATTCAAATTTGGATTATTCGTTATCGTTGTATTGTTTTTACGAGGAACATGCACTTTCGTTGTTCGTGATGTATGTTGTGGGTTCCGCCTCCATTATGAATTCTGAGCAGAGGTTTTCCTTTATAAATCGCCGTTGTTCCTCCGTATGGTCTTTCATTTCATAGTAATTATCTCTTAGTTGTTCCTTTTATATGTTCATAGTAGTAATTTTAGTTATGTAATTATTTTTAGTTTACGAGAATCATCGACGTTGGCAAGAAATAAACGATCAGTGTGATTGGAACTTTCATCGCCTCCAGAGTTGATTCTTATGTAAAATATGGCCAACTGAACCTAGACGCTTCGCAGAAATATCTCGTTTGTCGTAGCTTCAACCACACACAGGGCTATCTTCTGTTATGTATTTGGGGTAGCTTGGTTAAATTCCAGGGGGTTGGGGTTGTTTCAAAGGCATGCTTTGTGCTAGACTGGATTTGAAGAGTGTTTGCACCGGGACTTATCCTCCTGTCTTTCAAAGCTTTGCGTCTCTCTCAAATGGAGGAGGGTTCGTTTCTAACCAGGTGTGGTGTTGTTGCCCAGACACAGGGCTAACTTGTGGTATGCATTTGGGGGTAGCTTTATTAAATTCTAGGGGGGGGCGAAGGGGTTTCAAAGGGCATGCTTTGGCTAGACTGCGGATTTGCCGAGTATTTTTTACCGGGCGTTATACCTGTCTTTCGGAGCTAAGTGTCTCCCTCAAATGGAGTGGGTTTGTGTCTAGCTGGATGTGGTGCTGATGCCCAGGCAGAGGGCTATTACCTCTAGGCTAGCCTGGTTTATTAGCCTACCTTGTCTATTTAATTTTGAATATTGATCATTTAAATTCCTTTTTCCTTTTCAATGGGATACCCAGCGACTCTTTTCTGTAAAATATCTGTCAAGAGATTAAAATGTTGCATATTATTATATGTGCAAGATAGTCTTGAGGTATATCCGAGCGTTCTGATGGGTTCTTTCTTGGTCGGGATTTTGCCATACGGACCATTTCCATGGAAACGGTCATATGCTGTGAACTTTTTTTTGTTTTTGAAAGCCGGCAAATTCAACTTGAAAACGTGTAAATAATCTCACTTTCGCAAAGAAACTACCAACAAGATCGATATTTTACGGGGAAAACAAATATGCACGAGGCGAATTTTATTATCGTTAAGATCTAGTGCAAAGACTTAATCAGGCATCGGAGAACGTGAAGACGATTTTATAAAGAAGCAAAAAAGTGGAAATACAAATAAGAAGATGGCTACTGATCTGAACACTCTTCTCCACTAATTGTTAGGTAACGGTATGACAAATGAAGGAGTTAAAACCCTACCTGCAACGGAGCTTGACCACTTCTTTCAACAGAAATTTATTTTATGAACAAACGCAGGAAACACGGACAAGAGCACGAGCCAGCAACAATTTCCAATTTTCAACGCGGAATTGTCCAGAATGAAAAGCAGCGTCGAACTGTTATCGAGACGACGAGGATTGACTTTCAGACTGTTTCTTCATTAGCTGAGTATATGTTTGAATGACAGCAACCAGCTTTGACATTTCTTCATCCATATTTTGCGATGCGCAAGTTAAAATATTCCATGCAGGATCAACAGAAACCATTTTCCGAATTTCATCAAGCTGCAGCTGTGGAGACAAATCGTTCTTGAAGCCTTGTTTATATTTAACTTGATTTATGTTCATTGAATTTGTTTTCAAACTCGTGGTAGACTCGTGGCAGCTTGTTCTCTTTTAGTTGCTCGTGTCATGAAAAACACACGGAGGAAGCTCTTTGAATTCATGTGACCGAAAGTGCGTTTTAACAGAAAACAAACAAGCATCACCCGACTGTCCCATACAATAAACTACTTACTAACCTAGCTAGCTCGAGCCGTACCGGGGAATATTGGCCCTCAGTCGCTCAGCCCTTATAATTTTAGAAAATCTTTAAATGTTGAAGTTCCTTGACCAAGAACGGAAGTGGGCAGATCTTCCTTTCAACACAGAGCCGCATTAACCTGGAACCTCCTCCCTGATGACATCAAAAACTGTTCTAGCTTAACTACTTTCAAGAGGAAAATCAAGGAAAGTAAGAATATTCTAAAATCAATTAGTTTTACTAAAGCTTCTTGCAGTATTTCGAACAAATCCTTAGCTTATTGTCATTAGTATTTCCACCATTCTACACTAGAATTTAAGAAATAGAAAACATGTACCGTGTTTGTATCGAGTTATACAAACACGAGTGGAAGTTTGGGAGAACGAGAAATGCTGTGGGAACACGAGCCGCAGGCGAGTGTTTCCACAGCTTTTTCGAGTTCTCCTAAACTTTCACGAGTGTTTGTAGAACTCGATACAAACACGGAGTACATGTTTTCTATTTCTTTTAGAAACACCACGACGAGAAAAAGGAGAAAACTTGTTAACTTTGATTATCAAAATGTAAATTCTCTTTGCACGCGCCATCACTACGTCAACAGCGCGCGCTAGTTCTGTGTCTACATCGAGTTATACAAACAGGATTTTTAAGCAATCAACGCGCGTGCTTTCTTAGGACTGTTTTCTAAATATATATATTTGTTTTGATTGGTTATTTAAATTATTGTTATTAATATATATTTATCGTAACTATCATCATTTATTTTTTACATGATTAATTGACTTATCACTTAGATAGTGCAGGTCCACGTCAGGACTTTTGTCTTGCCAATTTTGTAGTTGTATAACCTGCTTTACCAAATAAATTATGTATGTATGTATGTATGTATGTATATATGTATGTATATATGTATGTATGTCGTTTTGTACGGACCTCGCTACGTTCGGTCCGTACTGCCACGACCTCGGGCCAATATTCCCCGGTACTGCCCTCGCACTTGGTTAGTAAGAGGTTATTATTTTCTACTGCTTTAGGAAGGTTAAAAATCTGGTTATGAGTCATATACTAATTTCGAAACTTTGCTAATGAATTTCCATGATTTTATGAACTTTAATTAATTTTTCATTTCACTTAGGTTAGGCTCCTAAGCATAAGCAAACAAGTGTAAAATTTTTGGATTCTAAAATGTAATGTTCCTAACAGAAATCAATTGTAGTCTTAACTTTCTTGAAACGTTTTAGTGTATCTACTCTTTTCTAGAAAAGAACACTGAAGCCCTTGTAAACGGGTACACAAAATTGTATAGAAAAGAACACTGAAGCCCTTGTAAACGGGTACACAAAATTGTATAGCGACGCTTTGAATGCTTTTAAAAATACTCTGGATAGCCTAAAGTGTTTAAAATCGATTAGGAGATAATCGTCCCTGCTAAAAGAGCTTACGTTATTAAAATAATATATAAATTTAAGCCAGCCTAAAAGCGTAACTCCTTGGCTAGGTTGTTCAGAGCCCGACTAAGCTAACCCAGGAATAGGTAGAGGATTTGAGTTTTGTAACTTTGCGGTGAGGTTTTCTGCTAATTGTTTGGCTTTCTGTTTTGAGTTTTATAATCACCATATACACAAAACAAGGCAGTAAAAAACATTTTAAGTTATAATTCGAATAAATTTTAATCCTGGGCTCGCGTTAACCGATTGCCGAACAATTCTGCGTTGTTTTCAACAAGTTAACCAGACATGAGCCCGCGATCCAATCAAAAATCAGCACTTGGTCAGCGGTCAACTTCCAGAAACACGTGACCTTGAGGAGTTGTAGACTTGAGCCCGCGAAATGGTCACGTGATACTGGTCAGCAGATACCTGGTTTTGACAGGTGTCAATTGATCGTAACATGGATGTCCAGTGCTAAAGAAGTACATGGTAAGCCAAGGCTGCATGTCTCTGTCAACCTGTTATCTGGAATGTGGCCGCCATGTTGTGCTACATCCACCGCCGCTGTCGTTGTCGTCGTACGAGCAATGCCACGAGCAATGCCGCGAGCCATGATAAACGTGAGAAAATCAACTCATGGGTTTCCCTTTCTTTCCTATGAGTATGGGGCTCCGCTTGGCGGC
>CM042746.1:24539977-24544977 GCA_022496165.2 Catalaphyllia jardinei | reverse complement strand
CAGCGTGCGAATTGAGGTTGTCGGCTATTACGGTACGGTTCCAATAACAAAACCTCCCGAGAGAGAGCAATGTCGTGGTTTTTGGTCCATTCCATTGCCATACTAAAGGAAGAGAAAGTAGAATTTCAATCAAATCTTTGGCACCATTTTTATTAAAACAATCGTAAAAGACGAGTCGAAGAAAAATGACGCCAAATGATATAAATAATGCAAAATCGTTTTCCAAAGCGGTCCTAAACTGCCACCGATTAATTTGACCCGATAAAAATCAAGGTTAAATGAGAAATAAAGCAATACGCAGCAAGGAAATTTACCCAAATTTACTTACTTTTCGGATTCCTTCTGAAGACTTGACGCTCATACAAAAATTCTCTTTCTGCTCGGTAAAACTGAATTATGAAAACAAAAATGAACCAGACAGTTCAGGAATCTATTTTTTACAATAATGTTGCAAATTTAAGGCAAGCCATGTTAATTTAATGGAAAAATTCGAAAAAATAACTCACCTTTCTGAGAGGCCGCCAAAATAGACTTCGTCGCCGCCACAACTGAGGTGCAGGCCGTCAAGTGGCGTGACATTTATGCAAATTAAAACTCAGACCGTGCGAATTTACTTCCGGTTGCCGTCGTCCTAGGCCGCGTCCAGGGTATCTTAAGGTCCCTAGTGATGGCAGTGGTGGCGGTGCTACTGATTTTTTGAAATCCGTCAGGACAACACGGACCCCAAACAAATCCCGAAGAATTTAATCAGGATCATACTCTTCGCAGTCTTTTCTTTTTCCCTGTCGGGTTCTTGGCACTCTTGGCCAAACTTTTCGCTCCAAATAGCGTCGTTTTTGTGCCCTCACGAGCTCCGGATTCCTCTTCCTCCATTGCCTCAACATGACCTGGCTCTTGTCTTTATTTTGGGTGTAATATCTTTTCTTCTGTTCACGAACTTTACCTGGATTTTCTCGTTTCCACTCTCTCACGCGCTCTCTTGCTCTCTCTCTCTCTCTTTCGTTTCAGTGCTGCTGCGGAGGTGGCAGGCATGGTTTCAAAAACTTGAACAGTTAAAAAGGTATAAAAGGCGCTCTATACACACACAAAGATGCAGATTGACGCGATGCGCTACGGTTGACTCTTATACAACATTGTTTAACTTCAAGCAAGAAACTAGGAAATGCTGAATTTGCATGATAAATTAGCACCTCTTTGTTTGTTTTGTTTTTTTTGGTAGAAAGCAAAGAAATGAAACCACTAAGAGACTAAAGTTTTAAAGTCGAAAATGCTTTTCGTTTTACTTTCTTAAACACCCGAAATAATTCTCTGTTAACAAATTATCTTATCGTTTTAACTTAACGCTTATTCCTGAGGGACTTGAGTTTTAAAATTGAAAATGATTTTCGTTTTACTTTCTTAAACACCCGATATAATTCTCTGTTAACAAATTATCTTATCGTTTTAACTTAACGCTCATTCCTGAGGGACTTGAGTTTTAAAATTGAAAATGCTTTTCGTTTTACTTTCTTAAACACCCGAAATAATTCTCTGTTAACAAATTATCTTATCGTTTTAACTTAACGATCATTCCTGAGAGACTAAAGTTTTAAAGTTCAAAAGCTTTTCGTTTTACTTTCTTAAACACCCGAAATAATTCTCTGTTAACAAATTATCTTATCGTTTTAACTTAACGCTCATTGCTGAGAGACTAAAGTTTTAAAGTTGAAAAGCTTTTCGTTTTTCTTTCTTAAACACCCGAAATAATTCTCTGTTAACAAATTATCTTATCGTTTTAACTTAACGCTCAATCCTAAGGGACTAAGTTTTAAAGTTTAAAATGCTTTTTGTTTTACTTTCTTAAACACCCGAAATAATTCTCTGTTAACAAATTATGTTATCGTTTTAACTTAGCGCTCAATGCTAAGGGACTAAAGTTTAAAAGTTGAAAATGCTTTTCGTTTTACTTTCTTAAACACCCGAAATAATTCTCTGTTAACAAATTATCTTATCGTTTTAACTTAACGCTCATTCCTGTGGTAAAACCACATATTCTGTAAAACGGTAACTTCAGTCCTAAGGACATTTTCAGGTAGTAGTAAACCTTTATTCTAATTAGGGTAATCATTTCAGAATACTTAAAAGTATATATATTATCCACAGGAGCCCTAATAAAACTAATATGTAAGTAAGTCAGTTCTTACTGCAGGTAAATATATAATATCATTTGCTACTTCTTCTTTGTCTTGAAATATTTTCCTTAAACTGCGGTTCTTTAATAACGAAACTTAACTTGGTCTAAAAGTATTTTCTTTATTAGCACATCAAAGCAAAACAGCAACAGCAAAGGAAAGCATCAACACAAAGCGTCTGAGTCTTTACAACATTTATTGAATAACACGAACTCCAAAGGGAGAATTGATTCCAATTTTAACTTTTTCTTGGCCTGCATGATTCTTTTCACAATCTTTTCTGTCAGTGTTTTGTTCCCGGGTAACTTTTCGATGGCCTTGATCATCTTCGTATCATCTTTCCATTTGTCTCTCAGATTCCTGGCTTTGGAATAATCGATATCGTGTTGCTTGGCAATCTTGTCCAGTCGATTGATGCCCGGATCACCTCGTTTGAGTCTCTTTGCCAACTTTGTACCTGGGCCCATAAATTGGTACCCAGGCCAGTGAAATTCAATCCCCGTCTTGCCCAACCATTTTTGAATGTCGAAACCACGCCCTCGTTGACGGTACGTGCGCGTACGGGTCTTAGGTCGTGTCATAATCGTGCTGTAGATTTCTTCTCAGTTTCTTTCCTTTTGCCCAATCTTCCCACCCAGTCGTAGGTTTTAAGCGTTCGGCTTCGTTTTTAAGTTCACCCTTGCCTTTGCGTTTGCCTTTACCCAGGAGACTGTCAGTCTTTCTTAGGAGCGTTCCCAGTTCCGAGTCAGGTGGAATGGGTGTTTTAGCAGCGGGTGACTTCTTTTTAAAACCTGACGTAGACGGTGTAGCTTCTTCCTTGATCTTCGGTGTCTTCGTACCTCGAGAAGCATTCTTAATCAATTGTTTGAACATGGTCTCCAGCGGACCCTTCACCAAGTCTCCTTCTTCCTCATCATCCTCTTCGCTGACATCAGCACTATTGCTCGACAAAGGACCAATTTGTCTGATACGTTTGGTTAAACGTATCAGACAAATCGTAAACCTTTAGCTCTGACGAGCTAAAGGTTTAATTTTCTTGATGGCAATGGGATCTGGAATCGATTTATCACGGAGTATCAAGTGACTTTCTGCTGCCAATCGACCTGCTTTGTTCAACAAGGCATTGTCAGTGATTTCTCCTTTGTAATACTGAACCAATTGGTCAAACTCTTTCGCGGGTACCATTATAATCTCTTCTGTCATCCTCGAAATGTTGTTGGAATAGCGTTTCGTAGCAGTCTTGCCAGTAACAGAGTTCAGTCTCTTTCTTCTCGAGTTTAAGCCTCAAACTAGCTGTTGTATCTTTATCTCGACTGCAATTCGTACACACAATAATAGTGTCTCCTGGTGGTGTGGTGTCTCTGATAGTCTGACACCTTTCGCACAGGTCCCCGTACTTTAAAGCCATGTGTTCTTGGTATAAGCTTTGGTATTTACGACTCCAGTACTGCACACTGTCTTTCAGTTTCTCCACTCTTTCGGTGGCTTGTTGCAATAGCTCAACGAGTCTAGACAAACTGGATTCAATCTTGCCAGCATGAAAATCTTGTTCTTTGGTGTATAACTGTTTCCGCTTTCCTCTATGTTCTGGTACCACGTCTAAACCTTCCAGGGGATACCCCTTTTCATCACGTCCTTTCATCGAACACAACATGCTTTGAAACAGTCTTGCAATCCGCTCCAGAATCCGCTACCTTTTTGTTCTTGGAGATGTTTTCGTCGCCTCTTGACAGAGTTTCTGCGTTTCCCAACCTCGCGTAGCGTTGTCTTATAGCGTTGTCGTTTAGCCATGGTCATCGGGTGAACGGGAATTCTGTTTCGTAATAGGTTGAGAACCATTTCGCTCACGACATTTATTTGATCTGCATTAGCATTTTCTAACATCTCCTGTCTCCTGTTCCGATTAGCCTCTTTTAGAATAGCCTCCAAGAAAGGCCGTTGTCTTTGTAATCGAATCATACTTCCCACGGTGCAGGACGTCTGTTGTAGCTGGCTGTGACACCCTTCGCACCCATTCTCTTATACCTCTTGTCCTTTCCGAGCTTGTATCCGATCTTTGCTGCGTTCTTGAGAACAGTCAACAATGCACCTCCACGTTGTCTTTTATCATGTTTTCGTTGAGTTCGTGCACCACCTCGCTGTCTACGTCTTTTCTTGGTCTTTGGTTTATTTTTCATCTTCGACGTTTACGCGAAGCAGCTTGCAAATCCCTTTTTACACCGTAACCCGCTGCACCAGAGATTCCACCTAGTGCTGCCGCCCTCCCTGCTGCGACTAAAGCTGGAATGAGAGCTGCCAACGGAAACAACCCCCCTTTTTGTGTCTTCCTACGTCTCCTTGGTTTTCTACGAACTGCTCGCTTGCTCTTCATGGCACATACTACCCCTTACACGAAAGTGCTCCCGCTTTTATCGACGTTGTCGTAGCGAAATCGTTGTTCGTAGTCTTGAACGCATTTGTCAGATACAGGGGGTGTGAAATCAGTGATTGTGTCATCCACGGTTTGCATCTTGATCAAAAATCCCTCAAACTCCTCCATCGGAAGCCCTCGCACGTGTGTTCTTAATTCGATCAATGTCTTGTCATAAGTGGTGTAGGCAAAGCGACACATGTCGATTTTAAACGAAAACTTTTTGAAATCGTTCCAGCCTTAAATTACAGTTCCAGCGGCAGTTAAACAGGCAATAAGGAGACTGTTTTCCAAGACGGATCCTACGACGATGCCTGCTGCCACGATGATCAAAGCCAAAGCGTTCAAACAACCGTGGCACCACTTAAAGCAGTAAAACATCTGGCGATGACACCACCACTGACGGTGGTAAAAGGCAA
>CM042746.1:24522879-24534591 GCA_022496165.2 Catalaphyllia jardinei | reverse complement strand
TCTCCTTCACAGAAGAGCAAAAAGACAAACTGGTTCCCATAATAGAACAATTTGAAGCATACTGCTCGCCAAAGAAAAATACCACCTACGAGCGTTACATTTTCAACTCCTGTACACAGAATGGTAGAACCATCGACGCGTTCGTAACTGATCTTCGCAGCAAAGCAAAGACCTGTGAGTTCGGGGACCTGCAAGACAGTCTCATTAGAGACCGAATCGTTTGCGGGATAGACGACAACAACACAAGAGAGCGCCTACTCCGCAACAACGCACTCACTTTAGAAAAGGCGATCGACGCCGTCCGAGCTGCCGAAACAAGCAAGACTCAAACACAAGAACTCAACAATTCCGTTGAAGCAGCAGCACTAACAAACGACAGGAGACTAACCAACCCAAAATATCCAGTTAAGGGCACGAGAAGTGGTTACAGAAGATCCTCGCCCTGCATTCGTTGTGGCACAAATCATGATCTAGGGCAATGCCTGGCATTTGGACAAACATGCCTCAAATGTCAAGGAAAGAATCACTACGCGAAAATGTGTTTCTCCAAAAAACCCAAGGATCCAAACTCACAGAAACTCCACGATGTACAACAAACAGATCCAAATGAAGATTCTAGCCCGGATGATTTGTTCATAGGAGAAATTGATGCGCTAAACAAGCCGCCAGGAAATGAATTATTTGTTGCCCTCCAAGTCAACGGCGAGGATATCCGTTTCAAGATTGACACTGGCGCACAATGTAACGTAATACCCGAGCACACATTCGCCAAATTCGCGATAAAGCCAGCACTCCGCAGAACCAACACGAAATTAATAGCTTACGGAGGAACCCGAGTGCCAATAAAAGGAAAATGTCAGATGACAACCAAGCATGGTTCGAAAGCAATCGATGCAGAATTCTACGTGGTAGAAATCAACGAAGCGAAACCGCTAATTGGGTTACAAACATGCCGTGATCTGGAACTAATTAGCATAAACAACATCGGCGAAGTTCAGGAAAATCAGCCAGATCTACTTGCAGAATACGATGATGTCTTCACAGGATTAGGCCTCGTCGAAGGCGAATACCACATCGAACTATCGACAGATGCCAAGCCAACGATTCACCCTCCGAGGAAAGTACCATTAAGCCTCATGCCAAAACTACAAGAAACACTCGAGAAGCTCACAAAGCAAGGAGTAGTAAGCAAACTGGATCGGGCCACCGACTGGGTGAATAGCTTAGTCATTGTAGAAAAAAAAGATGGATCACTTAGACTTTGTTTAGACCCGAAAGACCTAAACAAGGCAATCGAAAGAGAGTATTACAAGGCCCCAACAGCTGAAACCATATCAAGCAAACTCAGCGGAATGAAAGTCTTCACTGTCATCGACAGGAGTAACTGCTACTGGCACAAGAAACTGGATGAAGAATCCTCCTATTTGTGCACGTTCAACACGCCATTCGGAAGGTATAAATTCAACCGAATGCCATTTGGTGTCTGTTCAGCGTCTGATGTAGCACAGAAAATGGTTGATGACAACTTCTCTGACATCCCAGGCGTGTTAGCAGTACATGATGACATCATAGTCGCAGGCGCTGATGGAGAAGGACATGACACAGCACTTAAGCTGGTGCTAGATCGCGCCAGGGAACGCAACATCAAGTTCAATCGGACGAAAATCCAACTACGTATTGACAAAGTCAAGTACCTAGGAAGTATTGTAAGTGGTGAAGGATTCAGGCCAGACCCTGACAAGATCAAAGCCATCGTCGACATGCCGCAGCCACAAAACAAGCAAGACTTACAGCGCCTACTAGGAATGGTCAATTATCTATCGCAGTACATACCAAATATGTCAGAAATCACGGCTCCCCTGCGCTCGCTACTCAAAAAACAAGCACAGTGGTCATGGTATGACGAACACGACCGCTCACTAGCCAAGATCAAGGAAGCTCTGACAAGCAGCCCCGTTCTACGATTCTTTGATGTCGACAAACCAGCCACCATACAAGCCGACGCCTCTCAGAACGGCATGGGGGGTTGCCTGCTTCAGGAAGGGCATCCTGTAATCTACGCATCAAGATCACTGACCAGTTCCGAAGAGAACTACGCACAGATAGAAAAAGAACTACTAGCCATAGTATTCACGTGCGAGAGATTCCATCAATTCGTGTACGGAAGGGAAGTGACGGTGCAAAGTGATCACAAGCCTCTTGAAGCAATCATGACAAAACCACTTTCACAAGCACCACCGAGGATTCAACGTCTCCTCATCAGACTACAGAAATATCAGCCTACTGTCCAGTATGTACCTGGAAAGTACATGTTCATCGCCGACACTCTGTCGAGAGCTTACCTAACAGGAAGCAATGAACAACAAGATATCAGTGAAGATATAGAGGTCATGGTGCACAGTTTTGTAGCAAGAATGCCAGCTACCCCCGAAAAAATTGCTGAGCTCAAGGAGGAGACTTCAAAGGATGAATCCCTTCAAGCACTTCGGAAACAAATCATACATGGCTGGCCAGACCACAAGCAAGCTGTACATCCAAGCATCGCCCCCTACTGGAACGTACGACACGAGCTGAGTGAAGCAGAAGGCCTGCTGTTCAATGAACAGAGAGTCATTATACCTAGAGCATCAAGGAAGAATATTCTCATGCTGATACACGAAAGTCATCTAGGGGTGGAAAAATGCAAATCCCGAGCAAGAGCAACCGTTTACTGGCCTGGAATGTCAAATGATGTTCAAGAAATGGTTTCAAAATGCAGCACATGTTCCACCTACAGGAACAGAAATCAGAAAGAACCCATGATAGCACATGAGATTACCTGACCGACCATGGCAGAAGCTGGGTTCCGACCTTTTTGAACATAAAGGGAAGTCATACCTCCTCGTAGTAGATTACTACTCAAAGTATATCGAGACTAGCCTGCTGCAAGGCAAGACAGCTGGAACAGTTATCATGCACATGAAGTCAATATTCGCGAGACACGGAATTCCTGAAGAACTAGTGTCGGACAACATGCCGTACAACAGCCGAGAGTTCAAGGATTTTGCCAGCAGCTGGGGATTCAAGCTGACTACCTCAAGCCCAACATACGCTCAATCCAATGGGCTAAGTGAGCGAGCTGTACAAACCGTAAAGAGAATACTCAAGAAAGCTGATGATCCATACATTGGCATGTTGGAATGCCGCAATACTCCAGTCACCGGGATGACATATTCTCCCTCCCAACTTCTCATGAGCCGCACAGCAAGGACAAAGATTCCAGCAACAAAGGAACTGTTGCAGCCCTGTGTGCCTACCGATGTCCGTCAACAATTAGAATCGCGTCAAACCAGCCCTGACAAAACCAAACCAGCCCTGACAACTCTCACGCAGAGCCCGCAGAACCGGAACCTGTTCAGTCAAGAGTCTCGACCCGGAAGAAGGTTCTTCCGTCTAAATTTAAGGACTTCGTCATGTCTTGAGTGAAACTGTAGATTCCCATTCTTCTCTTCGTTTGGAGAAGGGAGATGTGATGAATATTATGGACTAGGACACGTGATTGACATTGTGATTTGATACTCTACATAAACACATGTAAAATATAAAAAAGAGAGCACATTACTTCAATAAAACAATGCAGTTTACTACACTTATCATTGCAAACAATCTGTTCATGTACATTTCTATAAGGTGTTCTGTCCAGACATTTGCATTTACAGATATTTGCATTTAACTGATGTTCCATGCATCATTTCAATTTCCAATAAATTTTACACATAAGAATAGACACAAGAATTGATGGCATTTTCTCTTGATAGACGTTAACAGGACGTTTGACAAGTTGATGACACCAAATAATCATATAATGGGCCATACATATCTATTCAAAATTCTCTGACAGAAGTGTTTTGAAACTTTCTACTTAACTACAATTGTTGTTTGATAACCATTGGAATTAATACAGTTGCAGTGATTAAGAATCCATAACAAAGCTTCAACATTTTTGATGCTCATTCCAGTGATTTGCATGGGATGCCCTATTTATTTGGGAAATTCACTTGCTTGCCATTGAATAGGGGTTACCATATAAATAGGGGTTGTTCCTTTGAAATTAATGGTGTCGGAGATAATGAACTTGTTTTGCAAAATGTCAATGAGAGTCCAAAAATGAAACATTTGCCTTTCAGTGATAAAAGAAACCAAACACAACCTATTAAAAGGAAGCGATAGTCTTTAACTGAACTTTAGAAGAAGAAGAAAACTATTGACTATCAATAGTCCATAGTTAATTGATTGCTAGATGTGAATATGAGAAAAGGAGAAGGGCAAATAAAAGTGAAGAATCTATTTAAGGAAAAGAAAAAATGTGCAAATGAATCTTCTGAATCTAGAACAAAGAGACTGGCAACCCAATCTCAGTATCAAAGGCAAAAAAATGCAAATGAATTAGCAGAATGTAGAGAAAAGAGACTGTTCAACCAACATCAATATCAGACAGAAAAAAAATTATATATGAATCAGCAGACCATATTAGACAAGAGAGACTGGCAAACCAGCATCAATATCAGAATGACAAAATGCATATGGCTCAACCATTACTAATGAAATCAGACAATTTCATGCTACTATCCAGAGTACATTTGCTCTTTATTGCCAGTTGTGGTATAAACACAGTGTCATTACTGGTGTAGACCTTAGACTTTCCAACCCTAGTGTAGAAAAATAATTTCTGTGTTAACTGCTACAAATGAAAACAAATGTTCAGGTACACAGAGAATGAAAGTATCAAAATTCTTTAGCATCAGGTTATTCATGGGAAACTGCAAACCGCAAAACGCAAAATGTCACGTGACCACGGCCTTGCAGTCACGTTTGCAGTTTGCAGTTCACGTTTGAACCGCAGGAAGGGCTTCCAGTGGTAAGTGATTTACGGCAAGGTTTTGTGCCACAAAAAAATTGTACAGCCTGGCGTTTAAAGGTATGAACTAGCTTTTTATATCTGTTTGCGATGTGTTTGTTGGATTTTTGATCTCGAATCAATGAATTATTGCTGATTTTTGGGCGATTAAAGTGATACACTTCGACTTGATGAAAACAACATGGCGGCCCTAAACAATAAACGCGTAGTTCAAATCAATTTCACATTCCTTTCTGCCGTATTAAACGAAGGAAACTATTCTGTTCCAGTCCAGAGTTAATTTTTTTGTCTATCTTGTTACTGAATTCATAACTTAAGCCAGTCTCTGTTTAGTTCCTAATTTTAACGTATCACTCCACGAATTTCATTTTATTTTGCTGATTTCTTTGAGACTGGCGAGCCCAGGCTTCATAAAGCCTTCTGGTTTCTTCTGGGCACCCTTGCAACATTACAATTCCCATATATATCCTCGTATTGTATTATATTTTGGTAAATAAAAATGAACTGAACGCCTTGCTAAAGTTTGAAATCTTGGCGACGCGAAACTGCAAACGCTTAACTGGGGTTTGCGGTTTACGGTTTGCTGTTTGCCTGATGCTTAAGGTCTCAAAAACTGTCAATCCATACTTTCCCTCTGACTGAAACATCCAGAAAGTTACTTCTTCCATTGTCCAGTATTAAATTTTCAATGTAAGTTATGGTCAATTTCATGCAAACGTTACAACTGACTTATTACCACCTAATTCCAGCTTATAATCTCCCCTTCAGTATTACTTCAATTACATGTTCCAAGCAAGGCGACTCGAAAGCCACACATGTGCGCATTGCGGACCTATTCTTACTAACTTGTTGCCACAGATGAAACTTTGGCGACACAACACTAACACATTGTAGTTTCGAGGAAAATTAGTCTCGATATCGAAAAAATTCGGCAAGCTATTGAAAAAAGCACATAACAACATGTACTTACATTCAATGGCGATCAAAATGGCGGCGGCCTCTTCGAAGGCCCTTCCAAAATGATAAAGATTTTTATCGATTCGCTCTTCCAAAAGTTCCCAACTCTCGCTCAAGGAGCGTTCGATAATGAGGCTTTGAAATTCTCGGTTATTGAGCGATGGAGCCTAGAATCAAGCTTTCTTGAGAGCCCATGTTTTCTTGCGTTTATTTTTCGCGATTTTCGGGCGAATCAATAGAATCGTGACGTCATCGCTTCATTCTCTCGGACTGTTTACAAAGACTTCATACGATGCAAATCAATATGTGATGTCAAACAAGGAATAGACCCATGCCCCATACTAGCTCGGTCGTGCAACAGATGATTCCTAGATTTCGGAACTTTTACAGCCTACTAAAGGAACACAATCACATTTTTGCGCATGCGCAAGAGATTTTGATTTTTGAGTTATTTTTTGTAAAAAATACCTCTTAGTCGGCGCGCCGGGCATGTTATGGGCGGCTGGATCAGTGAGAGATGATTGTACAGGCGTTTTCCATTTACAAAAAATATCGGGAAATTCCTATTGGGAATTCCCGTTTGGGAATAGCGCGTTCCATTTGTCACAAGTCCCATTTGTTCACAGGCCCCCTAGCTGTCGCTTCACCAAACGACCACTGATGCTTTAGTAAACTGTTCTGCTATTTTCTCGAGCAAGTCTTTCTTTGTCGCTTTCCCGCCAAACAAATGTTTATTATCGGCATTTGCGGTTATGAGAAGTCTGACATCTGCATCCCCCCATCTTTCTAGCTTTACAGTGGTAGAAACTTCATCTGTGAACGAAGAATTGCAAAACAACTTCTTAGAGTTGTTCATGCAACATTTTACGGGGGAAATGTGCACCGGCAAAAAAAGCTTTGAACAAGAAAGAATTTCTACCTACCACTTTTATATGCGACACATTCGTGCTGCAAAAAATTTTCTAGATCTGGCGCTAGAACGTGGCAGGCAGAGCAGTCGTAGTAGCCCTGAAAGTTTGTTTGCAAAAAGCTTCCAGAAAACGGACCATGATCTGCCGCCATTTTTGTTGAAACGCGAGGGGACTTGGCTGCTTAAAAGACAGCGAAAGGCATGGAACTGGTGATAATGACGAGAAATTCTGTAAATGGAACACAAATTTCCATTGGGAAGTTTCCACCGGGAAAACGGGACTACCTTTTCAGAAATTCCGTTTATTCGGGAAAATTTCCAGTGGGACGAACCAAAAAGTCATGTTCCATTTACATCCCAACCGGAATTTCCGGAATTGTTTGGTAAATGGAAAACGCCCTATGTCACACCAACCACCATTTAACACCAATCAAATTTCCTGTTGTAAAGGTAATGGTATGTGAGAAGATTTGATCCCGATACAGTTGAGAACGGCCATATTAATTTTTCTGTAAAAGAGGAGGAGAAGTTATTCTGTGAGGATTTTACATATAAAAATGTTCCTTGTTTACTACTGGGATGAGAAGATACGTTATAAATGAAACTTAATCTTTTCTCGTTAACGTTATCTGGGTTTTCGCTTTATCACATTAATAGCCAGCACGAATTGTAGTAGAAGAAAAAGAAAATTTCTTGTTTAAGATAACTTAAGTGAGGTATATGAAGTCTTGGGAGTTCTATGATTGTATTAAGTTCAAGGACTTTGGTGATTGAATAATAAAGACTGGCGTGCATGTTGCCGGTTTGTGATTTTTAGTCCGTGACAGTTGTGACAGTGACATACATTGGGTTGCTTCAGTGTAGTGGTGGCAAGTTATGAACGAGATGAGTTTTGCGTTTTGAAGTAGTTCATGAGTCAGTAGTAAACAAATGGATGAGATACTTTATTTCAGGTTACAAAGGGTAACTTGATACTTTTGTTTCTCTCAACGAGTAAATTCAATTAGAGGTCACGAATCGTCGCTTCTAGTTTAAAGGACATATTTTAGAGGAGACGAGACCATTTAGATTTGAAACAGTTTTAACGTTTAGAAAATAAGTGGAAGTGACAATTGTTTGTTCTTGTATGCAAATGTAACGCAATATTTTTATTTTTAGTTACAACGGGTAATTTGACACCCTGGTTTTTCACAAGGGAGTAAATTCAATTAGAGGTGATGAATCGTGAGCAGTTGTTTCCCCGGGATGTTTGCTATTTTTAATAGAAATGGTAACTTGACACTTCTGTTTTTCACAAGGGAGTAAATTCAATTAGAGCTGACGAATCATCATCACTTGTTCCCATGAAATGTTTGAACAAACAAAACGAGAAATTGCTATTTTTATTCACAAATGGTAACTTAAAACTTTTGTTTTTCACATGGGAGAAATTCAATTAGAGCTAACAAGTTATGGCCTGTTGTTTAAATCAGACTTTCAACGTATCAGAAACTTTTTTCTCTTTCTTCCTATTTTCGGTGAAATAGTGTTGTTTTGTAAAAAGGGTAAACTTACGACTGGTATAAAATGCGAATAGTTCTCTTAATTTGAGTATATTTGAGCAAAAATTCCTCTTGGGGTTGAAAGGGCTATGAGATCGGTGAGTGAGGGGGAGTTATGCATGTGCGCATGTTACACCAATCACAGTGTGGCCGGTTTAATCAAAGAACGAATCAAATTGCCTGTTAGAAAATAAAATGATATCTATATTAATTTGGAGACATGTCAGATTACTGTAGTTTGTTTGGTAAAAGATATTTTACATGTCATCGATTTAATTCTGCTATCTCCGAAACCTTTCAATTTACAAAAAAATAAATCTTGCACGCCTTGCGTGCCTATGTCTGTTTAGGTTGTCAAGAATTCAAAGATGCGAGAATTGGTACATCCTCGGAAACCCAGGGGCTACTAGCCGGGACGATGCGATATTTTCGGGCGAGCGATATTTTCGGGCGAAAGTTCACTATAAGAGCTGAAGAGCCCCTGGGAACTTATTCTTACCGAACCAGTTCCAAAAGTGGTCGAACTCCGCTGCGCTGATTGGGCAGAAAAATATTTTTCAGCCCAATCAGCGAGGAGCTCTAGCCGAGTAACTCTGCTGCCTTCTTACACGAAGCAGTTTTCTTCATCGATCGACTTAGTTACTTGGCCCGTACAACGGGAAGGTTGTCGTGGAGAGTTTCAGAAAAAAAAATTCAACCAAGCCGAGGAAATCGCTAGCGTTAACATGGGAGCTAGGAACCAATACTCTTCCATCAATTTTCTCGGCGGATTTATCGAAGGTATATCATACATTTTTATAGCTAATGTACGCGATTTTTACTCTGTTCCTTTTGCTTCGGGGGAACGCTAGTCGAGTCACCCAAGGTTACTTGTTATTTCTCCTCAATCGTTAATAACTTCTGAAACTTTCCACGATATGCAAATCGCCGTTGCACGGGCCACGCAACTATAGGGACGGCCACGGCGCCCGGAAGTGCAGTTTTATTTGGGTGTCAGTAAAAATAAACAAAGAAGTCAATCATTCTTTTGCATTAGTAATTTACAGTTCTTGCTTGGGCCAGTATATTGTATATGATATTTGGTACAGCCAATGTTTTAAATTCTGAACGCTTTGACTTAGTTTTGTTTCTACGAGGTCAGTCTCACCGAAGGCAACCGGTGTGTTCGTGGTAAGTTCAGCCGTCAGCTTCCGCTTAATTTTCCACTGACTTGACTTACTTATGGACTTCTATCGGAAATCGGTGTTGAACTAGATAAGAAATTTGCGGCGACTGTTTAGAATGATGCGAAAAAGTGAGCTCCACCACATTTCTTTTATTTTCTTTATTTTCTTTGTATCTGAAAATATTGAAGCGATACACAGCTGATGCAAACTCCGAGAAATCAGAATTTGGGTTAAAACAAAGAAAAAAAGACATTAAAAAATAGTATATCAAAAGAGACCTCGACCCCGACCCCGGGCGTGGGAAGCGATAGTCGACAGTCTGAGTGAAATCCACTCTCCAAAATTCCAACTGAAGGATAAAAATGCTGAACAGAGCGGTGGAACCTTCGCCGAAAAAAGTTCTGCAAAAAGATGAGCAAGGAAGAGAAGGCAAGTGGGATGTCTGTGGAAGAGTAAACGGAGAAAGAATCACTGGTGGAGGAGTTAGTTGAGAGAGAAGATACCATACAAGCAAAGACTGAATCAGCATCGAAACAGCAATTCAAGGACAGCCAGAATGCAGAAGATATCAGGATAAAAGCGATGGAGCGCCTTAAAGAGATCAAGAAACGCAATTCAGACGAAGGTGGACCTTCTCCAAAACGTCGTAAATCGAGACGTGCAGAACCACTGGTCGACTTTTTGCGAGAGAGCAGCGGCGAGAAAGCAGCGGCTGACCGCGAAATTAGACAGCAGGAGTTACGTGCAAAACAACAGGAACAGGAAGGTCAACAGCAAATGATGAAAGCTATGATCCTTCAATAGCAACAAATGATTACTGCATTTCTGAATGTTGTGGAAAAGCTACCAAATAAGTGATCAGCTATTGAAGTGTCTTTATTCAAAACATGTTGTTGTTGTTGTTGCCGAATAAGATTTAAGCTTAATATTTACATATATTTCAGAACTTTTAAGATTGCATCTTGGACTAAATTGGAAGCCCAATGTTCATAAGTATACATTGAAGAAAAAATTTTTTCAATGTTTATTTTGTTTGCTTTTAAATCGATTACTGGAAATATTCTAGGCTCCAGGTCGAAAAACTCAGAAGTCTGATTACCATTTAAACAAGTTATGGCATTTCACAAATGCTTCTCTGTTTGCAATTCAACACTGCGGGAATATGTAAGGCATCTGCAAGGCGAGGAAGGTCTGCCTTTTTAACTCGAAATTCGGCTTTGTAGTCAGCTGAATTTATGTTTGCTAGATCGAAAACATCGTAGGATTGATAGCCGAAATCTGGATTTTTTGAAGGATAACAGTTGTATAATGGAACAACTTCTTCGTCCGAAATATTGTTGTCTGCATAGCTAAGCTAAAGTATCTCGACAACTTTTAAATTTGTTCATTTTCAAAGAACTCGGCAAGTTGCGAATACCTCGTGTTGTAATAACTTCTTTTTTTTGCTTCCTTCCCTTTCAAAGGCGATATCAAAGACCGCAAAACTCCCAGCCTTGTGTGATGTCGTTTCTTCTATTTCTCAACCATTTGTTCCTCATTTCGCCATGTCCGCATTCACGAGTATTTATTTACAACATCGTATAAATAAACAGCGGAACACGCCGTTCAAGTTCTTCTCAGTTCTCTTGACTTTTGATCGTCTAAAACAATGACTTCGATCTTATTGCTATCTCTAGTTCTGTTAAGACCACGCTGTCGCTACTACAATCCACGCTATGACATTGCGCACCAAATTCCTCCATGTTTGTTTTGACCTGCGTCCCCCCAAATAATCCCATAAGCGCTTGCGGCGTGACTTCGTCCCCAGGCTATCACTCTTTTCCAAAGTGAGCTATAGAGAAGCTCGCTGCTCAAAGACCACCAAACGCAACAAAAAATGTTAATATCCCTATATCAAGTGGTCCTTCAAAGGTAAGAAATGCACGTTATTTTTGATATATTTTGTTTCCAGGGATCCTAAAAAATTATCTGTTACCAACCGTTATATTACTTTCTGAAACCCGTGAAAATAGCTTGTCTTCGCTGGCGTTTATTTCCCAAGTCCAGACCCGGCCGCTCAAAACTCCAACTGAATTCTGGTAAGCAAAAGTTAGGAAGCATAGAAATGTAAAAATACCTTGCGCTTTTTATCTTCCTTTCTCCCAGCGATTTCGAACTTTCTGGGCTTTGTGCGATTCTTACACTCAATTATGCAAATTAGTTGTCACGCTAGCTCAGATCGTTCTCATTCAAAACGCTCTG
>CM042746.1:24491342-24508496 GCA_022496165.2 Catalaphyllia jardinei | reverse complement strand
ATCGCGGCGAAGAGAAAGTAAGGGTACATATGAATGTTGTGCCGCGTGTGTTCTTTACCACGTGTGGTTCCCTGATTCCCTTTACTAGGGCTAACGCTCAGTGGGTTATTCATGGATTAAATTAGCACTAAAATTTACACTTCAGAGTTATTTCTCTGTTAAATCATTTGTGTTCATAGTGCTACGCGGCACAACATTCATATCACGCGTTATAGTTTACCACTAAATTTTATCCGATTGTTAATGTTATTGGTTTAAGTTGATCACGTGATGCGATAGTGTTCATCCGCGGAGAGACACTCTCAGCCCATAGTGCTTGTCCGCGGAAAATACCCGGATGGGTAGTACTCGTCCGTATATATTTTTTTATGTATGCATGCGGGTATATATGAAATAAACCATTGAAATTGTATTAGGAGGGTTCTGTCTGTTTTCTTTTTCAAATTTTTTATTTGGCTTTCACGGCTCTTTTTCTAAAAAGTTGAAATAATTCAATTCATTTTTGAACTTGAGCGCGGAAGAAAATTCAGTGGTGAGCAATAAAGACAATAGAGTGTTTATGTCTCGGAACTATAGTTCTGATAGTTGCCCCTTGGGAATTTGATGTTCTTAAAACTGGCAAAGTTGCCCTCTAAGCTTCGCTTCCCGGGCAAATATTTGTTTTAAGACCATCAAATTTCCTTGTGGTAACCTCGATAGAAACACTAGTGTTTCAATAGAAATCTCGAGCGAATAATCTAATTATTATTGTTAGTATATACTAAAACAGTGGGATAGCGTTGAAGGCGCCCTCTGATTGGCTAGTCAAACTCCCAACATCCTTTGCTATTTACCTACGAGCAATTCGAGAAAAAATGGCATCCAGGTTTGCATCCATGACAAGTGAAGAAATCATCCAAATTAATTTTTTGTGGTGTATATTATCTCACTGTTTTAGTATATACTAAAACAACTATTCACCTCATTGTCGGTGGCTAGCGGTGGATATATACCTCGCCGCTGTGCTGCTCGTTAAATGTCTATCGCTAGCCACCTCCACTTCGGTGAATAGTTGTTAATTATATAGAAACACGATTTTAAAGCATTTGGGGCTTGAAAATTATATTCGAGCTCTAACTAAAACAGTTGGGGTTACCATACTTAAGTCAATATACATTTCAAGAAACTGCTTAGAAATGTGTCAAGGATACGCTCTTAGTCCTTGGATTCTTTTGTATCTCCATGTGTCTGTAAGTCCTTCACTTGCTAAGTCAGCATCACCTAGTGATTGATCACGTGACGCTGTCTGATCTAACGCGTCCTTCATCTGACACAGCAGTGCGCTGACGTCATCTTCATCGTCCAACTCATCTTCACTTTCATCGTTTTCAAACTCGTCATCAAACTGCGAGTAGAAGGTCTCTGCGAACTCAGCATCATCAGGAATTTCTGACACGTCGGTTAAACTAAGCGATGCAACGGCTGCAACAACACACATTTAAAACAATTTTCTGATATTAAGACGGATTCCGCTTAAAGTTCGAGCAATAAGTGCAAAAATTATTTACTAAAAATCTACTCACAGCACATTAACTTTTTGAATACTATTTAAAACCTCTCACTGTAGTTTATTTCTTCAGGTGACCCTGCAATGAAATCCCCAAGCTTTCTCGAGAAATTTAATGTCAAACCTCGTGACAATGCTTCATGCGTGTGTTATTGTGTTTTCAACGATCTTCTTATCTTTATTAAAAATATTACCATGCTATGAGGCTTTTTTGGTAACTTAATTTTTTCCATTATTGCTAGAATGTTATGCGGAAATGTTACAGAAACAAACACTTACCGTGCATTTTTTTTACTTTTCGACACACCCATCCGAAAAATTGGTATTTGCCCTGAGCGGGACTAGAACCCACGTCTCCCTGATTACTAGTCGGGCATGCTAAGCCACTACACCATCAAGGCTACCACGCTAGCAACGCAGCAGATTAACAAGGTGATTTAGCAGCGTGGGGATCCCTAGGGCACAACTTTTCTTCACTTGGGAGTGTATCCTTGCCTCTATAACTCCAGACAGGGCTATGTGTTACTAAGCCCTTCTGGAAGTATAGTGTAGTGGCTTAGCATGCCCGACTAGTGGTAAGTACTTGGTGTATCCCTTATCGTAGTGTATTTAGAACGTAGCATAGTATATTTATCCCTATTATAGTGTATTAGATACACTATAATATCTGTAAGGGATACATGAAGTACTTAGGCGACTAGTAATCAGGGAGACGTGGGTTCGCCTCCCGCTCAGGGCAAATACCAATTTTTCGGATGGGTGTGTCGAAAGGTAAAAAAAATGCACGGTAAGTGTTTGATTCTGTAACATTGTCTATACCTTTCATTTGCCTCGAAATTTCTAACCTTCATGTGCGGAAATCATCTTAATCAAAACGATAAAACGTTAAGAAATAAACAACGCCGAACGTTTAAGACTATCTAGTCAGTCACTAGATCACTGAATATAGTTACAAACGTTTGATGTTTTGAAAATGCTTACAGAGTCGCAAACTCAACCAGGGCCACCCAACGTTTTTGTGCCAATCACAAGACGAGTTCAGAACAAAAGAATAGGGGTTCGTTCATTTCGGACCAATCACAAACAAGAGCCTTGAGGCGAAAAATTGTTTATTTGCATCAAAAGAGGAAACTAAATATTTACTGAAAGGCACCACGAATTTTCAAGACTTGAACGGACCAAACACAAATACATTTACTCAATGATGGCCTGACTGAAGATAAAACAGACTCAGAGCAAATTTGACTTATATTTACAAATATGTTTACTGAACGACTCGACGGTCGAGAATGTTGTAGGTTCACGAGTCAACGGACTTCCATTGCAACGTAAAATATATTTAATATTCGGAAGAACTACAATATTGACGACAAAACGGACTAAATATCAGTATTTGGACTCGACAAAGGAAAAAACGAGGGGCTGATTAAAATGAATAACTTCAAGTGATCACTGAACTATTCTAACAGATCACCAGCAGTTGACGCGACGGTCGACAAATCAAGAGTTTCATGTAATGTATGAAACACGGGAGACAGTGTTTCATCGGGATATCCAAACACCGAGAAGAGAGTTGAAAATACGACGCGCAGCGGGTATTTTTGACGAAATTCGAGGTGCTTGGATAGCCGATGAAACACCGTCTCCAGTGTTTGATAGATCTTCTCGATCGAAACACAAACTAAAGAGTAAACGTCATTCGGTAAATATATTTGTGTTTACTCGCTCTCATTCTGGACATTCCCAGCCGTCATTTGGTAAATATATTTGTGTTTACTCTCTGTCATTCTGGATATTCCAGGCCGTCATTCGGTAAATATATTTGTGTTTACTCGCTGTCATTCTGGACATTCCGGGCCGTCATTTGGTTAATACATTTGTGTTTACTCTCTGTCATTCTGGACATTCCCGGCCGTCATTCGGTAGATATATGTGTTTACTCTCTGTCATTTTGGACATTCCGGGCCGTCATTCGGTAAATACATTTGTGTTTACTCTCTGTTATTCTGGACATTCCGGGCCATCATTTGGTAAATACACTTGTGTTTACTCTCTGTCATTCTGGACATTCCGGGCCGTCATTCGGTAAATGTAATTGTGTTCAGTACGTATCGGCGGTTTTCGGTAAATATATTTGTAGAACTCCTTGAGGTCGTCTTTGAGTTCATTTTTAACATGGGGCACACATTTCTATGAATATATTTATTGTTTAGTGAATTTAAATTTTTGGGCCGCCATTCAGAAAATATTTGCTTGCCTTTTTGGTGATGAAAATGAACAATTATTCGCCGTAAATAAAAGCGTTGCAATCCACTTTTATGTTGTGTTTTGTATTAATTCCCTGGCGGGGAGTAATTTGCAGAACGCCAAACACCAAATGCTTGCGGTTAGTTTGCGGTTAGCTGTTGTTTGTTGGACAGGGTCATATGCAATATAATGCTGTCCTTAACAAATAAAAACTAACTACAAGCAAACATGGGTGAAACTACTAAGAACCGCAAGCAAACAGTGCATTTTGAGTTCGGTGTTATTGGTCCGAAATGAACGAGTTCCACATCTTTTGTTCTGAACTCGTCTTGTAATTGGCCAAAAAAAACGTTGGGTGGCCCCAGTTGAGTTAAGGCCACCGCACACTAGCCGATTTTTTGTCGCAGCACTGCAGATTTTTTGTCGGAGTCAAATCGGGTTAAAATTTGTTGGGACATCAGCTTGCCACGCACTAGCCGATTTTTTGTCACGACTAACCGAGTTTAGGCTTGGGGCCAAGTCGATCTCCGCCATGTTGGAAAAGGCGCTTGTTCAAATGACTCTCATGGCAATTCCTCATTGGTAGAGGTACACGCAAGCATCGACAAATTGTCTTGTTCCACCGCACACTAGCCGACAAGGCCCGACAAGACGTTTTGAGACCTAGCATTGTCAGATATCGCCCAACAAGCCCCGATTTTGTCCCAGACTTGTCTGAATTCACCGCGCACTAGCTGAGGTGTCAAGATTTTTTGTCGGCTGGGCAAGTGTGCGGTAGCCTTTACACTGTAACTGTTTTGCGATTGTTATTTTTCAAAGAAAATAAATAATGCAGCCCGTGTTTTGACCTATTAAAACCACGACACAGATGCTGGTCACCTGTTGAAACTTCTCGGGTGGAAAAATCTAACAAGCCAGTAGCAAATTAAAAGAGCTACGATGGTTTTTAAGTCTCCGCACGGGTTGGCTCCAGGCAGCGTGGCTGAGTGGTTAGAGCGCTGGATTTGAAATCCGTAGGTCGCAGGTTCAAATCCCGTTCAACTTCTCGGCTACGCTTGTACATATGAACGTTGTGCCGCGTAGCACTGTGAACACAAATGATGTAACAGAGAATTAACTCTGAAGTGTACATGAAAGTGCTAATTTAACCCATAAATACCCCACTGGGCGTTAGCCCTAGTAAAGGGAATCAGGGAACCACACAAGGCAAAGAAAAAATCTTTTGACCTCGGTGAGAATCGAACCCACGACCTCCGGATTAGATCTACCGTTACTTTCCCGACTGAGCTACGAGGTCGGACAGAGAAAGCCGGGGTCGATTTAGATGGTGAATCGCGGCGAAGAGAAAGTAAGGGTACATATGAATGTTGTGCCGCGTAGCACTATGAACACAAATGATGTAACAGAGAATTAACTCTGAAGTGTAAATGAAAGTGCTAATTTCACCCATAAATAACCCACTGGGCGTTAGCCCTAGTAAAGGGAATCAGGGAACCACACGAGGTAAAGAAAAAATCTTTTGACCTCGGTGAGAATCGAACCCACGACCTCCGGCTTAGATCTACCGTTACTCTGCCGACTGAGCTACGAGGTCGGACAGAGAAAGTCGGGGTCGATTTAATAACCCAGTTAGCCCTAGATAAATAACCCAGTTAGCCCTAGTAAAGGGATTCCCTTTACTAGGGCTAACGCCCAGTGGGTTATTTATGGGTTAAATTAGCACTAAAATTTACACTTCAGAGTTAGTTTTCTGTTATATCATTTACGGTTGTACATAACCAACTAGTCTGCCTCCCGCCAGTTGGGATTCTTAACCCAGTTATGTTTATTTGAATATTTATTTATGATTATTAGTTTACATTGGTCCTGAAAAGCCGCAATAGGGAGTGGCCAAACATAACCAAGTTTTAAATTCGAGAGGCGAGAAACTGCGTATAATCTAAGGGACTCTGAGAATAAACTAAATATTCCATCACCACGCAGAAACTATTACGAAAATAGCTTTAGCTATAGTAGCGCCATTCTTTGGAACAGACTTCCTTGTGACGTAAGGGAAGCAGAGTCCCTGAAGCAGTTAACGCTTACTCAAAAGAGACGTACAAGGCAAGGCATTCGTGGAAAGCAGCTTTTTAGTTTAATTATTTTTTACCTTTTAGTTAGTAGTTTTCAGCTGACGAATTTGTAACCGTGTTTAAATAAAAACTACCTACTTACTAAGATGTCAAATATTCATTTGTCTTGTTTAGCTGCATAACTGAAAGGAAATTTTCATATCTGAGACTTCTGCTCAATAATAAAGTTTGAACCTCACTTTGGAACCCTGACCACTCTTTTCCTGGCGAAATTGAAAGCAAAGGTTCACTCAGTTCCAAATACAACTAAGTGCAATGTCCCCAAAATGTCCGTGTTCAAGATTCCACAGTAACATTGTGCTAAGCTTACCCGCCGCACACTCATCATCATCATCATCCCTGTGATCACGTGACACAACAGCTACTGCTGTGTGGGGTGAGGTGAGGGGAGTGAAGTCCATTGAGTCAGTTGCTGTTATAGTGAATGCAGCATCATTAAACACATCCGGGTGATCCTTGACCCATGGTAAAGATACGCGGTTCTGATAAAGGAAACAAGTTATTTGGAGAACGTTAGACCAGACGTAAAACAAAATTAGATATTCTAAGAAACCCAAGAGAGTAAAACAAAATTAGATATTCTCAGAAACCCAAGAGAGTATGACAGCCCAAAAAGGCTATTTCTGAGGCGCATCGTTTTGAAACAGAGGCCCAAGGTAACTAGGAAATGGCATATGGCCTGCTGATTTCTATCATTACACGGCTTGCATCAGCCAAACCATAAGATGCACCTGTGTCTCTTGTTAATAGTATCAAAAGAGACTGACTAAGATCTCTGGGATGATAACTACTTATTTACCCGAGAGTGAGGTCTCTACGGGGAAATCTCAAACCGAGAACTTGTCGTCAGTACGTCAAGGCCGAGGTTTGCGATTTTCCCGTCAAGACCGAACGTTCCAGGGCCGGGTTGTTCAAAGCCCGATTAAGCTAACCCAGGGTTAGCGAGAATTTTGATTTTAGTTTTGTAACTTTTTGGTGAGGTGTTTAGTTTATAATTTTTGCCCTTCAGTTTTGAGCTGTAGTAATCTCAAACTACACCAAACATTAGAGGTGAAAAACATTTTTAAATAAGAAAACGGAATGCTTCAGTTAACGTTTAACCCTGGGTTAACGTTAACCGGCTTTCGAACAACCCGGCCCAGGTTAATAAGTTGTTTATTATATGGCTTTTTGCTTTGCCTTCGCAAGCCGGTAATCGGCACGTGGGCATTACGGAAGAATAATGCCCTACAACTGGCCAATCAGCGCGTGTGTTATGTCACTAAAGGGGGTAAGTTTCTAAAGAAACTATGGCGCTGCATCAGTGGGAGTATTACAAGATATTTTGGTTTTATCAACTCGGTTGAGAATGTGAATTGGCCACCGTAAAGAGATATGGAAGCTGACGTTTTGAGCGTTAGCCCTTCGTCGGAGCGAATCAATTTGCTCTGACAAAGAGCTAACGCTCGAAACGTCAGCTTCCGAAACTCTTTACGGTGGCCAATTCACATTATTAACCCCGCATTTGAGAAAACCAAATTATAATTAGCTAATGACAAGTGAAACAATGAAATAATCTACACGCGTTTTGTCTAAATTTCAAGAGTATATCATTTCATTACCTTTTGATAACATGGTTGACTAATTACGCATACAATCATTGGTATTTGACTCACTTATTGTATCAAAAAGTTGCCATGGAAATTTTGTAATTTCACATGTTAAATTATACTTTAAGCATTTTTTTTCTGGACAGATCAGTCCAAGAGAGAAAGGCACAAACAGGCTATACAGCCCTTATTAAAGCACCAACCCATGAAATACACAACACTGAACCAAGGCCAGACCACAACACCGGAAACTCCATGCCCTACTCTTTACGAGAGGTGTGTGGTTCTTTAACGTCCCCTGATAGCCATGTAACACTGAAGATGCAGGAGACGGGGCCTACGATTTATAGTCGTTGTCCGAGAAGACTTGAACGTCTAACCATTTGAAGGTGTCATTACAAAGGCAGCACGTTCTCCTCAGTAAAGACCCTGAGTGTTGGTCCGGTCGAGGTTTGAACCTGCGACCTCTTGCACGGCAGTCTGGTGCTCTACCAACTGAGCTAACCAGTCGGCGGTTTTATAAATTAATACTGAAATTTTACAGTAATTTGCCACCCACTATATACACAGAAAGCTTTCCTGTAGTCTGGACTGTCTCGACTCTGGTGTGAAGAGGGCTCTTTGCCTAAGACAAGTTACGCATCTTGAACAAATACCCTGTTTATTTTATTTTTGAGAGATATCGTGTCTGATTGTACCTGATTTTTCTTGTGTGAAGTGTATCGTTCTTGATTTTCAGCTTTCTGAGCAGCAGTAAATCTCCTACAAACACAGATACAAAGCAAAATAATTATTACAAGTAAACCATATGAAACATTTAGCTATTTAATTCAAGGAATTAAGCCCGTAGCCTTTGGTTTATGAATGTAAGAAATTGAGCAGAAAGCTGGAAAAACACCTTGTAAGCTTGTACTATGTTCGTTCAACGTTTTCTCAGAGGACCTTGTTAAAGATCAGTGAAAAAAAAACAATACAACAAACCTAATCTTTTCAGCTTCCTCGTCAGCTTGTTGTTGTTTTCTCAGTTTCATTTTGTCCCTACAAATAGTGAACATGTTTTTTTTGACAGCACACCATTTAATAGTACTTCACTGTTAAAACAGTAGTTTTCGTTTAAGACTAAATTGTTTATTCAAAATATTTTTTTACACAGTAAAACGATGTTCGAAAACAAACGCCAATGATTTTCACGATTTTTTTCGACTCTCCAATACTGATGACGGAATTGTGAACAAACACTGTGGATAACAGATGTCAACAGATCAGCCCAACAGGAGAATGATTGTGGTTTATTACACTCCTCCACACCCGGGTCATTTTAGAAACGTCTACGAAGGACACTTCTAAGGAACTGACACAACTTTGTTGCCGTCATTCTTCAATAACCATGAAACCTGACACCTTCATGACGTGTGTTTGAAATAGAAAAGAAAGCAACAATAGCCCAATTGAACTTCAATTCTTGGAATTATTTACTTCCTTATTGAGTATATTTATTTACATTGGATTTGCATATGAAATTAAGTAATTATGTAATTGAATAATATTTAAAAATTATATAATGACCAAAGCAATGCATGCGCTCTGATTGGTCAATCAGCTGTAGGTTATTGTGCCGGTGAACCCACGGAAAAATTGCACGTCTTCTGAATTACCATATAAAAGCAATAGACAACAAATTTCCTATGGGTTATAGGCTGATAAACCACTCGGGATGTTGTTAGAACACTCGAAGAATTCGTAAACCACTCGCTTGCGGCTCGTGGTTTACAAATTCTTCTCGTGTTCTACCAACATCCCGCGTGGTTTATCAGCTTATAACCCATAGAAACTTGTGGTCTATTGCTTAATTCTCTCAAAATTGCATGAGCCTTTAGGTGAGAGCAACTTGAAAGAATAGCAAATATCACAAGAAGTAGAAATCCTTAATTACTTAACCTTTTACACAATTACCCATTTATATGACTGAGAAAATTATGAACATGCACATATTAATTTGCAGTGCTCATTAAAAATTAATGATAAATTGACCTGCTTTAAGCCAATAAAAATAGAGTACTTTTCTTGTACTTACATTGGAGTAAGAGGTCGTCCTTCTGGTTCTTGATATAAGCTGCTGCCTCGAGGTTCAGTTAGTTGTCTTGAATTACCTTGGTTATGTGATCTACAACCATAGAAATCATATGCATAATGAATTAGCCTGAATGAAGTGGATGGGTGATGAGCAGGATCAGAGAGAGAAAAAAGACAAGAAACAAAATTTTGTTCTTAACGCGAAAAAAAAAAAGAAAAAAAAAAGTAGAGTATTGTATTGTCAGTAGCGTAAGTAGCCGTAATGTAATTGATGGAATTTCTGTAAGTAACGCTAGTATTGTTTTGTAAGTAGAGGATTCTGATAATAATTAAAAACTTACGGAAAAAAAAAGTTCCAACGCAGAACTCTTGAATTTAATAATAAAAAAAAAAAAGAAAAAAAGACAAGGCCATTTCGTTATCTCTCCCTAAACCCCACTCATAGACCCAATGCAAAAATGTCTGCCTGTAAATTATTCTTTTGTTTGTATTCAAAATAGCCTCACTAACCTCGTTCAGGATAACAAATTCTTTACAATTTTTGTCTCAACAATGAGGTTAGTGAGGCTAATTTAAATACAAACAAAAGAATAATATAAAGGCAGCCATTTTTGAATTGGGTCTATTACCTGCCTGCTTTTCCAATTCTACACTCACTGAGAGCCTAGAACAGGCTAATGAATACATAAGAAACAAAACGTCTGAGTTCTCTGGACAGCAGCACAAGACAAAGTACAACAGATACTTTTAGGAGCTGGACAGTGTAACCAAGGCCCTAATGTCACAAACTTCCAACACAAGTGAGATATGCATGGAAAGTTCTTGTCTATTGTTCCCAGTAGTTTGTGGATTAACTAAATAATTAAACTATAGCACTTACTCTACAGAATAGTTATAATCCATTTGATGCTTCAATCTCTGCAATAAAACAAATTGCACAATTTTCAGCCTAAACATAGTAGCCATGTCTAAACAATCCAACCTATCCATGAAGTGTCCTATGGCTGATTGGGTAGCTGCCTCTGAATTATAAATTTTTTTCAAGCATTATGCATCAAACACAATGTGATGTTGGACTGTTAGACAAACATGTTTGATTATTTAGACAACACAATAACATAACAACTTTGTTTCAGTGTCAATGTCTTTAGCTTAAATAGCTAATTTGAAACACTAATTATTCAAATAATAGGAACCAAATAATAAACTGAACTTATATAGAGTACTATCAAGTAAATTTATAGTTCACTAAATTCTAAATTTTTTTGAAAGTTAAAATTTAAAATTAATTTAGGTAAGGATCAACACTAAACTATTCCCATTAAGGCTCCTAACACATAACCTGGTCAATGGTGCATTCAATAAAACTTGAAATACACTTAATAAAGAGAGTACTTAAAATATATTGTGCCCATTTTACCAATTTGATAGAAAAACATAAATTTTGGAAACAAATATCATCAGTAATGCAATAACAATCACCAGAGCTGTAGCATGATAACCACTATTATTAATACTGCTGTAAAAGAAGAAATCACAATAGGAAAGTATTAACAGAGCCACCAAGAAACGATTCAGTGTAAACTATGCATTATCTGTATCTAGATCACTTCTTACCGCTAAATTCTGTGCAATGTATTCATTTCTAAGAACTTCACTTGCACTTGGTCGTTGGGCTGGATCTTTATCTAACATCCTACAATAAAAAACAAATTCACGTCAGGAAAAACTAGCTACTCTGTAGAGTCAAAAGCAAAAACAAAAGAAATAGCCACCCACAATTATTAGAATTAAGAAAAATAAGTAATAATGGATATGTTCATCTAACACAAAATAAATTTTAACACAACCATCATATTGTCATTTTTTTTCATAAATTACAAATCTGAATGAATGAATCTTTACCTGGAGTTGTTAGTTTATCCCTAGATATTACAAATACTCATCATTTGACATTGATTAAAAAGCACATACAGTTTAATATTTAAGTCCAGAGACACTCATTTATCAGCACTAATACCTTTCATACAAAGCCTGTAGTTCCCTGCTGTATTTTCCTGATAATTTTGGAGGGTTTCCTTCAACAATTTTGTACATGACACCCATCAGACTCTGAAACAACATGCACAATCAGCTTGACATAGATGTGGGGAGGGGGGGGGGCCCGGCGCTGAATGTGTTATTCTGGATTATATTTCATTTTGGTTGCAATTAAACAAACCAGATTCATTGATCAGTCTTGTGTTGTAGAAGCTGTCAACATAAACAACATAGGGAAACACAAAAATTAAACAGCCTCAGGCAGCAATAATTTATTTTCATTTACATGTACTAATAACCCCTGCAAAGAATATACAATAATCTGGATTCTGCAGTTTGTATTTTGCTTAACTGCTATAACAGGACTTTGACTGTCTCCAAAATGTCCAATACTTTGGAATTCAAGTGAGGTAGGTAATTTGCTTATGAAAGCCTTGGCTTGAATTAAACCTTGGTACAGTCACTGTGTTAACCTGCACCAGAGTCTTAAGGCATATGCTAAAACCCAGACGGTAGACGATGGATGGTGGACGGTGGACGATAGATGACAGACGATTGACGATAGACGAAACTCCAAAACTCAAAACGGGGAAGCGACATGTGACAAATTTTGTCACGCAATCTTTAGGGAAATGATTTCCATATATAAAAATGGGTTGGCTCACAATGTCGCATGAATGTTGAGAAACTCCAACAACCAAATTTCCACAAAATCAGTCACATAAACACGGCATGTGCTAAAACCCAGATGGTAGACGATAGATTATAGATGATGGACGGTAGATTTTTTGTGAAATATGTGCGACAAATTTGTCACGCAATCTTTAGGGAAGTAACTATGAGAAACTTCTGCAAAATCAGTCACATAAAACACGGGAAAGCGACATGTGACAAACTTTGTCACGGAACCTTTAAAAACGGGTTGGCGTGCAACATCACATGAATTTTTAGAAACTGCACGCAATCGGCAGTCCATAGTAGTATGAGCATGACGCAGTGACACGGTAGACGGTAAACACGTGCACTGAATCTACGTACATAGACTACATACATGAGGAAGGGGCTACAAGCAGTAGTTTGATTTTCCAACTGGAAGTTCCGGTTTTCCCATGTAAATGGTAAGTACCCTAGTCTCCTCTGCAGACCACTCAGGTGCCCGTGGGTTTCAGGTACTCCACACATGACTCGTAATGGTTTCTCAAGCACGATCTCCCATTTCTACGACCGCATTTGTTAAACAACGAAATTTTCACTAAATTTAAACGTCGCCATCCTCGTTTGCCTTAACACATTCTTTTCGGAATGCGACTTTTGAATTTTTTAGGATTCAAAAGTTGATTATTTAAGATGCTGTCGACCTTTTATGTTTTTTTGAAGAGAAATTAAATGAAAGTCATTCAAAACTAAAAAGAGCTTGAAACTATTAAGTAATGATCCAGATAAGAACTATAGCATTTTCTATTGTTCTGTGGCAATACGCTTACCCCACATTGAAATGGTTTTGTTTTCAGACGGAGAATTTATCAACTGATGGAAAGCAGGTTTATGAAATAAAATATATTTAAATTCTGTTCCTTTGCTTGAAAACATTTCAACCAATCACAACAGTCTTAACAAAGATAATAAGAGCTTCCAATTTTTCAATGTTCCCCACATGGGATTACTGTGGTATTTAGACTCAGAAGAGATTTTCTTACAAGAAAGACAGTTGATCGATTAAGGATAAATAAATTTACAGCTACCTGAAGTTTTGGTATATTTTGCTGACTGTGCCAATCAGAAGTATGATACAACATTAGCAAAACTGTGCAAAAGTAAGCATTCATTACACCTGTTTACCGTCTACCACGTCACTGCGTCGTGCTCATACTACTATGCGGATTGCCTGCAGTTTCTACTAATTCATGAGACATTGTGCCCCAATGCGTTTTTATATAATTAAAGAAGTCATTTCCCTAAAGATTACGTGACATGTCACATGTCACTTCCCCGTGTTTATGTGACTGATTTTGTGGAAATTTGGTTGTTGGAGTTTCTCAAAATTCATGTGACATTGTGTGCCAACCTGTTTTTATATATGGAAATCATTTCCCTAAAGATTGTGTGACAAAGTTTGTTACATGTCGCTTCCCCGTTTTGGGTTTTGGAGTTTTGTCTATCTTCAATTGTCTATCGTCTATCGTCCACCGTCTACCATCTGGGTTTTAGCATATGCCGAGTCTTACCTCACCCTGAAAGGCATGTTGTAAATTACACAGTTCATACAAGACCACACCCATAGACCTGTCGAGGAAGGATGTCAGTAAATTAAGAGCCCTTTTAGCTGTGAAGTGAAGCAAAATGCAAAAAATTAATGCTTGATTACTGAATTCACTATCGGACTGAGAATATTATTGCACAGTGATTGGTTGAGAACAGGAAAATTTCTCGGCAGATTATAAAATAATAAGTCGAATTATTCTTGCCTTTTGAATGGTTCTGAATTATAATCTACTGGGGGACAGATCCACAGATGTATCGTCATGAACATTTTTTCAGCTTACACATTGCTGCTCATCTACACAGTAATAGATCACAGAAGATGTCAAAATGTGCCAAGAACATAAGTGACACGCACACTTAAAGGCTCATCACCACCTTTTTGTTCTTACAGCATTTTAAAGTCATCTGTAATCTACCACTAAACAGACCCATGGCAAAATGCAATCTACTTGTTAATTATACTGCAGTACAAATGAAATGGGAGGTGCGGTGGCCTCAAGGTTAGTGCGCTCAACTCCGGAGCGAGCGGTACGGTCCGGGTTCGAGCCCTGGCCAGGGACATTGTGTTATGTTCTTGGACAAGACACTTAACTCTCACAGTGCCTCTCTCCACCCAGATATATAAATGGGTACACGCTATTTGTTGGGGAAACCTAACAAAATTACGGGAGAGTGACCTGCGATGGACTAGCATCCCATCCAGAGGAAGTAGAAATACTTCTAGCTGCTTCATGCTACAGAAACCGGGATAAGCTCCGGCAGCTATGAGCCAGTCTTGGGCTTCACTTCACAAATTAAATGCTTTATGAACTCCAAATTGAGCAGTTTGGGCTCAAGCCCTGGTCTTGGGTTGTGTTCTGGGGGTAACCAATCCCGTCCAGCCTGGGGTGAGTAGAAACATTTCTAGTCACTTCATCCTACAGAAACTACTATAGCTCTGGCGCGTACGAGTCACTTGGCCTGATGCAACTTGTAATGTTGATAATAAACAATAATTGGATGAGGTTTTTGTGATATCGGGAATAATCAGGGTTGAGGCAAGTGTAGAGAGACCTTGACTATTCCCGATATCACAAAAACCAAATTCAATTATTGTTTTATTATACATTGTTTTATGGAAAATATGTGTGAAATGCAAGTAGATTTTATTATTTTGTGCTTCTAAAAATACAAAGAGAAACGCACCAAGCGGCCGCTTCTTTCGAAACCATACAAGTGCTTGCGCTCTTTAGCCAAAGGTGTATTACACATGTGCACTGCACGAGGTATAATCTGCACAATGTCATATAATTGGATAGGCGATTATACCCTAATCATGCTTGTCCACAAAATCACATGAATTCTCAAAATAAGCAGGGGGCTCTTGGCCAATCAGAATGCTGATAGTGAGTACAATGTATAATAACAATAATAATTGAAGACTCCGGTAGGTTTTTTCCTCAAAAGTGAACTTTGTCAAAAACAATCCAAATTTTGCATGCAGTTTTGTTTACATGTGTCAAACAATGTTCTGCATTTTTTCCCCTGAAGTTTGCATCCTCTTTGAGATGTTACGTATGCAAACCCTGTATTTGCTGTCACGTCAGCACGTGACAGCAAAGATGGTAATTTCACTTCAAATACAGCAAATTATTGGTCTTCGCAACGTGTAACCTTAAAAAATGTTGATTTCAGGTTAAAACCGTTACAATTTTGATTTCACGTTAACATACGACCGCAAAGACTTTAATTTCACGCAATGCATAAGCTAGACAATGTTGATATCAGGTCATTTACAGACAGTTAAAATTTTGATTTCACATTATCACGCCACCATAAGGACTTAAACCCTTAAGGGTTAAGAGTTCCCAGTTTTATTAGAGTTAGGATTAGGGATTACTGCCCGAAACTAGGGTTAGCGTTGAAGGTTAGGGTTACGGAACAAGCAGGTTAGGGTTACAGTTAAAATATTCAGGGTTAGGGTTATTGCTTAGGGTCAGGACACATTAGGGTTAGCACAGTGTTGAGGCATGGAAAACAATCAATGTGTAATGTTAAGAAGATGTTAAACTCATTTCATGTTATCGCGCGGCTGCAAAGACGTCAATTTCACTCAAATTACAGCCAAATCTGTTAACTTTTTGTGATTTCACGTTAAAGCATGACAGCAAGGGTGTTGATTTCACTTCAAACGAGCAAACTGTTCATTCATGCAGCGCGTAAACTCAAAAACAGCAATTTTAGGCCTAAATAAGTTAAAATGTTGATTTCACGTGAAAGCCTTGACAGTATGGATCTTGATTTCACTTAAAAAGGAGCAAGCTGTCTATTACACGCAGCGCAAAAGCTTAAAAGCAGCGACTTCAGGCCTAAATAGGTTAAAATGTTGATTTCACGTTTAAGGGTGACAGAGAGCATGTTGATTTCACTTAGAAACAAGCAAACTGTCCATTCCATGCAGTGCGTAATCTCAAAAAACGGAGATTTCAGGTCTAAATAGGTTAAAACGTTGATTTCATGTTACCCTTTTACGGAAACAAAATGTTAACTGCCTGCAACGTATAAGCTCAAAAGTGAGGGGCTGACAGACTAACAGATTAACCCTTCTGTGCAACGTACAGGTCTCCTTACATCTGCATGGCCGCTGATCCCAGAAGTTTAAAACACTACAAATCATGCCGATTTGAATAAAACCACGCAACCTGGATCAAAGATCTAGGTTGCAATCGATTGCTTCCTCTTGGCCAATAGTACGTTGGAATAAAAAAGGAAAAAACAAGCTCAGTAATTAGTTAAAGTGTGAGTTAATAAGTATTGTCTTGTCCTGTCTTGTCTTGTCTTGTCTTACTGATCTTGTCTTGTCTTGCCCTGCCGAACGTGATCGCAATGCATGCCGGGAAGGTTCTGTTATACCTCGTACACGGGTAAACATGGCGGATGATACAAGAAAAAGTTTATAAGTCTAAAAGCAGTTCTCACTTTCCAAACTTTGTAGCAACGCTTGGCAAATGGGCCACAACTCACGACAGGGTTTTATTCTTGGGCAAGAACTGCTCTTGGACTTTGCTTCCTGGATCGACCTAACTTCAAACGCTGATAACTTGCTGCTTATATCAGTTGCGTTGGAAGTTAGAGAACACATTTTGCTTCTTTAAAACGTGTTGGTGACTTATGGGTTTATCAAGGCTTTATGATGCCTCTCAACCACCAGGCAGGCTACAAGGTGCTTAAAAACAATGCTTAACCCTTTAAGCCCTAAGAGTGACTTATAGATTTTACTCTGTCT
>CM042746.1:24471864-24491332 GCA_022496165.2 Catalaphyllia jardinei | reverse complement strand
ACGATTTTACTCGTCAAAGGGAGGCCCCTTAGGGCTTAAAGGGTTAAGATATTAGTTGAAAGAGCTGTCCCAGAGAATGCTCTTGGAAAAATGTGTTTTTTCGCACACATAATATTTAAAAAAGGAAGCAAACTTCAGGGGAAAAACATGCAGAGCATTGTTTGACACACAAACAAAACTGCATGTGAAATGTGGAGCGTTTTTGACAAAGTTCACTTTTCAGTAAAAACTCTAACGGCCTTTTTCCTCCGAAGCCTTCAATTGTTATATCTATAACACTTGTCAGTCGTACCATATATCAGACTTGTACTTGTATCCTTCATGTTTTAGCACTTCAGGACTCATGTAGTATGGTGTACCAGTGAATGTTGTTGCCATATCTGATGTACCCATCAAAATTCTTGAAATGCCAAAATCACCTGACAAAACAAATTAGAGATCATGACAGTGATTTTTATTATTATTATTATTATAAACAATGCACAATTATGTATACTGAGATGTATATATGAAATAATTCATATTTGAACTGCGGGTATAGATGCAAGTGAAGTATGATCTTCGCAGTAAATTTTCCAATTTAAGCAACTGGAAAGAAGAAGCCTGAAAAAAAAAATCAGGGCTTCAACGGGATTCGAACCCATGACCTCCGTGATACCGGTGCGATGCTCTACCAATTGAGCTATGAAGCCACACATTGGGAGCAAGGTCAAATTATTGAGTTCATATTTTCCCGTGCAGTGAAGTTATGTGATGTATATATGAAATAATTCATATTTGAACTGCGGGTATAGATGCAAGTGAAGTATGATCTTCGCAGTAAATTTTCCAATTTAAGCAACTGGAAAGAAGAAGCCTGAAAAAATCAGGGCTTCAACGGGATTTGAACCCACGACCTCCGTGACACCGGTGCGATGCTCTACCAACTGAGCTATGAAGCCACACATTGGGAGCAAGGTCAAATTATTGAGTTCATATTTTCCTGTGCAGTGAAGTTATGTGATGTATATAAGAAATAATTCATATTTGAACTGCGGGTATAGATGCAAGTGAAGTATGATCTTCACAGTAAATTTTCCAATTTAAGCAACTGGAAAGAAGAAGGAGGTCATGGGTTCGAATCCCGTTGAAGCCCTGATTTTTTTCAGGCTTCTTTTTTCCAGTTGCTTAAATTGGAAAATTTACTGCAAAGATCATACTTCACTTGTATGTATACTGAGTTTTAGATATGTTATAATTTGCTGTATATTCCTTTATTGAAAAAACTTGAATGAAAAAACAACCATACAAAAATACAACAGATCTTGTGTGAAATGATGAACTTTTAGCCCGAGGTACCCATAAGTATTTCTGATAAGCTTGTTTGAACTGTAATTACATGTACGTACCTAATTTGATCAAGTTTTTCTTGAGGAAAATATTTCTGAAACAGAAAATATCAGTGACTATTCTTATTGGTGATATCTTGAAGATCTTTTCTAACCGTGTTTGATCTAGTCACTGAACTGGCAACAAACTATAGTTAACAGTACATTGTACACACAAAAAAGGTAGTCAGGTAGAAAGGATCTTGGGGTTATTTTGGTCCTAAATTTTCCTCAAGTTCTTCAACTCTATGAGATACTCTGGGGTGTTTCTCTCTCTTCACATTTGATCCCAGGAGGTGTTTGTTTATGGTGTCAAATTGTGGATTCTGTATTTCTCAAACTCAGTTATAATTGCAGATTGTACCAGGCTACATAGTAGCTGCTGAACAATCAGAATTCTATAAAGGTTGCACAAAGAGTTCACTAATTGGTCTGGCCACGATAATAATATAAAACAAAGCGATTTTAAAGCACTTCGTAAAAAGGAAAGTGTCTGATCCAAATAAGGAATACGAACCCATAAGGCCATACGGTAATCTAAGCACGTCGGCCATATTGAGCGCTACATAATAAAGTACCAAAACAACCAAACAAATAAAGGAATAAACATGATTTAATGAACTGATTCCAAGACGATAACAGTGAATATACAACATCACATGATTATCAAATGTCCCTGACATGAAACAGAAAAGTATCAGTTTCCATCTCCTGAACTGCCTGAAAAGGAAAACAGAACAGGAAGGTCAGTGTGAAGCAGTCTTCCTAGAGAGGAGGGAGAGGTGGGAATTAGTGAACTCTTCGTGCAACCTTTATAGAATTCTGATTGTTCAGCAGCTACTATGTAGCCTGGTACAATCTGCAATTCTATTGCAGGTTGCACTCCGAATTCACTAATTGGACCGTTTAAAGGCGGCTCTCACCATTAAGGACTGCATTGCCAAAAGAGATTGAATATTTGGGGCGGTAGTAGAAACGATTGAATGTTGTTTCCCTTGTCCAATCAGCTGTGTGTAAGATGTCCTGGACAGAGACACCTCTGTCCCTGGCAGCTGAGCTGGCTGCCCCTCGAGTTGAATGAGCTTTGAAGGTGGCAACATCAATACCCGCCTCTTTCACTATGTCCTTCAGCCACCTCCCAATGGTAGCAGAAGACACAGCCTTGTGGGGGGCTTGAATGGCTAAAAATAAAGGTTGGGGCCTATCTCCAACTACTCGCCAGGCTGAAGTTCTTTCAACATAAGAATCCATGCAGGTTACAGGGCACAGCCTTTTATTGTGTGGGAATGATGGGAAAAATAACTCCATAGATTTTGTGACAGTTCTAGTTTTTGTCAAGGCTGCCAAATGAAAAGAACCCCCTTCAGGGATACGTTTCTTAAATCTGAGGTCAATAGTCAGATTGTCTCTTGGAAGCCGAGAGGGCCAAAAGCATCGCACATTTCTTTGTTAGAACACTGACTGTAAGATCGCTAGCTGAGGGAAGACCCTGCAAATACTTGGTGACTAAACTAACATCCCAAGTTTCAGAGTACTTGGGCTGAGGAGGGCGTGAGTTGAAGACCCCTTTCATAAACTTACATACCAAAGGGTGTTGGCCTACTGGGCACCCCTCCACTGGAGTTATGATAGAACTTATTGCAGATCGATAAGAATTCAGGGTAGAATACTGAAGACCAGCTTGAAAAAGTTCAGATAGAAAATCTACAACCTTCGGAATACTTGGTTGAATGGGATTAATTGGTTGTTTATCACACCAGCCCACCCACTTTGACCAGCATGACTTGTACTGATTCTGAGTTGAAGTTCTCTGGGCAGCGAGGACAATGTTTGAAGCCTGTCCTGATAAGCTTTTTACAAGAAGGCCTTGCCTGATACCCTCCAACCGGCAAGCAAAAGGGTTTTGTTTTTCACCAGTGGGTGTTCCTGACCCTGTGGTCCTAGCAAGAGACCTGCAGTCATGGGAAGGAGAATGGGGGTGGCTACAACCAGTTGGAGGAGTTGGGCATACCATGGCTGTGTTGGCCAAACTGGGCATACTAGAGTTATTGTTGCAGCCTCGTGGATTACTTTCCGTAGGCATTTGGCTACTAAGTTGAACAGGGGAAAGGCATACCCTATCTCCCCTGCCCATGGTTGTATTAGGGCATCAATTGCCTCCGCTTCTGGGTCGGGTTTGTAACTGTAGAACCTGGGAAGCTGGTGATTGGTTCTGCTTGCAAAAAGGTCTATCGTACATTGACCCAAATCCCGCATTAGTATCTGAAAGGATTGGTGGTTTAGGTGCCAATCGGAAGAATCTGGTTTGGTGCGCGACTCCCTGTCTGCTATTGTATTGAGGCGACACGGAATGTGTTCGGACCACAGAGTGATTCGCCTTTGTAGACACCAACCCCAGAGGTGTCTTGCAAAGTGATTGAGGAGACACCTTTTGGCACCCCCCATTTTGTTGATATACATGTAGGCAATGGTTGTTGTATTGTCCATTTGAATCAATACATGGACATTTTGCAGCTCCTTGGTGAATGCTTTCACGTCAAATGATGCTGCTAGTAGTTCTTTGCAATTGATATGCAGATTGGATTCTTCCCTTGTCCATGTTCCCGTGGTGTCTACCCCATTGCTCACTACTCCCCACCCCAAATTGGAGGCATCTGATTGAATTATGAGATGCGGAAGGGAATTCCGAATGAAGCGTCCATTTGCCAGGGAAAGATTGTCTACCCACCACCTGAGGTCCTCTAGGGCAGGAGGATCCAAAGTGTAGGTTGTTGACTACCTGGGGAAGCGTGTTGCTGTTCTTCAAATGTTGGATCCCCCGATAATGAAGGAGGGCTTGAAGAATTGCAATTTTGCAGGAAGTTAAGTTCCCTATTATGTGAGAGAGTTGACTTAAAGAGATGGCTTGACTGCTTACCAAGCGGCGACACTCTTTCTGAATAACAGCAACCTTCTCGTCTGGGAGGAGAAACCTCATGGTCGTGGAGTCCATGATGATTCCCAGGAATTCGATGATCTGAACAGGAACAAATATGGATTTCTCTAAATTGATCAGAAATCCTAAATTCTCTAGAATTGACTTCAAAATCATGATGTCTTTCCTGGCACCCTCTAAGGTGCTGTTCATAATGAGCATATCGACCAGATAAACTATTATCCAGATGCCCATCTTTCTTAGAATCCCTGTTACTGGTTTGAGTATTTTGGTGAAGATACGTGGGGCGGATGTCAGCCCGAAAGGGAGACAAGTGAATTGGTACGTCCTGCCTTGGAACTGAACGCGGATGAATTTCTGACTGCCTGTGAAGGGGGACTGAGAAATAGGCGTCCTTCAGGTCGAGTTTGCACATGAAATCCCCTGGTCTCAATAGGTCTGCAACTGCTTTCAAGTCTTCCATCTTGAAGCGGCAGTATTCCACGTAGTTGTTGAACCTGGAAAGGTTGATTACTGGGCGTTGCCCTGACCCTCCCTTCTTCTCCACAAGAAAAAGGTTGCTGTAGAATCCCACCCAAGGGTTGAAAGCAACTTCTATGATCACCCCTTTTTGTAGGAGACTTATAATTTCTTCCTGCACTAGGGAAGTCTGAGGTGGAGACAATACAGGGGGAGAGGGAGGCTGGTTTGCCGAGGATGGCTTAACAGTTCTATTGCGTAACCCTGTATAGTCTGTAGAACCCATGGGTCTTGTGTAATTACCTGCCAGTTCTTGGTGAAAAACTGCAAGCTCCCTGCTACCGTTTGAGGGTGAAGTTCCCTTGATGGGGCATGAAAATGGAAAATCATATATATCTACAACGCTTACCTTGGAACCTGAGTTGGTTTGTTGGGGGCTGTGGGCATCGAAGTTTTCTTTCCGAAATCCTTGTAACAGGGTTGTTCTGGATAATCCCTTGCCGGTTCCCGTTTTCCCCGCAAAGGAGCCTTCCGAAAAGGCTGGTGCCCATGGGAAGAAAGGTTCCTGGGCTTGGAAGAGCCAGATGATGGTTTGAATGAATTCATTTTAGCCTGTTTGTATGGAGGCTTGGTTTTGTTGGAGTTCGAGTTCTTTTTGGACCGGACTGCTTTAGATACCTTTTCTGCTAAGTCGCCCACAAAGACGCTTTTAATTACTTTCCCCAAAAAGGTATGTCTGCATGGGATCAGATTGTTTTGCTAACTGAGTGACATCAGTAATATTGCAATGTTTCGCAATCTCTTGCCTGCGTTGCTTGTTGACCGAAGCCACTCCATGGCCCAATAGTCGAAGGCTCTTAAGAACAAGGTCTATTGCTGACCGCTCGGTTACAGAGCTAGGGTCTGCTTTAAGGTGCTGGAGTAAAATGCATAAGGGTCCGGCAGCATCCATGTAATTACCCATGGTCAGCTGGAGGTTCTGCTCCCATCGCAATTGGCCAAGAGTTTCTTTTCCCCCAACCAAGACCAGCCAATGGTCAAGTTCAGGAACCACCAGTGCTGGTACAACCGGCTTTGGGAATTGCTTACAAATTTCCAAGTGGCTCTTGTCTTCCAACGGTGTTCTGAAGTAAATATCAAGAATGTCCTTCAGTTGTTTACCACATGTCCACAAGGAGTACTTCGAGTTTGAAGAACCTGACAAGGGAGGAACATCGGTTGAAACTGGTACTTTACCAGCGCGAGCAGATTCCTTTTTAGCGTCCCAAAGAGCTGACTGAAAGGGATCTGCACTATCCACGACTGGATCGGACTGGTGGCCAGTCGTCAGTTTGGTAGAAAATTCACTGGGAGCGTGAACACTCAAGGCCACATTCGTGGAATCCCGCGAACGCAAGACTGGAAAGCCTCCCAACCTGAGACGAACAGAGCCCAAATCTTCCGGCTCTTTCGCTCCGGTGTCGGTGGGACTGTCGTTAGGCGCAAGAGATTCATGACGAGAACCTGTTCTAGCCTTCTTTGGCGAGGATGATTCAGCATTATCAGGATTATCTCCACCATGTCGTTTTCGTGCCAAATTTAGAGTCTGGTTTTCCGAGCTGTTTGCATGAACAGCTTCTTCCTAAACTGAACCCCTTGGCTTGTTGAACGTACTAACGCTCTCAGGTTCTGAATATTGTGAACCTGACATAACTTGGATGACTTGGAAGACTCTCTCTGTCCAAATCAGAAGGGAACGATAAAAAACGGTCTTGCTGTCGCTTTACAAAGCAAAATATGGCCGACGTGCTTAGATTACTGTATGGCGTTATGGGTTTTGTATTCCTTATTTGGATCAGACACTTTCCTTTTTAGGAAGTGCTTTAAAATCGCTTTGTTTTATATTATCGTGGCCAGACCAATTAGTGAATTCGGAGTGCAACCTGCAATAGAATTCATCATGTTTAAACAAAGGAAATCCCAACCAAGAAGGTGCTTGGATACCTGATCTTAATAAGGTTAGCGTAGATATTGATGATTTTATTTCTCTGTTTTCTTCTTAGTTCCAAATTCTATTGAGAAGATCAAATCACATATCCAAACACCTCAAAAATACCGCTGTATAATTATACTCTGCTGTATAATTATACTCCACTGTATAATTATATTCTGCTGTATAATTATACTCCCCTGTATAATAATTATACTCCGCTGTAAAATTTTCAACTCTCCTGTCAGTGCTTGGAACTGTGGTCAAACATGGTCTTGTGTGTTTGATGCATTGCCTCCCCCACCCTATCACCAAGTTTCCTATTTTACATGTAGTGAAGTACCTTGTCTTTAGGTCTCTGTGTAGAGTTCTCCTGAAAGTAAACAACAAAATAGTGAATATTACATTTTCAGTAAATCCTAGAGTGTTGTGATAGTCCGGTCAGAGTTCTAAAGTTGTCAATATGGGATACCAGTTAAGAGGGGGGTGAATATTTTTTCGGATCAACGGATTTGGCCTTAAAAAGCGCAAGGATTGTGGATTTTTGCGGTAAATCGAGCGGACTGGCAGATTTTGAAAACACAGTGGATCATGGATCAGCTATAATTTTTAACAAGGATTCCGGATTGTGCCTATCTTATGTTCGGATCTTGGGTCCTAAATGAAATTTGGATCATAGATCTTTCTTCAGCCTTGGTCAGTATGTTAATGAGTTTAACCAAATTATTAATTTTTTCGAAAGAAGTTCATTTAATTAAACTCAGGTCTGAGACTGTGTTACAGTCACCAAGCATGTTACCTTCTTTACTATTTGGGTGAAATTAACAGCGGCACTCACATGTACCAAATTACCTTTGAACCTTAACACTTCTGTTTTCGGATGTGGTTGTGGCTTCGGATTTGAACCAAAATTTTGGCGGATCGACGGATTTCGCGAAAAAAAGGCACGGATCGGCGGATTTGCATACCCCTATTCAACCCCCTCAGTTAAAGAAGGTCTTGGTTTAATAATGATTTACTCCAGCCATATTGGACAAAAAGCACTTGAAACTAGTACAGGTCACTGAAACCAAGTGTTACACACCATACCTCTTGATCATAAAACACAAGCAACACATATCAAGGGAAAACAATAGGAATCCATATCAAGAAAAACTTTGCTGAGGTCTTGAGTATGGCCAATGGCAAAGAGCAAAGTTTTTCTCATTTATGGACTAACCAAAGGTGGTAAATAAATAATGCTAATACTGGTCAGGAATGTTCCTTAAGGCAAAAGGAAAAAAAGCTATCACACAAGTTTGTAACTGATTCAGAGATCAACAGACAGTACATATTGAGGTTATTTAGCATTTTTAGATGCACACACTAATTTCCCCTGAAATACAAGTGAAAATGCGATGCAGTCGTAGTCCACTTCTGCCTACTTCGCCAGATCAATGATTGAAAACAGTTTTAACATGAGAGATAAGCAGAGATGTCGCCAAACAATATCCAAAGACGAGGTAAATTTTCGCTTCATTACCGTCGACCGTAGTAACTACTGTGTAATTTTACTATGCATGAACACAAGCTATCCACATTTGCATATTTCGTACCACTAAATCATCACAAATCCTTCGTTAGGATATTGAAAAGAGGTTCAGTATAGTATCAAATAAAGAAATACATTTCCACTTCACTGTTATTTTGAATAAAATGTCCATTTTATGTACGCTGGGAGTTCTCGACTTTTAAGTTTGCATTTCGGTTGACTGACAATCCCATTCTTCTTTCAGCATGATGAACTCCGTCAGTAGCTCTACAGTCCAATCTTAATCGTTTGATTCACTTTTCTCACATAGTTATAAATGCTTGATCCATTCTACGTTTGAAATTTAGATATATTTCATTCCTCAAAGACAAAGCTCAAAGAATGAAAATATTCTGTATTCGGTATGGCTATTGAGATACACGGTCGGATTATGGCTTCCGGTGTGCGTGTGTTTTTATTAAAATCCACAAATACATAGCTAGTTCACCAGCTAATTCGAAGACTCAACTTAATCCTTTTGTTGTAGGCCACAGATTTAGTTTACTATTTGTTTAAACATGTGTTTATTTCGAGTAAAAAAACTGATGCGTTTAGTTTACTGTGTGAGTTCTTGTGATGGACTCGGAGGATCAATTGCCAGCACCTGGAATAGTCAGCGATCGCTTGCACTTGGAATAGTCAGATGGCTTCCAGCTTATTCCAAATTTGTGTCGTATGCAGTGCCATGAAAATGTCAAGCTTTCCACAAGAGATAGAGAAGAATATACAGGCCATGAAAAGCTATAGGTTTTCATAGCTGCGGCAAACCCGAAATTGAAGAAATCCTCGACGGCTCCCCGACATTTGCTTCGCACAGATCAGCCCACTTAAGTTCTTTGGTTTTTTTCTCGTTTCTGGTCGAGTTTCACCGGGGTAGAGGTATTGAATGAAAAGGAGTACTCTATCCTGTGTATCCTGTATTGCTACAGTCTCTAACAACACATATTCCTTGCATTCTGCAATGATTTTGACACACTACCGCATGCTTGCGTATATTCTTCTAAGAAATGAAATATTGTTCTCGAAATGACGTCAGAAGCCAACTCATCCCATTCTCTGCTATTCCTCAGTCATGAACATGGAAATGTGCAAAATTATAAACTTTGAAAATTTGCAAAAAATTAACAAAAATAGCTACAACGATAATTTTTTCGCTGTGGTGATCAGGTGAAAAGGAAATTTATATTAGCAAAAAAAAAATGGGATTTAGTGGCACTTCAATATTCCCTGCTAACCATGTAACACTGAAGATGCATGAGACAGGCCTATGGTTTAAAGTCCTCATTCAAGAAGACTTGAACATCTAACCATGTGTAGATAATTATTACAAATTTAAGGCAGCATATTATCCTCAGTTATTTCAAGACCACAAGTATTGGTTCCATCTGGGGCTCATACTCTTAACCTCCCACACAGCAAATGAATAAAGGGGGCAAGTTTCTAAAGAAACTGTGGTGCTGCATTGATGGGAGTATTACAAGATAATTTGGTTTTATCAACCTAGTTGTTAACCAAATTATCTCCCACACAGCAGTATGGTGCTCTACCAGCTGAGCTAACCAGCTGGGAGTCTACTGTACCAGAAAGGATTCTTGAGTGTTTTGCATCAGGTTAGGTAAATCAGAAGGAGTCCCTTTCAACCATCATAAATAACATGCCCTATATCAAAACAAAAGTTAATAAAAGTTGATAGGACATTGATGTTGGTATGATGGAATAATATTCAACTTATATGTGACGCAAAAATCAAACTTTTTTAGGAATTCTACTTACTGTTCATGCATGAATTTGACAGCTAACACTAACTGTATAAACCAGGCTAAAATTAATGACTCGTCAAATCTCTTCCCAGCTTTTTTCCAGGCCTTAATTTTGTCATCCAGGTCACCTCCCTAAGATAAAAAGTTCATAATAAAAATGGATAATTATAGCATAATACAAATGCATAATTATAGCAGTTGAACAAGTAGTCACATTGGCACTAACTTCAAACTGGACAGATATCACTAACACAGAAAAATCATTGCATTTGAGAAGGTAGACATTCTCAGTCTTTAACCCAAAGTGGCATTACTCCTTGGGGGACAACACTCATATCACAAACAGGGCTTTCATTAAGCACCAATGGCCGACGAAACTCTACTTCGTCGTCCATAAAAGTCGGCTCTTTTCACCCAAAAATTAAAGTAATATAAGAGGAATGCATTTAAAACTGGTTGATACAGTCGGTTACTCTACTCAAACCAGCTGCCTACTTCAAAAGTTATTGAAAGCCCTGCACAAAAGATATAATTACAGCCTTTCCCATAAAACTGTGAACACTAGAGAAAATTTCTGGAATGTTGATTGCTCTATGACCAATCAGATGTAAGATGAAACCACAAATTATAATGGACAAACCGCAGCAGGGGTCACTCACAACAATGAACTGGCTTTTTCTTCTACAAGAAAAGGAAAAATTATTTTCCCTTTAGATCTCGCTGAAAAAGTTATTTTTTGACCACAAACCAACACCAGTCAGTTGATTCCGACTGTTCAAAAACAAAACTACCGAATAGACCTAAAAGCGAGTGCAAATTGTGAAAATTTACAACAGTACAGGTTCGCATCACAGGTGAAGGTTTCTCAGCTACAAAAAAATACGGATCAAAAACCAACAGTCACAGCCAACTAGCATGACTTTTTGAACTGCACGTGAAACAAACACCGAGGAGCATTGCTTGTGATGGGCTCATTTTTTCTTGGCCTCAGATGTGCTGTCTAGCCCTGTCTGATTCTGTCTTCTTGATTTAACATCGCTTTTTCAACTATTCTTGGGTGATACTAAGCTGAAACAGAGCAAAAAAAAATTCATTATTTGAAAATGGTAAATTTGAAGATTTCTGGTGGAAGAAAAAGCCAGCTCATTGTTTCAAGTCAAGTTGTGACTAATCCATGCTGCAGCTTGTCTGTTATATTTTGTGGTTTCATCTCACATCTGATTCATCAGGAAACAATAAAAATTCCACGGTAACGGTTTTACGGGAAAGACTGTGAACACATGGTACCAGTCCAGGCAGTATCTCTCTCAGTTGTAATACCTTTTCTCTCAATTAGAGATAAGAACCAAGACTACTAAAGGGAAACTTGTATTATGGACCCTATATTAAAGTGCACCTAACCCAAAAATATTTTTTTCACTTAAGTAACTCTTTGCACCTGTTTGAAACGCATTGCGCCTTTTTGCCCCTTTTTAGCCCTAATCCTGACTTTTGACAGTACGTAAAAGTTAAGAAATCTGGCCATCATCTGTTCTACGACCAAGCAAGTAAGGGGTATGGGTCTATTCCTGGTTTGATGTCACAAACGTCTTTGCATGCATGTTTACAAAGACTAGTTAATATGATGCAAATCAGTCTGTGACATCAACCCAGGAATAGACCCATGCCCCTTACTAGCTCGGTCATGCAACAGGTCATGGCTAGATTTCTAACTCTTACAGCCTATAAAAAAGTCAAAATTTAGTTTAAAAAGGCACAGTGCGTTTTGAACAGGTGCAAAGATTCATTTATTTTAAGCGAAAAAAATATTTTGGGGTTAGGTGCACTTTAAGCGAACACAAATTTGAGTCCCAAAACAGACACCTCTGTTAACTGGATGTAGACACCAATATTGAACCATTTTGTTGCACAAAACCTGTAATAGAGGTTTTTCATGGCAGCCATGTTGCATGGCAGAAACAATAGATTCTTTTTCCTATGGATAAAAAATGTTTCTGATAGAAAACATTTTCATTGTTCCTTTCATGCAACATGACTACCGTGCAAAACCTCTACAGGTGGACACTTCACAGGCTTTTTGCTTTTAAAAGCTCAGATCAGACTCCTTTTCACATAACTCATTGCTCATTTTGTCAAACACTTTTACAATGAGCCCCTGGCTCGGGGGATTGGGAGACCACCCCCTATGTAATCTTCACATTAAATAAATTATCTTATCTTAATGCTGTTTTAAAGCTAATAAAAGTAGATTATTGTACAGCATATCAAAACCTGGTTAGAGCAGACACCCTATATTGAGCAGACACCAAAGGTTTCACTGTATAAGTAAAATAGCTCTAAAAGTTAAAAGCTTACCTCACAATATTCCGTAACAATACAAAAGAACTCTCCATCAACAAAACTGTCCAAAAACTTTACAATGTTGGGATGATTAAGCTGAAAATTAAAAATGCATTTCAGAGCAACTGACTGATTAAACAGCAGTGTTGACACACTCAATCATGATTGTTGGTTTCTTGTTTGCAGGATAGCCTTCTTCAACTTTGTAATCATCACTGAGCTCAAGTTATCCTTTCAGACAATAATCTGAAGAAGGTATATGACTATACTCTGCTTCAAAATAAACAGAATGGAAGTTGTATCTATGTTACTTAAAAGAAACAATTTCTCAAAAATTCTCCATTTTTTCTTAATAAATATGAAAAAATAAACCTACATTGGAGAGCAATCTGGCCTCTCTCATGGCATCAACTGTCTCATCAGGCTGCAGCTCACCAACAAAGATCTCTTTCAAAACCTTCCTAATTTAGTATATTGATAATTAATGATTAGCAAAATTTAATGAGACAATCACCTTTAACAAAGCAATAATTAGCTATACTTTAAAAGAAAATTAATGATCTAGCCTGCGAAAACAGCCATCCTTCTTCGCTCCCAGCCCGAGTGGCGTTTCATGTGAAGGACATCTGCGATTCACCGCCGAAAATCTGTCCCACATCTGGTCATGAGCACTGATTGGTTCGATCGGTAATTATGCATAATTAAGTCCGTAAATATGCAGGACAGTGAAAATACCAACCAAAACAAATCTGGCGTCTTGTAATTGTAGCAGTGGTTTGTGTAAATTGCGGTTGATAAGCCTACACAGCAAAGACGGTTTGTGACATCAGTACCGTTCTCTGTTCGGTTACCCGACCTTTTTGTCGCTTCAATCGTGTTTATGAAGGGCACTTTATACTGTGTAATAAGGAGGATTTTTAATAAGAGTTGAGCTGTTAGACCGTGCCATGGCAAATTTTTAGCGGTCATAAGTCTACAAGATTTCCGCTGTTATCTGCGTGTTACTACGTGGATTTTGACACCTTCGTAAACAGTGATTAGAAATGTTTCAGAGTACAGAACTGATATCATTTGCCCTCATACCCTTTTCTTCAGAGACGCTGTAGCTATACTTCGAGAAAGTTATACACCAGCTTGTCTAGTGAAATTCTATTTTTTTTTCAGCTATTTGATCGAGCTTATGTTTTTCAAGCTCGAATTCAAATGCAACTGTTGACGTGCAAGTCTGTTGAATCTGTCTTTATTTGGCTTAGTCAAGACTATGGTTTTCATCCTCCATGCGGATTTCATCAGTTACCGGTATTTCTAAAATACTCTGTACGTCTGACTTCGTACATTTGTGAGAATGTAAGACATTTGCGGCTTGGCACAAACCTTTCGCGACTGCAAATGGTAATTTATTCAAACTTATAAAGTTCACGCTTACGTCATCAGTATGGAATTTTCGACGGTGAATCGCAGACGTCCTTCACATGAAACGCCACTCGGCCCGGGAGCGAAGAAGGACGGCTGTTTTCGCAGGCTATCAATGATCATAACTAGATCATAACTAGGCACAACAACAATTACTCAAAACAATTAATATTTTCCAAGCATTAATCAAATTGCTAACTTCAATGCTGGGGTTACTCTCTTATATGGACTATATAGGTATGTGCAGCCTCAAAGGGTAGAGTTTTTAGCTGTTTTGGTCATAACTAGGCTAACGATTTTGGCCATTTTTGTCTTTTGTTTTTCTTCTCTAGTCTTAAATTGGGTACATTTCTTACAAAAGCTACTTTTTCATCATTATCAATAAGACCATCAACAAAAGCTCTTCATAACTTATGTTCAGGGCAACCGTGCCAGCTGCAATGGTCATAAATAAAGTATCAAATTGTGGCCAGGTCATAAATAGGGTTTCGTTTCCGGGCTTCAGTGCACGATTCTAACATGGAAAGTACAATACATCAAATTAAGGCTGTTTCTGGATGGAACGACGCTCCTATCAAAGTACTCTCACGGGATCAAAAGCTAAATAAAAGGATGTAAGTAAGCATATAACTGATTATGATTTTACGCGCAAGTTACAGACGAAAAGGAATTTGTCTTAGAAATTATGTAGCATTTCATTTACACTTATGGTGCTTGAACAATTGACTTTACGGCTGCGTCAGCAGGTTGTCAAAATATTAAGTTATCCAATTATCTGTTAGCTATCACAATTGTTTACCATTCTCCTTTAGTTTTCATGTCTTCCACCAAGTAAACAGTTCCAAAGCTGCCACTTCCCAGTCGTTTCTCCATGCGGTAGCGATTTGCAAACACACGGCCTTCATCTTGACTTTTGGATTTTCCACCTCGAGGAATTTTCTTTGGAAGCGGCATGGCAAATTACCCATCAAGAAGTCTCTGATCTGCAGACAATCGAACAACACACACGTATCATCAGATTAGTGCATGTGCAAGTACTCATGTCACGCCAGTGTGAAAAGATATGCGGATAAACAACTGAAGATAATTGAAAAAGGAACTGAAACAAATCTGCGGTGCTTACATCTACGAAGAAGTCTTCATTTGGAAGATGCAGATACTTTAAGCTGATTATTTCATCAAAATTCAAACAAAACTCAACACTAATCACTGACTTGCTGAGGTCCTTGGCACAGATCAGCGGTTATACCCCTAAGAGCTGTGCATTCTGGGACAAAGAGACATCTGTTAGAAGCTCACTTGCAATATGTCGAGGCACTCGTCCTCACAAACTCCTCGTAAATTAAAAATTGGCTCTGGATCAGTCGTTTGCCAAGAGGCTGAAATAAAGGGCGAGGTAACAATCGGTTCACGGACAGTTATCCACCCAAAAGCTCGCATAATAGCTGAAGCTGGGCCCATAATCATTGGTGACAACAATCTTATCGAAGAACAAGCCACAATTCTCAACTCCTCTTACCTGGATGACGATGGCCAGGCTGGTGAAAAGATAATCATGAAAATAGGAAACCACAACGTTTTTGAGGTTGGCAGTCAGTGTGAGGCGGTGAAGGTCGGAGATAATAACATCCTTGAAGCAAAAAGCAAGATTGGACGTTACACCAGTGTTTCTCATGGGTGTGTTATAGGAGCCAAATGTGAAGTTACTTCACAAGAGACATTGCCAGAGAATACTGTTATTTATGGACAGTGTTGTAGCAGAAGAGTTCAAGGAGAAAGACCTGTACCACAGACACTGCAGCTGGATTTTCTGACCAAGATTTTACCGAACTATCATCACCTGAAGAAGTCAAGTCGATCATAAACACAGCGGGTCTTTTATTTCTTCAGGCTTGTAGTTCGGTGGTTGAAGTGAAATGGGGATAGATCTACCGGTAGTTACGCTTGTGTCACAGCTTGTGTCTTTTAGTGAATCAGAGGATTTTTTTAACATTGCTCCTTGAGTGAGGGATCACAATTTGGCATTGCGTGCCACCCTCTAAAAGACTACCTGAGAGAACCTTGTCAAGAATTATCAATGGGCCGAAGACAGTTGTAGAATTCCATGGTAATAGATATCCAACATGTAGCATTTAAATAATGAAAGAATTAAAATGTGAATGCATTCATAACACTACTGGAAAACTGACCTGAAAAAATTCAGGCTTTGAACCAATCAATCAATCAATCAAACTTTATTTAACAAGGGTGACACTTAATAGTTAAAAACTAATAATCTCATGGCCCTCCATAAAGATGGTGATTCGAAAACACTGGTAGTGCTATGGCTTCCTTCGCATCTTTCATTCTTTCACAGTTGTAGAATGTTTTCAAGTGGTCTGTATTGTATTTATACGAAACAGAAATGACGACATAAAAACAGAACCGAAAGATGGATAATTCATTGTATGGGAACACACAGGCTATGTCTACATGTGCTTACATCTGTAAACACAATTTTTTCTGTCCATTTGACTCTGGATATAGTTTATGTCCAGCCATTACCTTTCCTGCATCCCACCTCAGAGCATACAATGGCACCAGAGTGAGGTTGAGGTGGACATTTTCATACATTTGTTGTATTTTTGGACTATAGGAAAGGTCTATTGTGTAAATCCAGAAAATATCCACACCTCCCCCCTTTGGAAGGGATTTTTCTCGGAGGCCCCCTCTCCTCTGAAAATTCCAATTAAGCTTCATACATTTCTTTGGACTTTTTTTTTTGGACATTCCAATCCCTTCGATAGGGGAGTAACCCATATTTATTATATGGCTAGCTCCGCGAGCGGGCAAGATGACCCAAATGGCGCGCTGTGATTGGCTACCCGAGTGGGCAAGATGGAGCCATTTTGCCCGCTCGGGACTACCCGCTGTATCCCGCAAGAGAAAATCCCTTGAAAGCCATATAATAAATCCTTTATTGACCAAGTTTGTTCGGTCAAGATGGCTGGATATTGGCCTTGTTCTTTTTTTGCGAGTTTATGGACCTCGACTTCGTCTCGGTCCATGAACACGCAAAAAAAGAACTTGGCCAATATCCAGCCATCTTGACCTCACACTTGGTCAGTAACCCATATGTATGTACACTGTATCAGTAAATGAGCATAATATCAAAAAGGGAATATTTATCGACTGTTAACTATTGTTTATAACAAGATGGAAATATCATTAAATTGTCCATCATATTAGACCCTAGAGTGTTATATTCACCGATCTATATTAGACAATCCAGCTTTATGCATTAGTCAATTCCAGCAGTCTCCCCCCCCCCAGACCAACTCTAGGGCATTTCTTTTTTCTTTTTTTTTAAAAATGGAAAAAGATGGGATGGGGAACAAGAATGGTGTTCAAAATAACCCCTTTGAGGGCAAATATCCCTTTCCAGGGCTCAGTTAAAAGACAAAACTGCTTTAAAGATTCTGTAAAATCATTTTGTGACAACAAGTTGTTCATCATCATCTTTGCTTCTGGTATTCTTTTGCTTAATGTCACCTATTGACCAAATAATTTGTCCAAAAATTCAGACAACACTGCTTGACAGTTAATTTTGTACAAACATTTCATTTTTCCTTATTTTTTCTTTATTTTAACATTCATATTTCATCAGCAAAGGATCTAGGATGTATATTCACAAAACAAAAAAGATTGTCATTAGACTGATCATTTCTGGTCGTAATAAATGATTAATTTCATTTGCTTGATATTTGATCGAGATAACAGAGAAGTAACATGTCTGAGTTCTCAGCCAAGTGCAAGCCTCAGGGTACCTACCTATAATACTATTATGGGTAGGTACCATTACTTATACATCCTAAGCCTCACATTCTTGTGAAAAATCCTTTGTCTGGAAACAAATACAAGGTTAAGGATGTATAAAGTATTATTTAAATCTGACTACTGTCATCCATCATTGTATTATTGTGATTATTGTAAACACTTTCATTTTAACTTATGTCAATAAGCATTTATGACTGGCCCCAAGGGAAACAGCAAGTTTTCTTTCCCAAGACCCTCAGTGTTTCCTGAGGCAAAGCAGAGGGAAAGAAAACTCAGTTTCCCATGGGACCAGTCATCAAGTGTTTTATGATACCCCCCACTCAAAAAGGAGAAAAAAAATCTGTAAAGAGATTGTATTGTTTACCCCAGCTGGCTCATAAATTTGCCACAGTTTCAAGGAGCACGACCTAATCAAGTGCAAAAGTTCATGTTGTTGTTTCCCTACGGAGTTTAGTGAGTTTTGTTTGCCCTTTGGAGTTAGTTTTGACCCATGGCACATGACATGTTTTCCTCCAATTAGAAAATGTACTTGAGTTAGGAGGTAAAACAATAAAGTTTGTACTGGGTTGTATAATTTATATTTAGGTGCCATTTATGCAGAGGGTATGTTCGGACAATTCAAACACATTATTCTCCAAGTGTTTTGCCCAGGCATTAATGAGGCATTTACTTAACTTGTACTCACCTGGCACGGGGCATTCAAAATTTTGTCACTGGCCAAGTATCAACCTCCTTTCCCGGGTCTCTCAGTAAGATGAGAGACCCTGGGAACGAGGTTGGTCAAGTGTCTGGTGTTTATCTACCCATGGAAAAAGTGACAAGATTTGAAATGCCCCACCCCTCCGGATAAAGCCTTAGCAATGCCTAACTAGTGCCTGGGAATACGGGATGGCCATTGCTGGAACTGAATAGCGCATAACCAGCATTAATTACTTTGAGAACACTACTACAATTCTTAAAGTATTTCATTGCAGTTTATTAACTTGACATTACTTTTTATTTATCCACTGGAAATATTTCAGCAGTGCACTGTTGTGCATTGTGGTACTGTAGCTACTTTGTTGAAATTTGTGATTGATCAAAGTTTGCTATCTAGTATTAGAAAATACTCTGCTTTATTGAATATGGGCTTTCACAAAGTCCCTTTTCTAATTCTGATTGTTGACTGTAAAGAAGTGTACTCGCGGGAAGTCAATAGGCAGCTTTAATTGAAGAATCTTTTAGTTTGACTCAGCAGTCTTAATTTGACATAATCTAATTCATCAGCTTTTCATTCTCCTTTACATAGAATATACCAATGTGTAATACATGGCTGTACAAGGTGAGTTCATTTTATACTTAACTTTAAACAGCTTGTGTTTCACCACATTGTAATTTTCATATTCTGTCTAGCACTCACTCAAAGTTAGGGCAAGGCTGTGCAAGTGCACTGCAGAACTAAACATTGTTTTCAACTGAGACTAGTCTGTATCCACGACAAAATGACCAACGTCACCGTACATGTTTTCCTCAAACACATTGTTTGTCATTTCTAACTCAACACCATACTCAGGGTCATCGCTGGCAATGAATATGTCATTATCTTTCTTGATGCAGATACCATAGCAGTGATTGTTTGTAATGTAATTATCAGACAGAAAAGCTTTGGTCTTCTTACAATCTGACTTTGCCTGCAAATGCAGATACACTACCAAGTTAGGAATTTCTGAACATCATTCAATTTTGCAGCTGCCTGTAGCATGTACTGACTACTGTGAGTTACTGGTATGATGGAAACAGTGGTACATATATCTTATTATATGTTTTGTTGTGTAGTAACGCTGAGTATTTTTATGAGTT
>CM042746.1:24414985-24416470 GCA_022496165.2 Catalaphyllia jardinei | reverse complement strand
AACCCACGACCTCCCGATTAGATCTACCGTTACTCTGCCGACTGAGCTACGAGGTCGGACAGAGAAAGTCGGGGTCGATTTAGGTGGTGAATCACAGCGAAGAGAAAGTAAGGGTACATATGAATGTTGTGCCGGGTAGCACTATGAACAAAAATGATGTAACAGAGAATTAACTCTGAAGTGTAAATTTTAGTGCTAATTTAACCCATGAATAACCCACTGGGTGTTAGCCCTAGTAAAGGGAATCAGGGAACCACACGAGGTAAAGAAAAAAGCTTTTAACCTCGGTGGGAATCGAACCCACGACCTCCGGAATAGATCTACCGTTACTCTGCCGACTGAGCTACGAGGTCGGACAGAGAAAAATAAAAATGCTGAGAGAAAAATACTGGTTCCCACTGATGAACAGTATGATAGACACAGCTATTGACCAGTGTTATGAGTGCCAAGTAGCTACGAAAAGAGACAGAGAAGAACCAATTAAGGTGACTAGCATCCCAAACCGCCCTTGGGACACAGTATCCATTGACCATGGTAGACCATACCCAGACGGACACTACAATCTTGTCCCGATTGACAAGAGAACCAGATACCCAGTGGTAGAGTCTGTACCATCAACTGACTTCCAGATCAACAAGGAGAGGTTGAAGCATATCTTCGCCACATATGGAACTCCGAGGAGAATTGACAGCGACAACGGGCTCCCATTCAATTCTAAAGAGTTTAATGAATTTTCAAAGCAAGAAGGATTCCAGCACCACAGGGTGACAGCCCTCCACTCAAAAGCAAATGGAGAAGTAGAGAGACTTATGCAAACCCTAAACAAGACCGAAAAAATTGCAAATCTGCAAGGCAAAAACCGTCTTGAGAGGAGAAATGCGGTTCAAGACATGTTCATCGCCTACAGATCAACTCCGCACCCAGCTACAGGAGTTGCACCTTACAAAGCCCTTAAGGGGACACCCGTGAGAATGAAGTTAGACTACATTGAACCTGAACCACAGAGAGATGAGAAGGATGACATCATAGACCGCAGAGACGCAGAATACAAGCAGAAAATGAAGCAACGGAGAGAAGGGAGAAAGACCAGGAGATTATGTGCCAGGAGATTATATGCTAGGAGATTATGTGCTTATCAAGCAACCAAGGAAGAACAAGTGGAGTACGCCCTTTGAACCTGTGTTCTATGTCGTGTGCAGCATTCGTGGCTCCAAGTAACAGCCACACGTGTGACAGATGGACGATTAGTTTGCCGAGATGCAAGTCAATTTAAGCTAGCAAATGCAGTTATCAACACCACTGATGAACCAGAGAAGAATGAGAAAGTAGAAACACCACAGGCAGTTCCAGACATTGAGGTTCCAGACATTGAGATCCAAGAAAAGGAGACTCCACCAAGTGCACCACCTGACCCACCAGATACGATGGTAAATGCAGAGAAGCCAATGGAGCCACCCGGTGCAGAGATAACTACAGAACAAGGAA
>CM042746.1:24387112-24396470 GCA_022496165.2 Catalaphyllia jardinei | reverse complement strand
ACTAGGGCTAACGCTCAGTGGGTTATTCATGGGTTAAATTAGCACTACAATTTACACTTCAGAGTTAATTCTCTGCTACATCATTTATTTTATACGAGGTCGGCATAAAAACTGCAGTGTGATTTATCTAAGTCAAAGTTACTGTAAGACACCAAAAGACATCAGACTGAATTGTTCTCACTTCTCCATTTATGAGTTTCCAAGTGCTAATGAGAAGAGTTTAATTTGCTGTGAAAACAGTATTTCAAAAAAATCATATGAAAAAGCAACCAAGGAACCATATTCCTTTGTATATATCGATAAGCCACGAAAATTCACCACCAAAAATTTCAATGAAAAAATATAATCTATTAATATAAATGAGTTATTCAAACGGACTTATTATTATAACGGAGTTATTCAACGGATATGATGAGAAGTGGAAATTATAATTCATCTCAAATTTATAATACAATGAAGAACATTGATGATTATGTGACAGACAACAGTCCCATTATTGATAAGTATCTCAGTAAATACGATGAAAAATTCACTTGTTAATTATCAACTGGATTCTATCACCTATTAATGATATCACCTTTTCCCAATATTGTTTATAATCTTTCAATTTTCTCGTTGATTTCGTCACTTTAATATCATTGTGAGGAAGTCCGATCATCTTGAATAATTGCTTTATAATAAATTTAATACTGATCATCCGTTTACGTCCATCATCAACCTTATGTAGAACACTACCAATCTCAATAAATAATTTATGGATCTTCTCTTTTTGTTGGTAAGTCAATTGTACATTAGTCTCATAATATATACTATTTATCACATTCTCAATATGGTATTTCCTATTATATACTGATTTTCTTCGTATCAAATGCATTTTATCATATAAGTTGAAGTTCTCTGTGACAAAATCATAACCATTAACTAAACCACAATTCAAACAGGTATTCATACCATTTACAGTTTCCACATCCTGTTCACTGCAACATTGATCAACCACTTTATCAACTTCTACTAATTGCTGATCACAAAAGGGACATGTTGAGTCCCCCATACTCTTTATTTCATCATGAATATTAGTGTTGCAAGTCATCTTATATTATTATATGAGATTATATTCAATACTCTTTAAATATACATTCACAAATCTCAGCTTTTGTTTTATTGGAAAAAATCCTTTACTTTCCATGGTCATCTCATAAGTTCCACAATCCTGAATATGTTTGAACAAACATTTCTTCATCAAACAAAACTCACCACCACACCGACATTTTATATAATATGTTTTGCATTTCTCTTTACAAATATCACATTTTTTGTTTTAAACAGATTCATTATATATTATATATATAAAATAATTTATATGTTATATATTGGTCCCAATAATGATTCGAGTTTTTGGTTCCAGACCGATGTCCCGGGTTTTGGTCTTGGCTCCACATTTGATTCCTATATTTTTATTCCTATATTTGGTTCAGCCGTCTGATCCTGGGTTGTGGTACCATCATTAGGTCAGTTTTCAAGATCCCAATATTTTATTCCTATATTTATTTCTTTAACATTTGATTCATAAATATTTTATTATTCGGTTTAAGCATTTAGTTTTTCCAGCAGTTGATTAATTGTTGGAAAAATAGTTGAGAAATACAGCACAAAAAATCAGAACAGAGAACAATATGGATAATGTGCTCGTACCCCCAACTATACTACTCACTGCTGTACCAGCTAACCAGGAAAGAAACCAAATTTCCCTGGGACAAACAGGAAGAGAAAGCATTCAGAAAGATACAAGACACCATCTTAAGTGAGAAGACCATGGCATTCTTCGACTCAAGCAAACCCATAATCCTCCGTACAGAAGAAAGCTTTAATGAAGGATTATCAGCAGCCCTGCTCTAGAAGACAGACAGAGGAATTCAACCAGCCGAACAATGACAGAAACTGAGAAGAGGTACAGTCAAACCGAGAAAGACGCTTTGGCAATCAAATAGGCCAAGGAGAGATTGAGAGTTTACCTACTTGGAGCACCCAGATTCAGAATCGTGACTGCCCACAAACCACTAATACCTAAAGTACCACCAAGAATAGAGAAGTGGATCATGGAAATGCAAGACGTGGATTACGATTTGGTGTATGAACCAGGAAAGGATGAAGCAGATCCCTAAGACTTTTTCTCCAGACACCCTCTGCCTGAGACAGGACATGACAAAACTGAGAAGATCATCAGATGGAACGTGAATGCAGAACATGCTGTGGTTGTCACACGAATCAGAGAAGAAACTCAGAAAGATGAGGTCATGCAGCGATTAGCCAAGAGAGTCGCCACAGGGGACTAGGAGAAACACAAGAGAGACAAAGACCTTCAACCCTACCTACAGGTGAAACAGGAGTTATCTGTTGCAGAAGGACTTATCTTCAGAGAACGTCGAATCGTACTACCACCAGCACTTCAGAGGAAAGTGGTTACACTAGGACACAGCCTAGGACACTAAGGAAAAACTAAGACCAAGCAAATGCTGAGAGAGAAATACTGGTGCCCACTGATGAACAGTATGATAGACACAGCTACTGACCAGTGTTATGAGTGTCAAGTAGCTACGAAAAGAGACAGAGAAGAACCAATTAAGGTGACTAGCATCCCAAACCGCCCTTGGGACACAGTATCCATTAACCATGGTAGACCATACCCAGACGGACACTACAATCTTGTCCTGATTGACAAGAGAAGATACCCAGTGGTAGAGTGTGTACCATCAACTGACTTCCAGACCAACAAGGAGAGGTTGTAGCATATTTTTGCCACATATGGAACTCCGAGGAGAATTGAGAGCGACAACGGGCCCCATTTAATTCTAAAGAGTTGAATGAATTTTCAAAGCAAGGATTCCAGCACCACAGGGTGACAGCCCTCCACCCAAAAGCAAATGGAGAAGTAGAGAGATTCATGCAAACCCTAAACAAGACCGAACAAATTGCAAATCTGCAAGGCAAAAACTTTCTTGAGAGGAGAAATGCGGTTCAAGACATGCTCATCGCCTAGAGATGAACTCTGCACCCAGCTACAGGAGTTGCACCTTATGAAGCCCTTAAGGGAACACCCGTGAGAATGAAGTTAGACTACATTGAACCTGAACCACACAGAGATGAGAAGGATGACATCATAGATCGCAGAGACGAAGGATACAAGCAGAAAATGAAGCAACAGAGAGAAGGGAGAAAGACCAGAGAGAATAATCTGCTACTAGGAGATTATGTGCTTGTCAAGCAACCAAGGAAGAACAAGTGGAGTACGCCCTTTGAACCTGTGTTCTATGTCGTGTGCAGCATTCGTGGCTCCCAAGCGACAGCCAGACGTGTGACAGATGGATGAACAGTTTGCTGAGATGCAAGTCAATTTAAGCTAGCAAATGCAGTTATCAACACCACTGATGAACCAGAGAAGAAAAGTAGAAACACCACAGGCAGTTCCAGACATTGAGATCCCAGAAAAGGAGACTCCACCCAGTGCACCACCTGACCCACCAGATACGATGGCAAATGCAGAGAAGCCAATGGAACAACCCAGTGCAGAGATAATACCAGAACAAGGAACTGAACCAGAACAAGGAGCAGAACATAACCAACCAGTAGACAAACCAGTAGTGACGAGACCCAGACGGGAAAGGTGCCAGCCTTCATATTTGAGGGACTATGTGTTAGCTTAGAAGTTTAATTTTTTTAAGTTTGTTATCGGATTGAACTTTGCTAGAGTTACAAGCTTTTGTTAGTTTGGGAGGGATGTAGTATCCGTTCCTCCGCACGCAGTGTGAGCCTGCGTTGTATCACATGATATCGCATTAAAAACAGTTCCTATTTATATTCATGAGTCTTACACAGTTATAATGGGTGTGCAGCTCGAACTGGGAGCCTGAGTGTTTAATGCCGTCCGAGTATAATTACAAAGCTCAAATAAGACATTAATTAAAATAACACATGTAAGTAAATATCACTCAGGCTATAAAGCTTGTGCAACCGCCTGATACGAAAACCCAAAAACCCAGTGGGAAAAATGGGAACGTATTCCCCAACCAAATGCAGGCGCACTAATCTCTGGGGGCTAGAGGTGAAGTAGGATTGCCAGACATAAAAGAAGATATGAACTTTAAATTAAAATTTGAAAGTTCGAGAGCTGAGATGAATACATTACAGCCTGTCAAACCTTATATATGATTACAACAATAGAATAAGTTAATGCCATAGCGGCACGCAAGCATTTCATGCCAACAGGAAAATATTTACATTCTTTGTCACTGTCACTTACAGTTTAGCTCCGCCGAATGTAAATACATTTCTATCCAACATGGCGTGTGTTCATTGACGATCTTACAGTGTTTATGAAGGGCACTTAATGCTGTGTTATAAGGAGGAATTTAGGAAGAGTTGAGCCATTAGACCGTGCCATGGCAAATTTTTAGCGGTCATTAAAGTCTACGTGATTTCCGCTGTTATCTGCGTGTTACTTTGTGGATTTTGACACCTCCGTAAACAGTGATTAGAACTGTTTCAGAGTACAGAACTGATATCATATTTGCCCTCGTACCTTTTTCTTCAGAGACGCTGTAGCTATACTTCGAGAAAGCTGTACACCAGCTTTTCTAGTAAAATTCTAATTTTTTTCCAGCTATCTGATCGAGCTTATGTTTTTCAAACTCAAATTCAAATGCAACTGTTGACGTGCAAGTCTGTTGAATCTGTCTTTGTTCGGCTTAGTCAAGATCATGGTTTCGATCCTCCATGTGGATCTCAGTTACCGGTATTTCTAAAATACTCTGTACATTTGTGAGAATGTAAGACAATTGCGGCTTGGCACAAACCTTTCGTGACTGCAAATGGTAATTTATTCAAACTTATAAAGTTCACGCTTACGTCATCAGTATGGAATTTTCGGCGTTGAATCGCAGATGTCCTTCTCGCGAAACGCCACTCGGGAGGGGAGGGAAGAAGGACGGCCGTTTTCGCAGGCTAGATTGCAAGCCTCTATAATGTAATCTTCTGCTGATTAGAGAGCTGCCTCCCTTGTTCGCTTCAGGCTCACTTGCTGCAGCAGCAAAAAGAATAAAAATACATCTTAGAGAATTAGTTTAGAGTTTTACTATTTTTGCACTGAATTTTTGAAATTATGTTTGACTCCAAAGAGATATAAAACCATTTCGGAAGCTACTATTGTAATCACATTTCTCTTAATTATTCCTAATTGTATTTCTAATTCATGTGTTCAAGAGTTGGAGGATGTGGTAGTGTTACCAAAAGAAATCTTGAAAAGTATATCTGAATCATTTTTATTAAGTCAAAGATACCTTGAATGATACTTACAGAGTACTGTGATAAGGAGTGATGTTGTTCTTCAAGAACTGTATCCTGCCTTGCTTCATCCTCCTCCCCCTCATCAAGAGTGCAAAGACCAGTGCTAAGAGCTTGCCAGACTCCTGGTTTCCACATTTTGAATGTATGCTGTGATATAACCCAAAATGTTCGCTGAGATGTCCAAAACTGTTCTTCTGCATAGTTGAGAAAAACATTTCAGTGTGTAACCTTTTACACCAAAATTAAAATAGCTATTGACAAATATCTAATAATAAACGATTTTGAGAAACATTTCAGAATAAAAAGTACTGCGATAAAAACATGATGTTTCGGCGACGACATGTCACCGTTATCAAATGCAAATAATTGTAGGTTAGTGAACGTTATATAGGAAATAATAAGTGATAAAATACATTTGAATAAATGAGGCAGGAATAAACAAAAGAGTGAGAAAAAATTTTTAAATAAACATTTTCGCTTGAATGGAGTCATTTTGAGTTCTCAGCGTCGGTCTCTTTTTCCTTATTAACAGCATCTCATAAATAAGGCACTCAAACTTTCTGCGACATTTCTTTAAGCCGTCATCTCCACCTGCGCATTGAGGAGCATAAATATTCCGTCATCGGTAAACACCTAAAGGATAAACACAATCAAAGACCTACCAATCTTCATGAGCAGTTTACCACCTTGAAGAAATGTCCCGGAAAGTTTGAGTGCAAATTAGCCAAGTGATGACGTCATATACTCAACCAGATTTTGTTCAAGTATGATGAAAAGAAATATCTCAGCCAGTTTGTATCAGAAATGTTTGATTCTTTGCAGCACGATTCTACTAAATGTGCTCCATAATATGAGTTTAACAGTTCTGTTACCATGGAAACATACTGGGTTCTAGACCTCCCCCATATTAAAAGCTTTTCTGGCAACCTTTGGCATTCCATTTTGATATTTGCTAACAGCAATTAATATGCATGATCCAGCAAGCGAATAAATATGTTAGCTCGACTTTGTGGCCTTGTTTAACATTTTCAAGCTGAAAATCACCAACATATTGAAATCAAGTAGGTGAGGCCTGGAAAAGAGTGAGTTGCCATGGGAACAGAATTTTTCTTAGTCACAGGTGTTTCCTGTAGATCTGTTAGCCTGCCAAGTTTCAATGTTTTGCACTGCAAATTGGCCAAGATCTTTTCTGATTGGCCGAAAGCCTACAGTGAATTTTCGAAATCAGCGTCTGTGACGTCATAACTGCAGATTATACAATTATCGTGTCAAGGACACTCAAGGTCACGCGTTATCATGTCATGTATGACTGCAAAGCATGATTTCCAAGGGTAATCATGTCAACTTCGCGCAATTCGTGCTGCTTGCCGTCAGTGAAGAAGTACAAACATGACTTCCACGTTTTTGCGTTCAATGTATAATAAAACAATAATATTATTAGATTCGGTTTTTGTGATATCCAGAATAATCAAGGTCTCGGTAAGGGTTATCAGCCTCAGCCTTCGGCTTCGGCTGATAACCACTACCTCGACCTTGATTATTCTGGATATCACAAAAACCTCATCCAATAATTGTTTTTTATATACTCAATATAATATTGGGTTGAGTGCATGAAATCATCAGTCATTACATTTGCATATTTTACCCATTTTTCAAACTTAAATATAAAACACAGTTTTAGTTTAAATTAGCTCCTGTCCATGAAAATAAAGGTGAGCCATTTGTGAAAAGAACATTATATTTCTACCTACATTACACTGGTTCACTGGCAAGAACAAAACCTAAACACCTTTTAGTGTTATTGCATCACAAGATAAATCCATTGTGACTGCAAGGGTGCAAATGAAACAAAATGAGACTAAAAAACTTCTTGTCTCAGAGGAATCCATTATAGGTTGCCCCCTTGCATCCACCACTATCAATCTTACCACCTTTCCTTGATCCTGCAGCTCTTGTTCCACAGCACTACAGATAATTGGTACAGACAACTGACCAAACTTCTAACAGACTTCACTCAAATTGATTGAAATTGGGAACACTGTCACTATCTGGCCCTCATCATCAACAGATGAAAAATTGAAGTCCTTCACAAGGCTTGCTATTTTCTTTTTCTCGTTCTTGATAAAAGCAAGACCTGGTGTTGGTCTTTTCCCAAAGGCAACACCCATCCCTGACGCTCCAGCGGGAACAAACCTACTTCCACTTGGGGTTGGTTTGCGAGGGAATGAGGGGTTACTGTAGCTGGCATAACTACAGACAACAGTCAACCAAATATAACATACATACATAACTGTTACGTTTCCGCTTGAAATAACTAGCACAAAGGTAGTTGGAACGAAAAACTTTAATGAAGTGAAGTCGCCATAGCTTCAGAAACTTACAAGCAAACTTGAATCTCCAAAGCACATGGAGTTTAGCATATATGATTGGCTAAACGAGTCACGTGATAAACGTTGCGTGACATAGTAACGTTACACCTTTCCTTCTTTAAAGAACTGAACTGTAACAAGTGTAAACACATGCAGGAAAACTTTCCAAAAAAATCCTAACAAAAGTCTGAACATATTCTTTCAAGTAGCTTGGAGGACGAACGGAGCGTCCGCTACGAGTAACTGCACTGTTCTTCTGACACTCAGCTGATGATGGAGTGGGCCTGGTAATTGCTGGTCCTTGGCCTGTTTCCTTACTGCGCAAAGGTGTTAGGTCTCCTGTGCTGTTCTGTGCTGGTGCTGCTGATGGTTCTGTGTAGACTTCAGGTTGTGGACAGTTTGTAACTGGACTTGGAATTTCAACATCAGCCTCTTTAGCCACGAACTGTTCCTTCGACTATCGAAGATGTCTGCGGTTTCGTCGGAATAACCTGCCATCTTCAGTTCTAACAGCATAGGATCTGACATCCACTTGTTGTTGGACTTGGGCCTTGGCCCACCTCTGCTTTCCATCTGAGGCTTGTGGCTTCATGCGCACTACATCACCCTCGTTAAGACTTGTAGGTTCTTTAATATTTCGGTTAAAATAACGTGTTTGAACTTCTTTCCTTTGCAGCTTTCTCTCTCTGACATCTCTCACTAGCCGGGGTTCCAGGAGTTCTTTTGAAGTCGGCAACAGTGTTCTGGTACGCCTTCCGAACATCCGCAGGGCAGGTGAACTCTTCAAGCCTTCCGTCGGGGTGTTCCGCCAGTCAAGCAGGGCAAGCTGAAAATCTGAGTTGGTCGTATCAAACTTTGCCTATTGTTATGGTTGGGATTTTTTAAGACAATGAAGCTATTGTTGTCGGTCCGTAGGGATTTTTCTACTCGGTGTCGCAAAATAACACTCGTGTTAAGTCGAATCCAGTCGGCAGATTTTCGGTGATGACATATTTGATCCTAACGGGAAAATACTTGGGAAAAATCAGACAGACTAAAAGAGGGTGAGCTAGTACACGCGCGCTACTTCCATTAACTCTACTGCGCTTTTTATCAGAACGAAGTCAGGTCCTAAGTAAAAAGAATAATTTAGAATCAGGGTGGTGGCGTTCTTTGTGTAGGTTTATTTCTTCATTAGCTCGTGTTCTTGGGAGCAAGTGGATGGGAGTTATCTGAAAACGACTGCTTGGTAATTGCAAGCAGCTTGGGAAGCATTATTTTAGTTATGCGATATACGCTTTTAATTTGTTTTGCTTCTGACTTACAAAAATTGGAACTGACTTCTGTTTGAATTCACTTCAAGGTTTTAATTGCCCTCTCAATTCGAAGGCTACTGCTCGCGCTTTCATGAATTAATAAAACTGCGTCGTCGTTTGAGTTTTCAACTGTTTATTTTCAGCTCTGAATTCCTGAGTGGCACGGTCATAATGTTCGAGAAGTGGCACAGAAATAATATTCGTCGGATGTTCCCGTTCATATGGCCTGACGGTGTCTACACAGTACTTTGCGGGTTTCGGTAAATTACACTTTGAAAGCATTTCTGTAGTGAGTGCTGTCGATTTGAATACCGTCGAAGATTATCGCCTCCGAAGATATTTGAATTTCGCGCT
>CM042746.1:24379612-24382112 GCA_022496165.2 Catalaphyllia jardinei | reverse complement strand
CCTCACTTAAGTTATCGTAAACAAGAAATATATTTTATTTTTCTTCTACTGCAATTCGTGCTGGCTATTAATGTGACAAAGCGAAAACCCTCATAACATTGACGAGGAAAGATTAAGTTTCATTTATAACGTATCTTCTCATCCCAGTAGTAAACAATGAACATTTATATATGTAAAATCGTTACAGAATTAATTTAATTTGTGTTCAGTTGAAGAAATTAATCGTAGTCTCTTCGCGTTTCTCGTTGAAACTTAGCACTGAAAGTGATCAATGGATGCTGAAATTAACGACTCGCCCTGGACTCTGCAGCCGAATACTTAGGTTTCACTACAACACGCAACCATTTCTAACCTGGTCACAACCTCTTCACATTCCCACTAGTGCGTTCTGCCCCCTTAAATACAATTTTCCCTATCATAGAAACCACATCAATATTAGTAGTAGAGCGGCTAACACTCATTTAACTCAAAACCTTATATAATGGGAAAATCTTACCCTTCATCGCATGCTCGCAGTTATATCCCAAACACTATGTTTCTTTGACTGATTATCCAATTGCTAATGACTATAAAACCCGCCCGAAAATTCCTTAGCCTAACCCACACAGCTGCCCACAGAAAATGTCGAGGTAAACCCAATATATGAATTTACAGCAGAATAAATATGGCCGTTCTCAACTGTGTCGGGATCAAATCTTCTCACATACCATTTACCTTTACAACAGGAAATTTGATTGGTGTTTAATGGTAGCTCCAATCTGATTGGTGTGACATACAAACATCTCTCACTGATCCACCCGCGACTCCACCCGCCCATTTAGAGCTAGGAGATTTTGTGAGGATTGTTGTCATTGCGGGCGCAGAAAACTATTTCACCTCTGTGTTATCTAATGCTGACCATACCCGACGCTCCGACTAAGAGGTATTTTTTTTACCAAAAAAATAACTCAATGAATGAAATAAACCACAGTACATGAACTAAACTCAAGTACTGTGTGCATAGTTAATAAAGCGAAATGGTTAGGAAGCCCGGCATTCATCAAAGGAGCAAACAAAGATGCCAAGATTTAGGTTGGAAGGTCCACGACGCGACCGTGCAAAACCTTTTGTGTTGCGCTCATACACTATGCATGAGTTACGTAACTAACACGTTTCTGAAAGTGAAGAGTGATCATCGCAGTAAATTTTCCAATTTAAGCAATTGGAAAAAAGAAGCCTGAAAAAAAATCAGGGCTTCAACGGGATTCGAACCCATGACTTCCGCGAAATACCGGTGCGATGCTCTACCACCTGAGCTATGAAGCCACACATTGGGAGCAAGGTCAATTTATTGAGTTCATATCTCCCGTAAGGAGTGAAATGATGTGAAGTGTATATGAAATAATTCATATTTGTACTGCGGATATAGATTAAAGTGAAGAGTGATCATCGCAGTAAATTTTCCAATTTAAGCAATTGGAAAAAAGAAGCCTGAAAAAAAAAATCAGGGCTTCAACGGGATTCGAACCCATGACCTCCGCGAAATACCGGTGCGATGCTCTACCAACTGAGCTATGAAGCCACACATTGGGAGCAAGGTCAATTTATTGAGTTCATATCTCCCATAAGGAGTGAAATGATGTGAAGTGTATATGAAATAATTCATATTTGTACTGCGGATATAGATGAAAGTGAAGAGTGATCATCGCAGTAAATTTTCCAATTTAAGCAATTGGAAAAAAGAAGCCTGAAAAAAAAAACAATCAGGGCTTCAACGGGATTCGAACCCATGACCTCCGCGAAATACCGGTGCGATGCTCTACTAACTGAGCTATGAAGCCACACATTGGGAGCAAGGTCAATTTATTGAGTTCATATCTCCCGTAAGGAGTGAAATGATGTGAAGTGTATATGAAATAATTCATATTTGTACTGCGGATATAGATGAAAGTGAAGAGTGATCATCGCAGTAAATTTTCCAATTTAAGCAATTGGAAAAAAGAAGCCTGAAAAAAAAAATCAGGGCTTCAACGGGATTCGAACCCATGACCTCCGCGAAATACCGGTGCGATGCTCTACCAACTGAGCTATGAAGCCACACATTGGGAGCAAGGTCAATTTATTGAGTCCATTTTTTCCCGTGCAGTGAAGTGATGTCAAGTATATATGAAATAATTCATATTTGTACTGCGGTTGTAGACGAAAGTGAAGAGTGATCATCGCAGTAAATTTCCCAATTTTAAGCAACTGGAAAGAAGAAGCCTGAAAAAAATCAGGGCTTCAACGGGATTCGAACCCATGACCTCCGCGAATACCGGTGCGATGCTCTACCAACTGAGCTATGAAGCCACACATTGGGAGCAAGGTCAATTTATTGAGTCCATTTTTTCCCGTGCAGTGAAGTGATGTCAAGTATATATGAAATAATTCATATTTGTACTGCGTACTGTGTACTATTTGTATTCATATTTGTACTTAAAATTGGGAAATTTACTGCGATGATCACTCTTCACTTTCGTCT
>CM042746.1:24349692-24359117 GCA_022496165.2 Catalaphyllia jardinei | reverse complement strand
TATATATATTTGAGTTGTTCTCATTTATATTCATTCGCGTCTTACGACCGTCCCTACGCCCTCAAAATTAAATACCCAGTGATCAGGGGTTTCTTCTACACGTAGTTTTTTGCACGTTGCTACATGCTGAATGATTGTTATACGAGCATAGTTTAGATCATTTTGTTGGGTTGTTTTTCTTGCTGTAATTTTGTGCGTTTCCGAGTTTTTCATTCTGTTTGTTGTATTATTTCCATCCATTCTGTTGATGAAGGCATAATAAAGAGGGTCGCACACGGCTCGTGTTGACACACCCCAATTGAGGTTGCTTGTTACATGATAAATGTTTTATATTCGTTTGAGCGGGGTAGCGAATTAGAATATAAATCGCATTTTCTTTAAATATATTTAATTCTACTAGATAACTTTTTCCATACTGTCTGAAAAGTTAAAGAATTTAGGGAACTTTCCAACAGAGAAATAAAAATGGTAGGTCACCGAATTAGTTTTTCAGATAATTTACAAAAACTGAAATTTAGTGGTCGTTTTTATGCACCTTGTGCGTTGCCATGGTAACTGATATGACGTCACAAGTACCCTCAAAGTATAGCTCAGCAATAGAGTTGCAAGATGACATATAGTTTGCCCACGCCATTAAACATCCTTCTTTGTAATCTTCCATCGTTTCACACACTGCAGCAACGAAAAACTCTTTCGAGCCTCCTTAACTCTGGATAATGTCAGCCTTAGTAGCCAGCAACTGGTCCCAAATTACACTCTTTATCCTTGTATATGTCCTGACGTTTCATATCCGAGGGATTTTAACCCAAATTTGACCAAATAAACATTTCTCTCCGGCAGCCAATTTTTGCTCCAAGTAGTTAATTTGCTACCTTTACAAAACTCTCCTTAGGGGGGATATGACGAAAAGAGCTGAGACATGGCCTGTAATTGGCTGATGATGTCATCATCCGGTGACGACATTTCTGGGCGAGCTGAAGTCTGGTTCACCTCACCGACAAAACGAAAAACAAAGCACGAGTAGATCTAGAACCGCGCCCTCCTTCGGCTGGGCTGTTAAAAAAATAAACCGCTTGCAGAGCTAGAACCACGCACGCCTACGGCTGCGCGGTTAATAAAAAAAAAATAATAAACCGAAGCAAAACCATGAACCGCCTACGGCCGCGCGGTTAATTACAAGAATTAAGTTACATTGTACTGTCCACGAAGTCTTTTAATAAAAAGTTCTTGCATACATAGCAGAATCGCCCTTTTTTTAAATTGTAAGCGTTTACAGGTTATGCTCTAGATGTTTGAGGATCCAAAGCTCATGATCTTCTGCCGTTAATCATTAGAATACATCAAGAGGCTGTTCCCTTTAGAAATCTTGACCGACAAATTATCTTTCAACAATCGATGGCAATCGATGCCAATTAATCTATTAATATTGATAATTGATGAAAACCAACGCAAAATCGATGAAAATCAATGACAATCGATAATCACACCAACCTGGACGATCGATTGCTTATCAATTATCAATATCAGTCGATTAATTGGTATCGATTGCCATCGATTGTCATTGATTGTCATCGATCATCGATTTCTTCGATTGGTTACTTCCTGCCTGCATATAGAGCACTTTCCACATAAGCATCCAAGCACTCTCTCTACGTACTACATGTAAACTACACTGCAGTTCCTAAGCACTGGTCGTCTGTACCTTGCACTGATCTTCTGTCCTTAGCCCCTGCAATGATCTCTTGCCCCTAGCACTGATCGTCTATCCATAGCACTCTCCTTCTGTCCCTAGCACTGATTTTCTGTCCCTATCACCTGATCTTCTATCCCTATGCACTGATCTTCTGTCCCTAGCACTGATCTTCTGTTCCTGGCACTGATCTTTTGTCCCTAGCACTGATCTCCTAGCACTGATTCACGGTCTGTCCCTAGCAGTGATCTCCTGTCCATAGCACTGATCTTCTGTCCCTAGCACTGATCCTCTTTCCCTAACGCTGATCTCCTGTTCCTAGCACTGATCTCCTGTCCCTGGCACTGATCTCTTGTCCCTAGCTCAGTGGCACTGATCGTCTGTCCCTAGCACTGGTCTTTTGACCCTAGCACTGATCTCCTGTCCCTAGCACTGATCTCCTAGCACTGATTGTCTGTCCTGAGGAAGGTTAGTCCTGTCTAACCGAATTACTGGGCATTAAATTTATCCTTTTTAGCCGTCCGGTCAGCTTTTCAATTGGTTGAATGGTTTATTTTTCACTGCTGATCCTGCTTCACTTCGCTGCTGTTTGTACAAGTGGTCCTTGCATCACAGTTTAACCAATTTCTTTCATATTGGTCTACATGTAGAGTCTCGAAAATCAAAACTGTCTGTTTTCTCTCTGTCATAAATCATCGGCTGTCTGTCCAAGTTTTCGCTCGTATGATCCCGAAACGACCGCGGTGACATTTTTAGGCCTAGGAACCAAGAAAGTTGGAAGCGAGGTTGTTGTAAGGAAAGTTTCCATAGCAACTTATCTGCCGCGCATGAACAAACAGAAAACTCGCGCTTAGCGACACTGAGCTACTGTTCACTTGTACTACAACACACTGGTCCAGTTGTGAAAGGAAGGGGGTGGTTCGTGGTTTCTGTAGATATATTGGAGGAAGAAAACGATTTAAACACAGTTAAACATGTTCAAGAACACGTTTCAATCGGGATTTCTCTCCATATTGTACAGTATTGGTAGCAAGCCGTTACAGATCTGGGATAAGAAAGTGAGTTTTACGTGATATGCAGTCCACTCGACGTTCCATGTGTGTTTGTTTTTGATGGAAATTAACCCTCAAACTGTTGAATTTCTTTCTGTTTTAGGTTAGAAATGGTCATATCAAGAGAATAACTGATAATGACATCCAGTCGCTTGTATTGGAGGTCGTTGGAACCAACGTCAGGTAAAAACAGAATGGGTTAAGTCTTTATACCAAAAAGCACCTCTCGATCGATCCTGAATATGTAGGTTGTAAAAAATAAAGAAAAGTGTACTTTTTTGTCAGTTTATTTGTTAAGTTTTTTGTGGTTTTCGTTGGCATACAACCTGAATTTCTCTCTTGTTTACTCCTGGTATTTTTCTCGCTTGCAGTACAACTTATATCACATGTCCAGCAGATCCCAAGAAGACACTGGGAATAAAGCTACCATTTCTTGTGATGATCATCAAAAATCTGAAAAAATACTTCACCTTCGAAGTTCAGGTAAACAAGACACGAATGTCTTCTTGAGGTTTTTGGGCTAAGATCGTTAAAAATTCACTATTTTGAGAAATATTCGAAGTTTGCGTTACTTCCTCACAACTTCTTCATTTGTTGACACTTCAGGTCCTGGACGACAAGAACGTCAAGAGGCGATTTCGCGCATCTAACTATCAATCGACCACTCGAGTAAAACCTTTTATTTGTACGATGCCAATGAGACTCGACGACGGATGGAATCAAATTCAGGTAAATTATACTTGAATTTTTGGTTGGAAACCTCTAGGATCTGTTGCTAGCGTGTTACAAATTAAGAGGACATCATATCAAATAGACTTTGAATGAAGTTTGGTTGTTTGATGTACGAGCTTAAAAGCTTACATCGGCTTTGATTTATTTGGTAAATACTGTTTCCTTTGAGGCTTTTGTACGTTAATAAGACAAACGAAATCCAAACTCTGTTGCTAATGTTAGACTATTTTTGTAATCTCTTGTATTTATACCATGAACTGTTTTTTTTTTCTTCATAGTTCAATCTATCAGATTTCACGAGACGAGCGTATGGTACGAATTACATTGAAACACTTCGAGTTCAGGTAAGTTTAGAGCCGTCATTCTTCCTGGTTGGAGTCTTGATAAAAGGGTTTTATAACCCTTCGAGGAAATAGAGTTTCCTGTGAGATCTGCTGACTGTTTATATTATATCAGAAGGTTTACCATGACAACTTGTGTTTCACCTGAGCGATGTTAAAGTTTGTGTTATGTTCATTGAAAAACCTTTTACTCAATGATTGATGTGTCGATGATATTACTTTTCCCAGTAGACTGCGACACCAACAAATTTTTTGCCGCCTTCAAAGCAACGTTTTTGATGACGCGAGTTTGTTTCAAGCCAATCACGTGGTACATTGAAATGCACCATGTGAGGACATTTTTCTTGTGTGTCGTGTCATGACTTTTTTGTACTGCATGATGTTCATTGTCAACATGTTTATCTTCAAGAGGAAAGATTATCGTGGTTTTTGTCTGCCATAGAACTGTCAGCATGGCCGCTGTTTATCAGCTGAAGTTAAAATATGATCGGGACAAGTTTGGAGTGTTTTTTTTTTACGCAAAACGCCTGATAAGCTTTCCTCTTGAAGATAAGTGAATGAACATCACGTAGTACGAAAATGTCATGACGCCACACAGAAAAAATGCCCTCATGTGGTGCATTTCAATGTACCACGTGATTGATTTGAAACAAACTCGCAGCATCAAAAACGTTACTCTGGAAGGCGGCGAAAAATTTGTAGGTGCCGCGGTCTACTGAGAAGAATAATATTGAGAATCACTTAATGAGCTTTGTTGAAGGGTTGGAGAAATTTAGCTACCCTAACGCCTTTTTGTGACTTTAGGTTATATTTTGCAAGCAGTTAACATTCACGTAACACACTTACAACAATACTCAGCTCAAGAGGAATGGAAAGATTACATGTCAGTCCACTATTACACAAAATTCGTTATGAGAAAAAATTATTCACCTATGTTGCAATTAAATATCAAAACTTCTAGATTAAAAGTTAAACCTTTTTATTAACCCTCTTGGCTGCTTTTGTTACATGTTAAACTAATTCAAAGTTAATAAAAGCTATCAAGTTGTCTTCTTGTGGTCAGAAAGCCTTCTTTCTCTGTGATTCTAGTACTTGGGATTACTGTTATGGAATCAAGTGTCAAGTTGATACCTATATAAAAAAATAGGTAATAGTGCCTTAAACATATGGGTAGTGATTGGGTAACCACTTTTAATGTTCTCACTTATTGATTTGAATTTATTTTAACTACAGATCCACGCAAACTGCAGAATCAGACGAGTTTACTTCTCTGACCGACTTTACTCAGAAGATGAACTTCCAGCAGAATTCAAGCTATACTTACCTGTACAAAACAAGGCAAAGGTGTAAATAAAGGTAAAGTATGCAGATGTCTTTTAGGAATATGTTAGATGGGACAAGTTAGCACACACCAAATCTGCAACACAGAATCTTCAACATAGAAAATGTCATGGAATTGTAAAAAAGTGTTACAACCCTAGGAGAATGTGTAGTTCCAGAAAATATCCATCCCCCCCCCCCATGGAAGGGATTGGAAATTCTGGGGGGGGGGGGGTTCAAAGGCCTAGGAATTTCCGGAGGGGGGAGGGGGCCAGGGGGCTGTCTCAATTAATTTCTTTTTTACCAGACCGGCCTCAATTTTCGTACGGTTGTACGTAAAGTTTCATTGTTTGTATTTTGCTTCTTGAGTCGCGGACGGAGAAAATTAATCTTGCTAATTTAAAGCACAAAATAAACATTTTTGTGCTAGTTAGGCTCAATATTCTGTCACCGCTAGAGTCTGATCATTTCCCGAGAAGCAGCTGGTGTCAAAGCACATGTTGTGGAAAGTAGACAAATTAATCATGCCTGATGGAAAATATGTCTGTCACACTCGACCAGGTACTTCTGTCACTCCTGTCTGTATCGTTTCAGCTGGAAGATTTCATCACAGTTTTAAGTTGTCATCACAAATGTGAAAAATAGCGTTTGAACTGAAACAGTGCATCAACATTGAATTAGCAGGAATTTGGAATCGGTAGAGAACAGATCTCTTAAAATGTCGTTAACAATGATTACAGTACAGTAACAATTATTATAGTTAAGGAGGCAAATATATTTTTAAGTGTCCCGCATGCGATGTAAATCAGCAGAATTAAATTAGATAAATAAACGACTTGATGCTTCAATATTTTGGTATAAAAAGCCAAAGAGAAAGGGAAAAAATCATTGGACATCCATTTTGAATCACGCAGAAATCATAACATTTACATTTGAGCCCAAGTAAATGTGGCTCGATCGGATTTTTGAGTCATGATACCGTTTAACTTCGAGCGACTAAAGCACCACCATTATCAATCCAACAGAAAAAAGAAATGTTAGTGGTGTGCTAGAAAAAGATGAAAGTTTCAAATGGGATACATTTCACCAAGATCTGAGGTACCATAGCAATGAAATAACGCCATGCCCCATTTTACATAAGACCGAATAACATGCCACCAGATATAGTTTTGGAAATACGACGTCGGGATCTCAGACTTGACATACCTGGTAGTTGTCTGAATGATAGCGAAATTGTAAAACAATCTGTAAGAGCGTTTTCGAGAAAATTACGAGTGAAATTTCAAGGTGTCAAAATGCAATAAAAACTGTTATTAACTGTTATTGCAAATTATGTGTACAAGACTTGACTAAATGGCAATTTGGTCTTAAATAAATCTTCTAACATATAATTACCTTGGGTGAAAATCTCAGAGAAATAGTTCTGTTTGATTTTCAGAAACATTGGCGTGAATATCAATTGGTGTAGGCTATTATTTTGCTTTTTATCAAAACTTGCCCCTAAAATTCAAACTGGGTGGGAACTGTAAACCACTCAATAATTTTTTATTCTTGACCCTCAACAAGATTACCGGTAATCCTAATTCAACTTAATACCAGAGTTTCAAATAAAATGAAACATTTTTAAGGCTGTTAATTCTCAGCATCAACTCAGGAAAATATTGTACTTATTTTCACTCATGTTGTTCGTTATCTTCATTATAATTTTCTTTTGTCTTGAATCCCCATGCCATCGCGTTTTATGAATTCATGATATACAGAAATGTACAATAGCATGGTGATTCGAGACAAAAGAAAATTATAATGAAGACAACAAGCAATGTGAGTGAAAATAAGCGCAGTATTTTCCTGTGTTGACACTGAAAATTAGCAGCCTTGTAATGTTTCAATTTATTTGAAACTCTGGTATTACGTTAAATATGGATTAATCTCATTCAGGGCTAGGTATAAAAAAAAAATTCATCGAGTGGTTTTTAATTCCTACGCAATTTAAGAATTTTAGGGGCAGTTATTGATAAAATACAAAATAACAGCCCTCACCAGTTGATATTCACGCCAATGTTTCTGAAAATCAATCAGAGCGATTTCTCTGAGATTTTCACTCAAGGTACCGGTAATTATATGTTAGAAGATTCATTTAAGACCAGACTGCCATTTAGTCAAGTCTTGTGGACAAAGTTTGCAATAACATTTAAAACAACTCTGTTTTAGTTGTATTTTGACATCTTGAAACTTCACTCGTAATTTTCTCAAAAAATCTCTTATAGATTTTTTTACAATTTTGCTATCGTTCAGACAACTATGTCAAGTCCAAGATCCCGACGTCTTATTTCCGAAATTATATCTGGTGTCAAGTTATGCGGTCTTATGTAAAATGGGGCATGGTGTTATTTTGTTGCTATGGTAACTCAGATCTTGGTGAAATGTACCCCATTTGAAACTTTCATCTTTCTCTAGCACACCACTAATGTTTGTTTTTCTGTTGGTTTGATAATGGTGGTTCTCTAGTCGCTCAAAGTTGAACGGTATCGTGACTTAAAAATCCGATTGAGCCACCTTGAGGGAAATCCTGAATGGAGGCGAGTATAACATAAGTTTGTTACACTCCAATTGTAGTCCGGGTTGTAGTGTGTGAGGCTGACATGTTTTCAGACGCAAGCATGGTGCTTGCAACGCCATTTTCGGCAAAACTTTGAATTAAAAAACGTTTTATAAAGATTTTGATGGTTCAAGCAGGTTTTCAGAGAAGGTGCAGTAGATTTACCACAAGCTAAACCCATCAGAAATAAATGCTGGTAAAGTGAAATTATCCAAATTTCAAAATCAGTGACATGTCAAGTTTTCACCGCCGTGAAAAAGCTTGAATTACATTTTACGGCTACAAAAATCGAAAATGCCTCCTTCATGAATGCAACTCGTAGAGCAAGATCAAGACCAAATCAAATGAAAGTAAACTAAGCTAAAATATCCAGATCTTTCTCTGGAATGGAAAGAAATTTTAATTACTCTATTCTGTTTACTGTCGCACTTGACACAAAAACTTGGGAATTTCAGTATAAATTGTTAAATAACATTGTTTTTACAAATGAAAAATTATTCAGATTTAAAATGACTGACTCTCCACTTTGCACCTTTTGTCAAACAGAAGTTGAATCCCCTGAACATTTACTCTTTCGTTGCAAAATAGTAAAATCTTTCTGGCAGTTGCTTTGTTCCTGGATTTCTGAACAAAAAGTAATCTGCAAGTATGATCCTTGCAGTAAATTTTTTTCCAATTTAAGCAACTGGAAAGAAGAAGCCTGAAAAAAAAATCAGGGCTTCAACGGGATTCGAACCCATGACCTCTGCGATACCGGTGCGATGCTCTACCAACTGAGCTATGAAGCCACACATTGGGAGCAAGGTCAAATTATTGAGTTGTTTAAACTGGTGTGGAGTAAATCGTTTCTTTTTCCGCATTTCTCTCCCAATAGTCTTGGAAATGAACTTTTGTAGTGAATGCTGTTTTGTCAACATTGCGAAGTGAAATTGACGGTATTATATCTATAATTTTCTTATCACAAATTCTGTGATAGGCATCTGTACCTACATGTATCAGTATCGACCAAAATTTTGGAAAAAAGGTAAGGATCAAAATTCAGTATTTTGCTCTAACACATAGATTATTTTTGGTTTCCACATGAATGATATTTCCAGGGGGTGTGCCAGAGGGGTGGGGGTCCATTTTGTGAGCGGATTTTGGAAAATCAAGAGGGGGTGGGGGGTCATAGGGAAAATCCCTTCTGTGGGGGGTATGAATATTTTCTGGAACTACACAATCAGAAATAGTCAAACTTGGGTATGAGTTTGGTCTGATGTAAGATCTACATACAGCAGTCACATCTGACAAAGTTGTACATTCAGAGTCAACTGTTATAAATCTTTATGTATCTACTAGCTTTAATTGTAGACATTTTACAAATTTCCAATGTTTCCTGTCATCTTGTCTTTATGCCTGTCTGCTTTTCTTCAAAGATTAGAAAAATATTCCTGTTCAAACAGCCTCATTCCAAATAATTTCATTTCTCAAGACCAAAAGTTGTAAGAGCTTCCTACAGTTAAATCGTTCCCTCTCTTTATCAGTTTGGTAAAAACTAAAATCATCAAGTGTTGTTTCTTTTTACTTGCAGTAATGAAGCTGACAGATGGATTTTAAGACGTTTTGGGGGAGGGGAGGGAGGAAGCAAGGCAAAAGTAATTTTGTAGCTGAAACAGCCTTGAAATTAGCATAATTTCTTGTCTTTTCCAAAG
>CM042746.1:24309692-24344692 GCA_022496165.2 Catalaphyllia jardinei | reverse complement strand
TTATTGTCTTTCATGCAACATGCATCACAAAAACATTATCAAAGTACAGTGGAATGCTGTTTTCTCAAGGCCTTGATTTTTCAAACCTCCTGGTAACTTAAACTCAAGGTTGCCCCCTCCCCTCAGTCAAACACTATAGTTTAACCCCTGATTTTTTGAAGTACAAAATTTTACAAACCAATTTTTGTTTTCCTTGCAGGCTTGACCAATCCTGGCCAAATCATAACTGGGTAAATCAATGTCACAGTTAAATAATATTCTTCACCTTTGCTTTTTGTTGTTGCTATCTCTGTCTTACCAAAGCCAAATATGCAAATTGAACGGTTGATCCAAAAATCAAATTAACTGCCACACATGCCCGGAAGAGTTCAACAGGTCGTTGTTTTTTCTCAATCCATTTTAAACTTTGCGTTGTCCAGGCTGTATTGAACTATACACGAACAACATAAAGCTTGTAACTTACAGGCAAAGGCTTTTATAGAGAGCAAAAGCTTCCCCTTCACTCACCAAAACAAGTGAGTTGTCTTAAGTCTTTGCCTCCTACTTTTCCAGTTGTTCTAGCACGAATCCTGAAGAATGATGTAACGTTGGTTCCCACATTGATATCTGCTCGCTGAAGTAGCCGCTGACCACCAAAACTTTCAAGAGCTGTACAAGTCAGTCAGTATAGAATTCAATCACAAATATGTGCAAGTAAATAATACCAGCCAGGACACAGATAAGCCATAAGCCAGGATGGATTATTTCAATTAAAACAAAAAAGTCAAGAAGCTTTGCAGCTTATCAACTGCAACTTTTTGAAGGGAGTTCAAACAAAAATCTATGAACAACTTCTTGCAGGAGAATGCATTAAAATTTAATGACTGTCATGGTAAAGAAAGCTTGTCACTGGTCTTTAGAATACAGAATAGTCATGTAATTAGAAGCAAAAAAAAGGGATTTCAAGACAGTGGTATTGAGTGATCACCTTCTGGTTGATAAGTAAGCAGTAGCAAGTTTTGGTCAACATCTGATACTGGAAAAATAACAACAATAAAAACAACTGAGAAGTGTATAAGATGGAAAGTCCCATTTACAACGACTCAATGTTTGCAGTTTGAAGACTTGCCAGAAAAGACGATAAAAATAATGAAGAACATAATAGAGCTAAAATAAAACAATAAACAGAGACATTTTAGCAGAAAAAGTACTTTAAAAACTTTTCCATTTCTCAGGAGGTTGAACCCTGGGATCTTAGAGTTCAGTGGCTCAAGAGGCTGACATTAATGGTGCCTTCCTTTTGACCAGAAATGTTGGTTTGAATGACGAATGGAACAGCATTTCCCAAAATGTCTAGAAAAGAGCTTGGACAGATGTTCCCAAATTCTCAAACATTTGTTATCAGGAATTTCAATTGCACTTGATGGTCGTTCTAGAATTTGCAGCATTTTCTTTTGAATGGTTCACATTTAACAAATTCTACAATTTGCAGGTTTTTAGGAAACTCTACGAGCCCAGAAAATTTTGTACCACCAATCCCAGTTTTGAAAATTCCAGATTTTTTTGTGAAAAGGAAAGCATCCTAAATACCTAGTAATACATATGTTGCATGAAACAACAAGGAGAATTGTTACTCTTGCTGAGGAGTAGCTGGTCTATCACATATCACGCCCCCCCCCCCTCAAATAGATTGCTCGTGTTCTAGCCTTAGCAGTTGGAGAAACTGTCCTTATTTGGAATATATTTAAACATGAAGCAAATGTGGGAGAGAAACAAAAAGCAATAAGAAAATTCAGGAAGGGAAAAAATCCTGCATGAGACTTGTTATCTTTAACAAGGAGAAAGAGAGTTATGCCGTACCAAGAAATCCCAACTGAGGACCATCAATAACAAAATCAGCTCCATACACCTCAAGTGGTTTGGGATCCTAAACATACACAAAGTCAAAACATTATGAACCACTTTACATAAAAGAACAAGAAACACTATTAAATAGTTGCCAACACAAATTTAATAATTTAATATGAAATAGTTTGGTCAGACATTTGTAATTTTCAGTTAACGATGACTTGACAAGCTGAATGATGACAGTCAGAAATAATCTCAACTGATTCAGCGTAGTAAATAGGCTGTTTTATACTTTTGAGATTCAAACCATTGATCAAACATTTTATTGAAATAATATTTCAAAGCCAAACAATAAACACTAACCTTGCTTACAAATGCCAATGTCTTTGTTTCCTCCTAAACGTTACAACAGACATAAGTAAGAAATGCATTAGCACTACTAATGCTGTGATATTTCTACTACCAGTCTGACAAGATCCTTGAATTTTTGACTGTGTATATCCAGAGAATATCTATACCTCCTCCATGAAAGGGATTACTCCTCTGGAAATTCCAATTATGTTTGAGAAATTTCTTTGAATGTTTTGGTCTTAGAGAACCCCCACCCCCAGGAATGTCTGACAATCATTTTTTTGGGAGGGGCAGGGGAGTATGGATATTGTCTGGAAATGTGCATTTTCATAAAGCCCTCCATTTCACATCATAATAAAATTCAAACTTGCACTTGTTGCCACATTTCTGTAATATTAGAACATGGACGTAATGAGGTACAATGGTGAATGACGATGCAGCCACTAGGGACCTCTACCAGCCTTGCTGAATGCTATTTATGACTTTCACATAGTTTATTTCCATCCATAAGAATAATGAATGATGCATTACCTGTAATCTCAGCAGAGTAATACTCTTGGACAAATCAGCAGCAATAATCAGATTCTTGATGGAAGTCAAAGTGTGGATGTACATTTGTGTGTCAATAAATGCCATTCCCACCAAATCATTGTTATCTTTGAAGTTCCAGATGTAAATCTATTAGTAATAAAACAAACAAAACAAACATCATAAACTTTTTGCTAAAAAGTGTTTGGATTTCACTGTCCTCTAGCACAAACAGGCAAATCTCCATAAAATGTAACAAAAAAACTTAAAATTCAAAGTAGATCTAGAAGGGAACCAATCAGGCAATACAGCTACCATTGTTATGAAAATTAAAAGCCAAACCTTTGCAACGTAACACCTCAATGTTAATTGCCATGATGGCATAGTTAATTCAGTTTATAAGAAAGTAACTACTGTGATAAAAATCTATTAGGCTCTATAAAGTGCCTATGAAATGAAATCTTTGTGAAGTATATATGAAATAATTCATATTTGTACTGCGGATATAGATGAAAGTGAAGAGAGATCATCGCAGTAAATTTTCCAATTTAAGCAATTGGAAAGAAGAAGCCTGAAAAAAAAAACCAGGGCTTCAACAGGATTCGAACCCATGACCTCCGCGATACCGGTGCGATGCTCTACCAACTGAGCTATGAGCTGAGCTTTTTTTCAGGCTTCTTCTTTCCAATTGCTTAAATTGGAAAATTTACAGCGATGATCTCTCTTCACTTTCATCTATATCCGCAGTACAAATATGAATTATTTCATATATACATCACATCAATTCACTGCACGGGAAGATATGAACTCAATAAATTGACCTAGCTCCCAATGTGTGGCTTCATAGCTCAGTTGGTAGAGCACCGCACTGGTATCGCGGAGGTCATGGGTTCGAATCCCGTTGAAGCCCTGATTTTTTTTTTTCCAGGCTTCTTCTTTCCAATTGCTTAAATTGGAAAATTTACTGCGATGATCTCTCTTCACTTTCAAATGAAATCTTTGCCCCCTTTTTTATTCCAGAAAATTGAAGTCTAGTATGTTTTTTCGATATAACAAAACCTCGATATAACAAACAAATTGGGGCGGTCCCTAGTGAATTTGTTAAAATCGAGGTTCCACTGTACATCATTTTCGTGTGACGTTGAGTCGCTGCAGTTAGCGGTAGATGGGGAGTGCTCTTTCAATTAGATTATTCGGCACTATTGAGTCGAGTCATGGAAGAGAGAGACATGACGGAAGAAGATGAGGACAACGAAGATGGTACACACTTCGCAACCCTAGAATCTCGTTGCTAAAACAAGGAAACAGTCTATAATAATTAATTATTAATTAATTGGTAAACTATAAATCTATCATGCCTTCAATGTAAGAAAATGGTGAAAGCGCTGTTTGCTTTAGCAAAGTATTTAACATGCTTTCCCAGGCCTGATTTAACCACTTGGGTCGTGATTGTGTTGGAAATCTCACACACATGCTACAAACATCAAATTCAACCAAATGCATGTTCTAGTTGTTTCAAACAGAATTTCCCTTTTTTGCTTGGAGGGGAGAATATATATAATTACTTTATTAAATCCATTTCCAGTTCTCATGATTTTATTAAATCCATTGCCAGTTCTTGTTGCATTAATGATACTCCAGGAGATACTTTCATTCACATGCATGTACATGATAAATACTCGCATGCTCATTGGGTGTCTCAAAAACTCAGACCAAAATGTAAAACAATTCCGTGTTCAGCTAAATCATGCGTACCTGCAAAATCACACAAATCACAATGATGCGAGGCCGATATTACTTCCATTGAAATCTTCAAGTGAAGACTCAAGAGTACAACAACTGAATCTTAATTCAGACATCTCCATTGCAGAGGATCTCTACTGTTAAAAAGCCATCGATAGCAACATTGTTCACAATGAAGGAAACATAACACAGACGCATACGTCGCTTTGCAGTTGGGCCAGTGCATCTAACAAACTGCTAACTGTGTGCTCTTTTGACTTTGTCTTTCGGAAATATAAGCAAGACAGTACCTTCTGTGTAAGTGGAGTTTTGCAGCTCCCTATAACAGGCCCTCCTGTAACAAAAAACTTCCCACTCCTTCACTTGTTCCTCTCAGATGCCATGTTGGCTTGAAGGTTTTACACACCTTATGATGTCAACTGTACTAATTTGCATATTTTGACTGCACGCGGAATGTCGCACATTTTGACTCAAACTGACCAAGTTCGAAGCTGGGGAAGAAATCTGTACGTGCTTGTCCAAAGCCCAAACTTGAAAATTATGAATCAGAGGACGATAGATTTCAATATTTTAGAATAAAAAAGTAGATGAAAACTTCATTTCATAGGCACTTAAAGGACGTTTGCACCCAAAAGTTCCCATGCACAGATTTTTTTAAAACTTTCACCGCCGGTAGAAAATGATAAGATTACATTAAAAACGTACAAAATAATCGGGGGTCACTGAACTCGTTTTGAAGGTAAGCCTTAAAAAATGCAACTTTTAAGTCATGCACACATGTACCAATTCAATCCTATTTGAACAGTATTATGAGAAATAATTAAAACTTCCCACGCATGCATGCGCAGTAGAGATGTGCAGTAGCAATGGGTACGAACATCCTTAAGTGATGAACCATTAAAAATCTTGTTAATTATCCTTCTAGATTGGAAGGTTTACTGTGATAGGTCATACACACTTTGCAGCAACACAAGGAACAACATACTAGTGTTTTGTTGCACGCATATCTGTGAGGTTCAAGTTAAAAACAACATGGAGTTTTGTGTCAACAGTTACAACACACCTTCTGTCCTATAGCACTCACAAGGTAACCATTGACTTGAGTAAGAGCACTGACAGGACCTTTTTGTTCCTTACCATACAGCATCTAAATAAGACAGTCATTACACAAGGACAGTCACCAACAACACTCGATGTTCATCATGTAGTCATTACTAAACATAATATTTCCTTCTCTCAACACTCTTTCTGTGTTTCAGATTATCCCCTAAGCATTTCACTGAGTTACAGTATCCTTTTAAGCAGTAGTTATCAGTGTCTATACTTAAGGTTGTGAGAGGAACTGTTTAATTGAAGTGCCTTACTAAAGAACACAACTTAATGGCCCCACGAGGGGTCGACACTAGATCTGAGGCTACCACGTTTCCCACATACAAGGAAGCAAATGAATGAAGATAGAAACACAATACAGGAAATACATGCTAAAGGAAAACTAATAAAGATAAAAAACTGGGGCGTTTTGTGCTGAAAAAAGCGTGGAAAAAGAGGTGAATCAAGATGGCAATGTGAGGCGATAGTTTCCTTGACCTGACCTATTTGCAAGAAATAAATCTGAAACTAAAGCAATTTAGTAATACATGCCTATAACAATTTGCCGAGTTAGTTTGTCTGTGCTGGACAGTGCAATGATTAATTTACCTTGAACTTGTTCTTGGTCAGTGGTTGGCCTGGCTCGGGAACAACTTCAATGATATCAAAAATTAAAATCTGTTGAAAAAAAACAAACTTGTTTAGTTTTATTGTGTTATGATTCATACATAAAGTGAATTTAAAGAAAATATGTATCACAGCACTTAGCATGCACAGGGTGATGCAAGTTTCTTAGGTCCTCTTCAGAATTTTACTTAATGTTCAGTGTCAAACCTTTCAACATCCTAACACAGAACACAAGGTGTTACCTGGTAATAGTACTTACCCGTCCTCTGCACGTGATGTCTTCACCATACACATGTGTTGTACCAACACAGATGAAACCCTTGTGCCCTGTGTGTGTCTCTTGACTTGACAGCATCAGGTTCTTACAGGTGGTTACATGTTCCCAATCCTCCATTTCAATCCTGAAATAACACAATTCCTTGTCTGAAGTCTACATATGCCCATTTGCCTTTCTGTTATTGCAAATGACACTAACTTAAGTCTGTAATAATATCATCAAAGTAACATAGCAAATGATTTGAATCCAGGAGAATCAGTAGATGGTGTTAAGAGATTGTCTGGGCAATGACTGGTATTTTGACAATTTGGGGTGACTTATCTTCAGAGTCAAGGAAAAAGTGTTTGTAGGTGAATGTGGTCTGATTTGTACAACTTGATTACTTTGTCTTGGAGCATTGTTTTAGGGGGTTGTTAAGTGCCCTCTTGTATTCAATGTTGTTTCCTTCAAGTCCGTCGAGGGGATAATTACACAAATGAATTTTAGTCAGGTAGATTATGAACTATAACAAATGATCTTCTTTCTGAATGCAATATACTGTACTTTTATTTAACAATTACTCCATGAGTGCGCATTGGATATGAGATGATAGATAGCCATCAAGGCGTGTAGTGCCAACTTGGCTATAATCATCTCATATCCAACAAGAGCGAGTGGAATAATATTGTTTTATTAAAAGCGCCCCCAAAATATAGAAAACTAGACTACAATAAAAAAAGGCCCCAAAAATCACACATACGCTCACCATTTTTGTAGACCATGGTATAATGGCTCATATACCATGGTCGCTTAGCCAATGGAAACTCTCGAATTGCATTATCCAATGATCCAGTTTTTAATAAATAATATGATAATGGCCATGGACTAACCGTGTACTTGGTATTATTTCCCAACTAACTGGAGAGATAAGCTGTAGGCTAAACCTGTCAATGATTGGATAAACAAATCTTGCATCTGTGGTACAAAAGAGAACATCAGTCAGTAACAAGTTTTTTTCCTCAACCATGTCTTGGCAACTGGAGTGTACAATATATTTTGTTGTCTGGAAACCTAAACCAAGAATTAAAAGGTCAGTGAAACTGAACTTAGACACCCACACAAGAAGGAGAGAGAATTTGATGGAGATCTACGAGACAACTTGTGAACTGAAGTTTAAAGAGGAATACACAAAATGACAAAAGGAAATGGTTCCAAATATTATTTTCACTGACAAAACAAATGACAAAAATGTTCTCTGTGCAATCATTTGTCCTAACACTAGTAGCGATACATTCACGTAACGTATACCTCGGTCAATGTCCTCTGGCTCATGATCTTCAGTATTCAACTTAACCACTTTCTTAGTTTGTTCTGATAAACTTGTCACAACTGCATATGTCTGGTGAAGAATGTAATTGAGAAATAGAGAACATGTACAGTGTTTCTAACAAGTTATAGAAAGAGGAGTGGAAGTTTGGGAGAATGAGAAATGCTTTGGGAACATGAGTCACAGGCAAGCATTTTCACAGCTTTTTCAAGTTCTCCCAATCCGAAAAGTGTTTCATTAACTTGATGAAACACAGAGAACATGTTTTAGGAAAAAAATTTATGGTTAGGTTATCAAAATGTAAATTCTCTTGTCAACAGCTCATACTAATTCTGTGCTACCATCAGGTTTTTACCAATTTGTGGGTATATTTTCTTAGGGTTGTTTTCTAATGTATTTTAAATGGTGGAATGGTCACACAATGGTGGAAGGGCCGCACAATGGAACAGAGGAACTGTGAAGCAGTGGTGCAGTGGAACAGCATAAACTGTGGATCCATGGCACAAAGGAACAGTGCAACAAAGGGACATAGTAACACTGTGCTGCTTCACCTGATTGTCACCTGACCAATCAATTCCACTATCTTGTATATTAAAGCCATTACCTTGCTCTCTCTATTATAGGCTACAAAATGAGGTGTACATCTAAGTGGCACCTTTCGTACTGGCCAAGGAGCATCATAACTTAGATGTGTTGGTAGAACTGAAATTCGTAACTCTCCCTGAAAAGGACAAAATACAAATCATGCCCATTCATAGGTTCTTTTGGCCAAATTTACTTGTTTAATTGATCAAATGTAGATGTTGAACAGACCAAGATTAGCTAAGTATTTGGTAGCTTCATTAACATCTCTCAAATGAAGAAGCCTGGTGTGAAAATATGAGAACCTTTACATGACTTCAAACATCTACAAGGATACTTTCTTTAGAAGTAATCTATTTGTAACTCACGTGTGATGCAGACCAGTTCACAATTTCTAGAAAGTAGAAACTTTATTTTGAAGAGAAAACATACTTAAATACTCAGGAGACTTACTGTTACATGAAAGTAAACAACACAGTTTAGTTCACAACAAAAGAACCAAAAGAACAAACAAAAATACTATTATTAGTACCTTCTTGTTAAAATAAAGAAACCCTTTAGGACAGTTGACATTGTGAAATGGAGCAAAGCAAGTCACAGCACCATCAATATTCATTGGATGAGCTCGCAATGCACCTCTGCTTGTAACAAACAACCAGTGAGGGTAGGAACCACACACAAACACCTGAAAAAACAACAACATTTATGATGTTATTTGTCACTTAATAAGAACTTCAACTAGTCACATGCATACCCTTAACATAGGGAACTTGAAGAAGATTAAATCTGGACAGTCAAGTGGAACTCTGTTCTTTTTCAAACAGAAAGACAACAAAAACCTAGCTATCAACGTCACAGGGACAGCAATCATCTGAGTCTTGCAAATGCAACAATAACTATTAATCTACATATGGCTCACAAGATTTACACCTTACTGAGGTAGTGGTTCAAATGTTTGTAACTCAAAAGTTTATTCGAAATTTATTGATTGAAACCATACTTCAAGGATTTTAACTTGTTTAAAGCCCTGGCCAAATGGACCGGCGAGTCATCGCAAGTGGACGCAAGTTGAACTTGAGTAGAGACTTGCATTGGGTGGCCAAACGGACTCGCAAGTACAAGAAAGTCGTAAAAAATACCTTTCTAAGACAGACTGTCCTCTATTTCATTGGCTAATAATAGGTTAATGGACGTCAGGCAACTTGAGTTGAATTGGGTTGGGTAGCCAAATGGTGTAAACCCTGCTTTGGCTTGCATGCAGATTTGATCTTGCAAGAGTTGCAAGTAGATCCAAGTTTTCAACTTGCATGTACTTGTGACTCCGTTTGGCCAGGGCTTAAGCCCGGGGGGGGGGGGGGGGGGCGCTACTCCCTATAATGGCCTATATGGGAAGGTACTGTTTTCAGGCTTTAGGTATATAAAAGGGTAAGGATTTCACAAGTTGAGGTATATAAAAGGGTAAGGAATTCAGTCATTTAGGTATTTAAAAGGGCCTTTGATTACAAAATTTTTGAATAGACGCACTTATGGCTGTATCAGTTAATTTATTAAACACTACAGGAAACAAATGTTGTGCAGTGTTCTAGAGTGGGTATGCGAAAGGGGTACCTTTTCTTAATAAAAGGTATATAAAAGGGGTACCTTTTCTGCCAAATTGGAATATAAAAAAGGGTAAGGGGTTGGACCTCGGGGCAGAGCCTCCCCATATTAAACTTTGTTAAGTACCCCCTCCCCCTGGGAGGGGAGGGCTTAATTTTCTTTGAAGTGGAACCACTATTTCCTTGATCAGGGCTGTAAAGTTTAAATTCTGAAAACGTTATTATTATAGGTTTTCAAGTTTTTCTGTTCTGACATGATAGTCAAAATATTGGAATATTGATGGCTTTTGTATATATGTGAATAGTAATACTCACTAAATTTAAATTTATGTGGAATTTTTATTATATAGTTCTTTAAAGAAATGTGTGATATTTTCTTTTTTCTTCCATCAAAGTTTATTTCATCGTGTAAAAATATGTTTCAAAATACTGTTCTACCCAATTCTGTTAAACTGTTGTGATTCACTTTCTGAAGGATGTCTAACTTACCCCTGAATAAGAAGAGATATCACTGAACACACGCAGACTGGCAACTTTGGGTTTTATTCCTAACAATGTAACACATTAACACAACATTTAGTCAGTTATGTTCAGCCTGTATGTTTGTAATCAGTTTTTATTATTACTTTGTACCTTGACTGACATCGGCTTGCTTGACTTTTTGTTGCTTTGATTTCTTTTCCCGAAGAAGTAAATTGTGCTGCAACTAAAACAAAACAAGACCAGGAATCACATTCCACCCTCAAGTTAAACCATATTTAACATCTGCATCAAAGAGACATATCATTAATTTAAAGAAACACAGAAATAAGCTGTTGTCACTCATTTCATGCTAATATAACTTCATTATTTTGCTCTTGGTGGAACATGCACGCCTGGTAAGGTGTTCTCACACGTTAAACACATCAAAACTTAGATATGCTAAATGTTACACAACATTTGTTGTTAACTACTAAAAATCTAATTATTATGATGGAAAGCCATCACTATAATCCTGAACTTGAATAAACCTAGAGATTTAACACTCAGAATAAAGCCTAGTCAAAAAATGTCACAAGTGCTGGAAATAATCCACATGCCTCTGGGTAAGAATGTATTGAGTGTATTTGGTATTAGAATCCATCAAACAGTCTTTGTAAAATCATTGCTTACAGATCAAAATGGATAACACTTGGTAGTGCTAATGTTTGAAAACTGTACTGCTATTTTACTTTCTTGTGTTGCTACAATGTGTAACAATTTAGAAGCACATGTGGGTAACGTAAGATAAAGGCTTTAGTGAGGTGGTGAAACGAACCTTTCTAAATCGCAGATTAAGATGACCCTCAACAGATGCTTCAGTGAAGGTGAATGCTTCATAAATCAGAAGATCTTGTTCTACAAATGCAATCAACATTGGTCGGTTGTTCTTGTGTCCCAGTCCTGTTAATAACACTTCCTTGACAGGAACAGAGTCCTCTTGACCAACACCTCCTGACATCATACTGCTACAAATACGCAATTCAAACTTAAACTGACCACATGAAAGGAACTCTTTGGCACTCACAAGAACATTACGCAATACTTAGCAACAACGTTTTGCGAGAAAACATTACCCAGAAACAATTACGATCGGAAACAATAGAGATTGCGTGATTCAAAGTTGGCTCAGTGCCCGGGTTGTAAGAGACTTTATTTCACAATCTTTGCATAGTGTGGTTGCGCGATTGTAATCGGAGACTTTTGTTTACCTAGCTCGAAGGAAAAAAGTCTCACAATTGACCTTTCAAATCAATATACATTTGCATATGTTCAAAGGGTTTTGACAAGCGCCGAGGTTTTATTTTTTCCCCAGAAAATTCCACCATTGCTTCTGGCGAAGTAAACACGATCTTATTTATCACCATCAGCGCATTCCATGGCTGACACCAGAAGTAATACATAAGTTCTTTAGCACATTGAATATTCCCTTCGAAATTGAACATGCAAGCAAAAACGAAAATACAGCTTAAATCTGGAAACTTTCAGCCTTAGTAGCCAGCAACTGGTCCTAAGTTACATTCTTTATCCTTGCAAATATCTTGACGTGCATCTCCAAGGCATTTTGGCCCAATTTTGACCAAATAAAAACTCATCCCAAACTAACCGCAAGTTTTTTCTTTTGTTCAATATTTAATTCGCTAACTAGACAAAACTCTACTGAATCCAACAGTTTTGTGACATAGTTACCCATCACCTACTGTTATGTAACAACCAACTTTCATTACGCGAAATGCGATTCTTGCCTTTCAGTATATGGAGGTGTTTTGTTACAAAGGGTTTGTATTGAGAAAAACATCAATAGACATTTTAGTCTAAATTTTAGTAAACTTTGTAATAAAAATAACTGAGCTCAATGCCTTGTTGTCTTGTCTAGAGTCATCTTGTGTTTCAACTCGATCCAAAACCTTTTAAGAGCAAATCCCCACAAGAATATATACAAAATCAAATTTCTTCGGCAAGGCTTGAAAACTCAATTTCTCTCACCTTTTGCATATAGCTAGCCCCTAGCAAGAATACAAACAGCCTGTGTTTTTTCCCTTGAAATAGTTTTTTTTTCTGACAAAAAACAACATTTTCGATTTACCCTCCAGACTTAGTTTTCGAGTCCCAACTCAGGGTTGAAAATTGAACCAACCAACTTATTGCATAACTTTTTCTTGTCCAAAACCAACAGTTTCAAGAATATTGGTTTAATCTAATTATTTTGAGGTCAATAAAACCAGAGTGTTCTCCAGCCTTAACTTTGTCAGTTGGTGCAAAGAATTGTTATTTTATCCATGTGCCATATTACCAAATGGCATAAGATTAAGGATTTTAATTAAGGAAGGGTAGGTCTTTCAAAATATGCAAAGTTTAGTTTAGGCAAATGATTTGACAGTCGTCAAAAAATTATTCAAAATCACTTACTCTAGACACAAAATCATGCCAGCAGTGTCGATTGCATAACCAAGAGTATATTATCATTGTATCTACAATCTACACACCAATACCACTTTGGTTAAAAAGGTATAAATACGATTAACATGCTTACCCTCTTTGATTTGTAACACACTGAATTTGGCAAACTGTTTCTTTCCATGTATATTTTTAGCGACGTTTTCGACAAGGCCCACATTAGAATTTCAAGAAAAACAATAACTGCCAAGTTCTGGCTCATAAATGTATTTGTATTCATTGTATGTATCACAATCTCTGCTATTTGTGTCCTTTGATTTAGCAAGCAGTAAACCACTAAAGCGTTATTCAATATGTGAGTTTCAAGTTTCCATTTGAGTCATTTGAAAGTTCTCCCTGTTGTTGATTTCAATGTGTAATTTGGTGCGCAACACCATAGCCAACAAGAACCGTGGTGCGGTTGTAACCGTGCTCTTTTATTATTTTTAATCTTTATGCGAACGTTCAGCTCGTAAAACGTACGCTGACGATCACCAAATTCATTACAGTGGCCATGACCCGGAGGAGGTTACAACTCGATTAAGTGTAAGTGCAGATCAGGCAACTAAGTGGTACGAATCCAACTTACTGGCTGGAAACCTTAAGAAATACCAGACACTGAACATTTGCTACAGTAGGAAAACTGACTCAAGCGCTAATGCAGTGATTCATGCTAACAATCAGGAAATTAAGACTGCAGATACCCTTCAGCTTTAAGGTGTAACTATTGACTCCAAATTAAATTTCTCGGAACACGTCAGCACAGCATGCAAAATGGCAAGCCAGAGAATCGGCGTACTTATGCGACTAAGGAATTTAATCCCCACAAAGGCTAAACTCCAATTATATAAGTCATCTGTTCTACCATACCTCACTTATTGCCACCTAGTGTGGCATTTCTGCAGAGCTGGTGACGCACGTAAACTTGAACGATTACAGGAAAGGGGCTTGAGGGCAGTTTATAGGGACAAACACGCTAATTATTCTCAGCTACTGGAGAGAGCTAAGTTGTCAACTCTAGCGAACAGGCGTTTACAGGATATCTGTATTCTAATGTATAAAGTTAAACATAGGCTATGTCCAAACAGTATTTGTAGCATTTTTACTGATCAAACTTCTGCATACAACTTGAGACAGTCTGACTTGTCTACCCCTAGATATAATACCGTTACCTATGGGAGGCACTCTTTGCGTTACTTAGGACCCAAACTATGGGGAAAACTGGCTACGGCTGACAGATCAGCTAAGACATTGAAAGCATTCATAAATCGTATTCGCAATATTGATTTAATTAACTTAATAGACACCGGCTGCAAGGGCTGCATTCTCTGTTCCACATAAATTGTATATGTATATATTAGTTAGAGATTTTAATAAGCGATCATCTTAACACTAAATACTTGTTACTTTTATTACTGTTAGCATTCTTTTTTGTTGTGTCCCCTAATTAGTATGGGTATCACCCAGGCTACAAGGTTTTTTGACACCGAAATAAAGTTCTTACTTACTTACTTACATAGTTACCGCCGTCATCTACCGTTACATAACGACCGAATTTCACTACTTGGAACGTGACTCTCGCTGCCCATATGCTGAAACGCATATCTGATTACATTCTTTGCATAGTGCAAGTCTAGCGTGACTTGTAATTCGAGGATTTTGTTTACGTCTAAAGAAAAAATACCTTGACCTTTCAAACAAATATAAATATGTGACCCTCCATGGGCACGCACGGGCACGCGTGTGATGACACGGCACGCTAAGCGTGTCGCTTGTTTCTCAGATATGCACATATGTAATAAGCAAAACAAAGAGTGTCACAGTAGATATTGTTTTGCACGCTAAAGCCTTTGTTCAAAGCAGTCAGCTGTTTAACACGCTTAATGTGTCAAAAGACACGCGAGTGAAAAGACACAAGACGCAAGAGATTTTCCAAGTGTGAAAAGGAATTGGCCACGGAAACTTTTGACACAAATAGCGCTGCTTTCGCAAAGCTGTTTTCAGTGTTCAAAATGAAAATAACGCAATCTCAAAATTACTATTTTTGAGTGGCGCAATTGTCACGGTAAGCCACGTTGGCATTGAGAAATATTCGTTTTACCAAACTCTTTATTCTAATATCCAAAATCATGGCGTTTCTTCGCTCTTTGCTCCACAGAAATGCTTGCTACGCAGGCTAGGCATCAATGGATATTTAATGAAAATGGTGGCAAATTTTGCGTTTAGGACCGGCAACAAAAAGCGTAAATTATTTGCATATGGCAGAAACTTGTGGTTTCCCCGCTACAGTCAAATATGTTATCATGTTATGCCACGTTATCATATGTTTACATTGATTTTTGCAAAGAGGGTTCAGTCAAAACAACAAAATACGGAGTGTTCGCCTGTAGCGACCACATGCATGTTTTGTACGTAGAGGACCCTACTGTGATATATATTTATATATCTTCAACCAAGCAAAATGTTTGTGTTGAAAGCTATGTTTAGGGTATAAACCAATGCACATGTAGAAATGCCAGACAAGGAGAGCTTGAAAACATGTCCAAACCAGACATTCACTGTGCATTACTGGCTCAATGGACCTGCGCGAAAAAAAACGAGAGAGCAACGGGGAAAAAACAAGTGTTTTCACACATTTTGTAAGAATTTCGATAATTTTATTTTCTGTATACCTGAACACTTGTTTTCATTTGTAGCAGTTAACACAGTAATTATTTTTTCATTTTTCTACCACAAAGACACCATTAATTTCAAAGGAACAACCCCTATTTATAAGCAGACTAATGATATAAAGTTTTCAGTTCCTTCAGTGGTAAGCAAGTGAATTTCCCAAATGAATATGGCAACCCATGCAAATCACTGGAATGAGCATCAAAATGTTAAAGCTTTGTTCTGGATTCTTAATCACTGCAACTGTATCAATTCCAATGGTTATCAAACAACAATTGAATGGCTTTGTGCAAGACGGTCTAAGTGACTTTTTTGGGTAAAAATTTTTTTCCTTCAAAAGTGCCTGAATTTTTGCATGTGCTTTTCAATTAAGTAGTAAAAGATTCCCATGTAATTTTTTTGGGTGGTTTGCACTTTGCTTCTGAGAAAAACGAAGTCAAAATATCGAAGCGTGCACAAAGAACGCAACAAAGTGGAAAAAGTAGAGAATTTTAGCCAAAAAAAGATACAGGAGAATGTTTTTCTGCTTTATTGAAAAGCACATGCAAAAATTCAGGCACTTTTGAAGGAAAAAAATTTTTACCCGAAAAAGTCACTTACCGCCTTGCACCAAGCCATTCAATTGTAGTTAAGTAAAAAATTTGAAAACACTTCTGTCAGAGAATTTTGAATAGATATGTATGGCTCATTATATGATTATCTGGTGTCATGAACTTTTTCAAATTTGAAATGATGCATGGAACATCAGTTAAATGCAAATGTCTGGACAGAGCATGTTATAGAAATGTACATGTACAGATTTGCAACAATAAGAATATTATTCAAAGTGGAAGAAGATCAGAAATTGATATCTTCTATGTGATGATAAATAACAAAAGTGACATTGTTCAGTACACATTGCTTACCAGGATTTTCACCAAAGAGCACTTAATTTTCTTGATTGTAGTTAGCACATATTGTTCTTGTTGTTTGTAGAAAATAATTCGTGAAAAACAAAACATCACATAATTCCACATTTTGTACTGTCCAACAACTTGTTCAGTACAGGCAAGTAAAATACATTTAAATGGAACATCATAAGCTTTACACTCCAAAAATGATCCCTAAAATATGAGAGGATATCCTTTGTTTTCACGAAATTGTCATGAGAGCTAATCCTTGGCCAATAATGTTCAATCGAGATCCCCATACTTCCTTTTGTTGTTTTGATCTTGGGGAAGCAAGAAGCCCTTCAAATATGCTTCTGTGAATTCTCAACCGTGCAAGGAGGATGCAAGTACACTACAGTCCATTTCACCTTATGAAACTTTCGGGTGGTTTCAGGCACTTTCAAACACTCTCAAACTCTCAGTGGTGCAACCCGGGCCGCATTGATAGATCAAGCTGATAGTTGATAGCTTGCGAGACTGCAATGACTCCTTCCAGTGTTGTACAACATGTACCTAAGATTCAAGCACTTACCCGTAACTGTTATCTTTTGAGAACGTAAAAGCTCTTCCATGAGCTGCACTTATAACACAACCTGTGTCTGGGTGTGTTGGCTTCTGGGAGGAGAACTTACTCGCGAAACGATCACATGAAAAAACTACTAGAGGCCACCCTTACAAGCAAAATGGCTATGGCACTAGACCACATGACAGGCACTCGACACTCGTGGACAAACAAATGAATAAATCAGATGATGCCATAATGTGGCATTACACTTCATGTAAGCCACAAAACAAATATAAATTTTCATGTTACAAGGGATTTTGGCGAGCACTGACATCTAAATCTTTTCCCGAGAAAATTCCACCATTACTTCTGGCGAAGTAAACGCAATCTTATTTATTACCATCAGCGCACTTCATGGCTGACACCAGATGTAATACCTTTTTTAGCGCATTGAATATTCCCTTCGAGAGTGAACAGAAACAAAAATAATCATCTCATGGGTTTTGCATGCAAAACCAAAATACAGCTTAACTCTGGATAATTTCAGCCTTAGTAGCCAGCAACTGGTCCCAAATTACATTCTTTATCCTTGCATATGTCCGAACATCCACATCCGAGGGAATTTAACCCAAGTTTGACCAAATAAACATTTCTCCCCAGTGGCCATTTTTTTTTGTCTAAGTATGTGTAGTTAATTTGCTAACTTTACAAAAGTCCCCTGGGGGGGATATGAGGAAAAGAGCTGAGAAATGGCCTGTAATTGGCTGATGATGACATCATCTCTGGAGGATCAGGAATAGTCACCGGCAAAACATGACCTGTGCACGCCTATGGCTGCACGGTTAATAATGAAGTTTCCAAAAGGTCTAGATAGTAGCAGACATATCGATATCTTGAGAAATAAAAAGACACTTTTTAACTTTAAAAACATGTTTCGACAGAAACTTCTGTCATCTTCAGTTTAAAGTACAAAGTACAGAGTTTAATAGATAGTGTGAACCAAAAATGCTAATTAACTATAAAGACAAAAGGAAACATGACAATGTAAAATATTACAAAGAAAGTTTTAAATTGATGTGATAAAATTGATGATTAAGAGAAGGTTTTTCCCATTGAATATGAATGGCTTCTTTTATCTTTAGCTGGAAGGTGGTGGAAACGTGATCTAGGATGCTAAAACAGTCATTAGAACATGAAGTGTGGCAATGTTCAGAATTTTGTAAATGTTTAAAAAAGTGCGAGGACCTATCACTGAAAATGTGCTCGCGTACATGTGTGGAAAAATGCCGGGTAGTTTCGCAGACATAGCAGGCACTACAGCCCGCACACAAAAACCTAAAATACACACCCACATGGTGCCCACGAGGGACAGGATCCTTCACACTGAACATGTTGCCGATTTTAAAGGATGTGAAAACTAGCTTATTATCAGTGTTATTACAATAACGATTGGCAAAATGGCGAATCTTTTTCTGCGTGATAATAGAAAAAGGACCAATGTAAGGTAATTTAAAGTAAAAGGTATGTGCCGTGTCGTGAAAATGAGTGTCATTGTTGATCAAAACATCTAAGAAAGGTATCTTATGATCTATTTCCTTTTCCATAGTGAATCTGATTGGGTGCCTGGAGTTAGTATAGTTGAAAAATAGAAGTGCTTGGTTCTCTGAATAAACTAAGCAAAATGTGTCGTCAACAAAACATCGGTAAAACAATATCTCAGAGTCCTGGAAATTTTGCAGCCATAATTTTTCATGATGACCCATAAATAAATTAGAAAGAACAGGAGCGAGGGGGGAGCCCATAGCTACACCATCTATCTGGTCGCACAAAGAACCCTTAAATAAAATGTGTGTCTGAGTGGTAGCTACAGAAAAAAGGCTCTTAAGTTCAGTGTTGCTTAACTTAAGGTCAGGATTGCCATTAGAAATGTACTTGACTGCCAGGTCAATACATTCTTCAAGAGGTATGTTGGTAAAAAGACTCCAACAGATAAATTTACCATGTATAGTTAAACCTTGAATATCCTGGACAAAGGTAAAAGTGACTGTAATTCCCCGGCTTCTGTCTCTGACATGGCACGTACCTTTTACTTTAAATTACCTTTAGTTACATTGGTCCTTTTTCTATTATCACGCAGAAAAAGATTCGCCATTTTGCCAATCGTTATTGTAATAACACTGATAATAAGCTAGTTTTCACATCCTTTAAAATCGGGAACATGTTCAGTGTGAAGGATCCTGTCCCTCGTGGGCTCCGTGCAGGTGTGGTATATAAGTGTTTGTGTGCAGGCTGTAGTGCCTTCTATGTCGGCGAAACTACCCGGCATTTTTCCACACGCGTACGCGAGCACATTTTCAGTGATAGGTCCTCGCACATTTTTAAACATTTAAAAAATTCTGAACATTGCCACTGAATAGTGAATAGCGACTGTTGGGAAAAAGACTGTACATGTACTATGACACAGAGATGGCTTGTAAGTTTTTGAAGGTCAAATCAGGCCAATATTTAACTCTAGTTTGACATGAATTGCCCCCCCCCCCCCCCTCCTGGATGGTATGCTAGTCCAATGCAGATTATACCCACTATTTTGTGTCAGATTATACTTCTGGTTGGGGAGAGGCAGAATGAGAAAGATATACATGTTAGCTCGAGGGCACAACACTGAGGCTTTTACCTAACCCAACCTCTATTGCAAGAAAACAGATGAGATCAGACCATCAAGCTTGATAGCTAAATTAAGAAGTTGATTGATACCTTGCAGCAGATGCTGATCCACTGTCCACCAGCACTCGTGGAGCCATGTTGAAATTTTTAACCAGGAAAACTAACTTGAAGTCAGGCAAGGTGTAAATCTCCATGACACCATTCTCACGACAAGCCACACACCACCATGTGGGCGTCACCACTTCAGCATTGGATTCCACAGCAGGAACACTAAATAAAAGGATGACGTTTCTTAATTTAAGTTGTCTTCTTGACAAAAATGCAGGGAGAATAATTTAGACTGTCTTCATTCTAGATAACTGCGTTGGGTCGATCAAACAACAAGCAATGTTATCTGAATTTACATCAGAGAAAGAGAACCTCACATTTATTCATAGTGAATTGTTTGATAGCGGAGCTCCAGCAGCCTGCAGGGCCACCAAGCAGAGCCCCATACCTTTAGGAAAGTAAAGGAAACCCATGAATTGATTTTCTCATGGTTATCATAGCTAGCCGCATTGTTCTTAGGTGCGTACACACAACGGCGATAGAGTCGCACAAGATGGTGGCTATACTTCGCCAAATAGGTTGAGTGAGACATGGACTCTTTGTTTATACCATACTTCTTTGATTTTGGACATCAACGTTACGGTCAATTGACACTTGTCAATACAAAGCATCTGCTGACCAGTACCACGTGATCATAGCGTGGGCTCAAGTTTAGAGTTTATTGTGGTCACGTGTTTTTTTAAAGTTGACCACTGACCAAGTGCAAGTTTTGTTTGGATTGTGGGCTCATGTCAGGCAAACTTGTTGTAATCAGGGCCGAGTTGTTTGGAAGCCAGTTAACACCAACCCAGGATTAAAAAAAGTTAACTGAAGTATAATTTTGTTCTTGTATACAAATGTCTTTCACTGCTTTTTATGTATTTTGAGGACCATGAAATTATTCAAACTCAAAGCAGAAAACCAAATAACATAAACAGAAAATGTCACAAAGTTACAAAACTAAAATCAAAATGTTTGCTTATCCTGGGTCAGTTTAATCGGTCTTTGAACAACCCGGCTCACGAGCTCCACTTTTAGGCTTGGCAAAATGTGTACATTATCTTTACTACAGTCATCAAACATGAGCCTTGTAAAACAACTCACCTTTCACTGAGTTTTTGTTGTTGTTGATTTTCCTCAACTGAAGTGAAAGGCAAAGATGATTCTCCATACAGCAATTCATCCTCGTCAACAATGTCCATGCTAAAAGAGACATACAATTTCAACATGCCTCCAGATGTAACAATTGAAATAAACAGAGCATGTTCATAATATTTAACTCAAGGTGACTTGCAGTTGATTGAAACTATCAAAAGAGAAAGGCCAACTTTATCACTGAGAGAAATTTACGATGGATTAACTGAATTTGGCGAGGAGCACGATGCGTTATCATCTTTGGGATCTAACAAATGAAAATATTGAACTTGCTGCTTTTGAAAGCTGTACACCACATAACATCACATGATATGGCGAATTCTTTTAGACATACGTCCTACATCAATGCTTAGCAAGAGAAAATAAAGTGTTTCTAGAGTTGTTAGCTCCATATAACTATAAATATTCAGGCGAATTCTGTTTGTCAACCCTTGTCAAACAAGAGTGTAGGACTGATTTAAAGCCTTCTCCAAACGTGAGAAATTTTTTTTGGAATGCGCTAGTATTATTTTCCACAGTAAATGTTTTTCGGTGTAAGTAAAACTTGAACTTTTGAAATTTTTGTCACACATAAAACCACAAATATCATGCAACTTTTACAACTGGATCAGAAAGTGTAAAACATGATCTATGATCTATTGCGTAAATGTAAACATGAAACACATGTAAACATGTCAATTGTCAATGCGTGTTCTCTGGTATGTTATTTCTTTGAAGTTGTACGAGAGCATTCACCACTTCTCCTCTCTGAGCTGATGATTCAGGCTCAACTCGGCGCTGTTGTTCTTTCCGTTACAAGTAGTAGTACTCGCTCTCATTTCCTGATGCTTCTTAGAAATAATCTCGGGTGTAGACTTCGGCTGCCACAAAATGTTAACTTTCAACCGGTGAAAAGTCGCTCCTAGTACTGTAAAAGCACATTGTAAAACGTCCATAAATGAGTCATTGGCACGTAGATTTTACCAAGGTGTTTTCATCGTCGATGTACTGCACTCGAAGTTCGGAGTCAGAGATGAATCTCAAGCATTCGATTTTACATTGTACTACCTCCATAAGTTCTACAAAAGATTGAATGTTTTGATCTGTAAAAACAACCAGGCATCTTTCCCCCTTGGGAAAAGGGACGTTGCAAAAGACTTTCAACTGAAGCATGTTGACAATTTGACATTCAAACTACCAGCTGAGCAGTAACTCAACTAAACATTCATACATTTTAGCGAGAACTCATGGTAGCCGAACACTGAGATGTTTCGAATGGAAACAAGCGCTGTTACCAATGACAACATCAGGGTTTTAACGGTAAAACTTGGGTGCCAAACTTACCTTGTGCCACGCTCAATCGGGAAGCGTGGTAGACGATGATGAGTATGTGGCTAAATCCAAGGAAATGGCATCCTTCTTTGAGAACAGAGGATATCCTCGTAGTGTCGTTACCAAAAGCCAAAGGCAAACCCAGGGGATCAGCCGCGAAAGAGCACTCGGCAATTACGAATGAGGGGACAGAGCCAGACGCGCTGACTAATCCTCACTTACCACCCAAAGAACCTGGAAGTCAAGAAAATTCTTCTCAACAACTTCCGTATTCTGAATGATGACCCAACTAAAAAGGAAATTTTCAACACCAAGCCTTTGTGCGTTTATCGGCGGGATAAGTCTCCGAGACATCCTGGTTCATAGTGCTTTGTCGTCTCACTGACGATACCCAAGCCACACAAGTGGGAACCTTTCCTTGCCACAGACCCCGGTGCCGCACATGCAACTTCACACGAAGGACAGCAACGGTCACCAATGCCAACAGAGATGTTCGGCTAAAGTGACGGTTCGACTGTACTGCGGCTGATGTGATCTACATTATCATGTGCCAGCGCTGTCACAAGCTGTACATTGGCGAAACCGGTCGAAGGCTTTCGGATCCTTTCGGGGAACACCTTCGTTCAGTGGAGGCGTTCAAACAGAACTCCTGCTACCAGGGAGGTGGGTTCCCTGTGGCCGAACACTTCAATCTACCTGACCAAGACCAAGTCCATGACATGTGAGTGTCTGTGGTAAGGCAAGTTAAAGGGGGAGCGCCAACACGACAATGCGAGGAAAGATGCCTGATGTTCCAGCTGGGCCCACTAGCCAGTAACCTGCGATCAGGCGTCCCTTTAAAAGACGCCTGATTGCAGGTTAAATTTGAAGTGGTTTTTGATGGCAAAGGTGGCAACAGAACGCGAACGTGCTGTTCCGTGACTCGGCCTGTCAGATGTGATTATTTGATAATTGGATTAGTTTTACAAAAAAAAATAACTCAAAAAATGCAACACATCATCAACCACAATCACAAAGCCCCTGAAAACAAACGTATGTGGTGGACAACCCCACATTAAAGGCCTGGTACTGAGGCAAAGATCAACTTTCTACTTCATGTAGACTCAAATGTGTTATACCGACCATTTGTCCCACTGTTATCGCCAGTTATTCGTCATCAATGCACCAATTTTTTCAGCAAAATCATTTAATTTTTCAGAAAAGTGATGACGTTGATCTCAGTGTTTTCTAAAAGAAATAAAAATATTTTTATTTCTTATAAAATGTGTATGTGTGAGAACTCTAAACTAAACACTTGTCTGTAGCTCCTGCTCACACAGCATTTCTCGTTCACCCATACTTTCACTGTTATTTGTTGAACTTATAGAAACACTGAGAATGATGAGTATTATTTTCTGAAGTAAAATTGATCAATCATAAGCTTCATTCCATGTAAACTCACATTTTTGGAGTAGTAGGCGTAGTGACCTGTAGCTGTGCTTCATTGTTAGACTGATGAACTTTCTCTGTTGAAAATATACCACTGACATCTCTGTATGCACAACATGCACACACCTTAGCACCCTAACAAAAAAACCCATGTTTAAAGAACAAAATGCTAAACTGTGTAATAGTTTGGTATCGAACCAAAGTGCTATGTACATTGTACCAGATGTGTAAAGTGACTGTGTTTGTGAAATCGAGCCACTTAACTTTAACACTTAAGAAACAGAAAAGAAGGCAAGCAAAAAGAAAGAGTAGGGTATTCAATAACTTCCTATGTAAATACAGAAACATCAGAATTACATACTGAAATCAAGGAATACTCTTGCAGCACCATAACTAATAATGATTATGGAAATGACTTCTGATCAAGGCTCTGTTTAAAATGTAACTGAACTAGTGTAGTGTTAAGAACCAGTCCAGGTAACATTCAAGTAATTTTGGAAATGGCCAGATACAACCCTACCTCAAACTTTGCATGCTGAAAGGTATTCATGAGTAAGTAATCAAATCGCCATCAGTTAGTCTCCTTAATGATATATGGTCACGTAACAGCTAATTAAAGTTTTAGCCCCTTGGGACCTCTTTTTTTAAGATAAGATTTTCCAAAAATGGCTAACTTGTTATGTCTCTTGCCAACACACAAGCAACAGTATCTTCAATCAATTTACATCACATTACTGTTCAACCCTTCTACTTTATAAATATGCCTGTCTTTTTTCCAGGGTCCTCTTAACAATAGAGAAACAATTTCAACCAAAGATGATGGTTTAACAGTGTTGAAAAAGGGGCATTTTTGGTTAATTTGAATGGAAAAATTTCCTAGAAGGATTCTGAATTTCTGAATGCTACCTATATAAAAATAAAGCTAAAGGATTGTAGTCTTAATTAATGATAAAAAATCCACGGGCAATGTACTTTTAGATGGAAAACGGAGGGGCTGAAATTCGTGTATTTTCTCAATTGACATCTTAGTAAATGGCTGGTAAAAGCCAGCTTTCATTCTCAATAATAAAATATACCAGTGCAAGTGCAAGCTAGTCGCTAGGGAATGTCACAATTGTCGTTTGGATGGCTTCTCATCTTTGATTTTCGGCAAGAAATGATTTCTCAATCGAGCCCGGTGATTGTTATTACCTACCCCAACTAGTAAGCGAGCTGTCAAAAGATCTTGATTTATTTTCAATTCATTTCCTGAATATTCATATAAAGATTTTCAAAATCGAGTTATTACACGAAAAGCTACAACTGTGGCATGGCTATGCACTTACTAGGGCAGAAATTCATAAAAATAAACTTTGCAAAAGAACTGCGTGACTTCGAGCGTGACACTCGAACATTCAACTAACAGCTTGATCTGTAACAGTCTTAAAGAGAAATTTCCAGAATTTAAAGCGCCTTTCGATTATATTTTTCTGTAATTTGAAGTATGTTTGTCGTTTTTTCGCTTATAATAAAATTACTTTTCATAGGAGAAAACTAAAATTTCTTGAAACGAACTGCGGTAATAGGACGCCTGCTTATCGGTCACGCAGTGTCAATAGATCATATTTCAATGAATCACCCTTATGCATGCAAAGTACTTCTTGTACAAAATCATTTTATCATAACTTGGATGCTTGATGCAGTCTAGGCTCCTGCAGAGTCACTTTATATCAATTCAAGTATCGATGTGACGAGATTTTGTTTCCATTTAGTGACTGGAATCTGCATTGTAATCGTACAGAATGATGAAGGTGAACATGTTTGCGAATCCAAATGTATAAACTAAGGAAGGCAGCACATTTCAAAGGAAAATTTTGCAACAAAACAACAAACAATGATGTAAAGTGTATATGAAATAATTTCACTCCTTACGGGAGATATGAACTCATTAAAATTGACCTTGCTCCCAATGTGTGGCACCGGTATCGTGGAGGTCATGGGTTCGAATCCCGTTGAAGCCCTGATTTTTTTTTTTCAGGCTACTTTCCAATTGCTTAAATTTACTGCGAGGATCATACTTCACTTGAAAACAACAAACAAATAAACAAACAAAAACTGAATATTGAAAATACATATCTTCCTATAAAACAAGTGTCGAAAATTATGGTGTTGCATGTATTCAATCTCTTGATTCAATTGCACGGCATACCAATGTTGTTGTCGACAGTATCGTTTGCATCACTGCTTGTGTTGCTCCGTTCATCTTACATTTAACCGCGTTAAAATTGGAGAGCAAATCTGTTGTGTTGCCGAATCTCAGTTATCGAAAATAAATAAACGTTGCCCTTCAGGCTTCAGCACTCTCATATTATTGCCTGGAGCAAAGACTCCACAGTCAGTCAGGTAGTTTATAAGCAGTTGTCAGGGGAAATAGCTATATAAACAACAGGCGGGCCTTGTTGTTCAAAGCCCGATTAAGCTAACCCAGAGTTAACGTAACGGGAATTTTGATTTCAGCTTTGCAACCTTTTGATTAGGTACCCTGTTTATATTGTTTACCAGCGCCATAGCTAGTAACAGGCAAACCGAGGCACTTGCCTCGGTAATTTGTTTTTCGTTTTTACTGTTTATAGTCGTCATAAAAACCCTAAATATCTAGGAAGAGAATTTAACCACGGACACTGCCTCAGTCACAATTCTCTCATGGAGATTGCCTCAGTCTTCAGACTTTTCTGGCTACGGCCCTGTTTGCCCTTCAGTTATAAGCTGTAGTAAACTCAAACTACACCAAACGTTAGAGGTGAAAAACATTTGTAAAGAAGAAAAAACAATTCTTCAGATAATGTTTAACCCTGGGTTAACGTTAACCGGCTTTCGAACAACCCGGCCCAGATTTCCCGAAGAGCAAGTCAAATAGACGAACATACCTGATCCAACAGGAATTAACTTTGCCGTTATCGACTTGATTATACACAAGTGTTTCTTGTCCATTGTTCGGTCAGCAATGGGTGGGTTTTCTTTGTGCTTCGATAGCTCTTGTGGTACCTGGCAGCGCTTTCTTTTCCCTCGCCAATCAATTCCCAAACGGTGCCTGTGCTGTGCACATATTTTGTATGTGCTAAAACGATTCTTGTGAGCATTTGAAAATTCCTTTGGAAGAAAACTTCATAATATTTGTTTTATTGTGGAAATTTATAGTTTATCAACGACACGTCTGAAATGAAAAGAAAAAAGTCTTACCTGCTCTACAAAGAATTAACTCGGCCTCTGTTGTTATTTCTGAGCGACTAAGTTGCAACTGTTTCATATGCCCGAGAATGTCGTTCTTGCAATACTCAAGCAAGAAAATTTCGTACACTAAAGTATCTTTTCCCGGAGGGATGATTGGGCCACAGTTTGATCCGAGAATTTCTCCAAAGCTACACTTCTCCACAGGATAAGTTCAATGTTTTAAATTTATTGCCGTTGATTTCATTTTTCGCACTATTGTTCCCGAAATTACCGAGCCATCAGCTGTCCATCAAATGCATCGATCGGCTAGATCCAAACAAATTTGATGATGGTAAGCATTTTGCCTCACTGGTAAGGTTTTGATCCATTTTGCTTTAAACTTCAAAGCATATAATCTTTCCTTTACGCTCCATAATATTGTGAGTTGAACATTAAGCAGCTAAACTGCATTGTTTCTGTAAACTTAGAAATGGAACACCTGTTCGTGTGGAAGAAGTCTACAACCGCAGTGTGCGTTCGAACCTTAACACATTACTCCTTGGACATAAAAGTTAAATGGCATCAATTATCTGGCAAAAACGAGGAAGTCATGTCTCAATATTAATGTGGCAGGATAAACATAGAGGATTTGGACTGGACGGAATCAAATTATTTGAGCATGTTAATTAATTAGTTGGGCGAGCGGAAGTCTCTTTAGACTTTACCCTGGTGAGTCGAGCGACATACTAGGAAATTTTGCTTGTGAAACTGCTTATTCTTGTAGTTACTTACATAATTTCGTTCTCAGCGGTGTAAGTACAAGTATTTTTTAAGTATACAGACGTTTTTCGGTCTGTTTCAAGGTAACAAAATGCTTCTTTGAGAAGCATGTATTCAAGCACAATCGAACAGACGAATTGTCCATAAGCTGAAACTGATAAATTAAGTTAAACTTCGTTTATCTTTTCAGAATCAGGGTAGTCGCATTTATTATTTAAGCAAAATAATTTAAAAACTTTTCCAGAATGAATTAAAACTGCATTTTTTCGTAATTTATAACATTGATGAAATTGATGGAGAATTCGATGCTGTTATAGGCATTGCGTGAAGCGAAGCGATCATCCTGTGTCACGCACACACGTGCTTCCCTGCAAATTCAGAGTTTATATAGTCCATTTACAGTGTTAATGTGTTGCATTACTTTGATTTAGTAATAGATTTCAATAAACAAAAAACAACAAAAACAAAAATTCCTCGCCAGGTCTTGCTTACAACAGCACTGCCGGATAACTATCTGGGGAGGGGTGGGGAAACGGTTGTCATCCAGGTCAAGAAAATCATTTTTTGTCGAACACGAAGGCTAGAGTAGTCCGAATGATAATTTTTACATTCTCTAGCGACCAGCTTGCGTTTGCAAAGGTGTAATTTATTATTGAGAACGAACGCTAGTCTTTATCAGCCACTTAGTTAAGATGTTAATCGAGATAATACCCAGATTTTAGCTCTTTCGTTTTGCACCTTAAAGTACATTGCCCGTGGATTTTTTTATATTTATTAAAACTACAACCATTTGGCTTTATTTTTATAAAGGTAGCATTCAGAAATTCAGCATCCTTCTAGGAAATTTTTTCCATTCAAATTAACCAAAAATGCCCCTTTTTCAACACTGTTAAACCATCATCTTTGTTTCAAATTGTTTCTCTGTTGTTAAGAGGACCCTGGAAAAAAGACAGGCATATTTATAAAGTAGAAGGGTTGAAAAGTAATGTGGTGTAAATTGATTGAAGATACTGTTTCTTGTGTGTTGGCAAGAGACATAACAAGTTAGCCATTTTGGAAAATTTTATCTTAAAAAAATGGTACCAAGGGGCTAAAACTTTAATTAGCTGTCACGTGACCACATATCATTAAGGAGACTAATTGATGGCCATTTGATTACTTACTCATGAATACCTTTCAGCATGCAAAGTTTGAGGTAGGGTTGTTTCTGGCCATTTCCAAAATGACTTGAACGTTACGTGGACTGGTTCTTAAGGTATCAGTGCACCCCAAATGACAACCTCGCATAGTCGCTGCTTCACGGTCACACGATTCATAAAACCCCCAATAAAGTATATATTTCCTGAAAGCTTAATAATTGCAGATTCTGATTATTACTTGAGATAAGGCAAAAAATAAAACCCTTTCGTAAAATAGCGATCATTTCCGAAAAGTATGTAGTTTCACATATTGAGTTCATTTCCGGTCAGAATTTAACGAGAGAAAGCGAGCGACATTGCTATGTTTTCTTCACAACTTGATCAAAAAAACGGTGTAGGGGTATTTTGATTACTTTTCTGGTTTGTTTTTTATTCGCGAAAGCGAACTTTAAGTTTTTATAAAACACACATTACCTTTGCTTAAATACTCATTACTTTCAAAGGAGGCCAAAAATAAAAATTTCCCGACACCGTTTTTTTGACACATCATCGGGCAACATTCTGACCAAATTTCAGCGAAAAAGGATGAAAACTCGCTGTAAACGAATTTGAAACGCGTACCTCATTCGTTGAAATTCCAGTTCTGAGAAATAAAGCAAAGTGTACTTTAGGGCGTTTTTCCGGTGTAGGGAGATTTTATCTCAAAAAGTGTGAAAAGTAAGTACTTGTTGATTGATTGTTTTGGATGCTCTGGATGCCACAGGCCAAAACTTAGGGATCTAAAAAGCGCGATGGAGGAAGCAACGGAAATTTGAACAGCAAATCCACAAAAGAAACCATGCTTTTGGAAATGAGAGTATCAAGGTAAGACCGCCTTTCATCATTAGCAGTTTTACTGTATACAATAGTTGGCTACTCTGAAAGTCAGCAAAGTGCATGCGTAACCTCGGCCGGACAATCGGCCGTGTATCGCCCAAAAAAATATTTAATGGCACTTTAATTTTAATTTTAATGGCACTTTAATTTGATCATGACAACTCGATGACAGCTTCCAATTAAAGAGAATGTATTCACAAAATCGTTTTTTCTTTTTCACTTTGTCTAGGAGAATCCTTTTTTTGAAGAACTTTTTGTAATTTAAAGAACTCAGTGAGATGTACTTGGAAATATCAATAACTAAAATTTGGCAAAATTGTCAATTTTGGGGTACACTGATACCTTAACTAGCCCTGGAATTTTGTTGAGTTAAATTCAGCTTTGTTATTGTGTTGGCCAAAACAAGCCAGAAGACCACAAAAAAGAAAACTTACTTGGGTGATCTGTGGCCTGGATATCTTCACTTTTGCCTCAGTACCTTCTAATGTAAACTCAAGTAAAATAATGGAGCCATCTGCCGTCATCATCACTGCATAAGGATCAGAGAGTGAACACCATACAATAGATGATAGGCCAGCATCCAGTGGAATGTGATGTAACTGTGTTACTGAAACATAATATAACATCAAACAGCAAACTTTGTATAACAGATTCCAAGATATTACAGTTAGACAGGCAAAGTCCTTGACTTTAAAAACTTGTGTCACTTTTTCATCTAAAATCAAGTGTGAATCATTGACATGTTTCCTTCATTTCTGCTACAGTACATGTAGTTATTAGATTGTCCATGTCCTGTGTGATTGGCTAGAATGATTACATTGGGTTTCTTTTTACAACACTCATTATGCAATGAAATACTAGAGAGTTATTTGTAATTTTTTCAAACAAAGATGAATAAAGATTTGACAGTTGCTTTGATGAAATTTGAGGTCTTTACATTTGTGTCTTGAGTGTTGAATATGCCAGTTTAACTCAAAACCAAGGACAACAGAGAAATAAAATGATCACAAATTTCAACAATCTCATTGCCACGATTTCTTGATAGATTTGTGTATAAACATAAAAGTAAAACACAAATTCTTACCTCCCTCCAATAGTCTGACACCTTGAGGAGTAACCTGCAAGAAAAATTCAAACCAGCTATCTCTGTTTGAATCCTTATAATGCACTCTGTGCCGGTTTCTTGGTGAACTTAGAACCCCTCATTTGATTCATTTACTGCTTACTCTGGCTTTACAGCTAATAAGATTCTAAAGGTAAGTTCAATTAAATGTGACAATAACCTGTAAGATATATTTTCCATTGCCGAGATTTCCAGCAAACACAGTTGGGTATTGAGAAGTAAAGCCAGAATGATCAAGCTCCATAATCTCCTGCTCTGTCTTCAGAACCTAAACAGAGTACAAATGGTATAAATAAACAGGAAAGCAAATGTTATCTTTATACCAACTCCGACCCATACCAACTACTACAACTCTGAAGATAAATAGTCATATTTACTGAAAAACCGTTAGTACTTTAAATATTCTGAATGCTTTAATTTGATTTAACAAGTGAAAGCCTAGAAGTTTGGTGATGGAGCTCGTCTTGTGGCAATAAGAAGATTTTCTGTACCCAGTAAGCTATAACCAAACTCTGAAATTCTTAAACTTTGAGTGATTAAGTAAAAATCACATTACAAGTGTGAACTGAAACATTCTTTGAGTGTTAATGGTACAAGACATCTGTCATAAAAAAGTTTGTTGCATGTAATTAACAACTGTAAAAGCTATTTTAAGAGATATTTTACCATTCAATGTGGTGTGTTTACTGATATACTCACCATGCTAGAGTCCTCTCTGCTCAGTAACAGGAATGAGTGATAATTGCTGCTGTTATCCTGAGCAAATGTACAAAAAGAATCCTAGTGTTTTTCTTGATGACTTTGATTTCCTTCATTCAGTCTTGACTACAATGTACAAAACTACTAATACATATTTTCTTACCTATACACAGTCTGCCTCTATCAAGAACATTTTACAAGGTAACTAATCTCATTTGTATTGCAACATCTTAGTAATAGTTTCCAAGAGCTTCTGCCCAGAACTGTGTTACATCCATAATCATTTTACCATCAAGTAAAATACAAGACTCTATTTTCCAACAGTTTCTATAGAAATATATTACAAATGTGCTCACATGTGTAAAGATCTGCTTGAATACCCTTAACAGGAATAACGTCTGATATTTACTTTTATGTTCTCTCACATAAAAAAATTTGGTTTTATAAAACTGTACTGTATTGTGTTTTACTGGATTGTTTTATATTATATTGCCATCATAATCTATGGATAGAAGTTCAATTACCTGATCACCAGACAACACTGTCCACATGTCCACACATCCAGGGAGCTCAAATGTTGTCACTACCTGAGGCCTAACACTCCTCTACAACAACAACACACGGGATATTGGAGTTCTGGAATTACTGATCAAAATAAAACTAGCCACATCACACTGTACTGCTGACGAAATGAAATCACATATGAACTGTAGAGAGAGTGTAAAGTCAAGAAATGTTCTACACATGTCTGACTGCTTGTTGAACAATTCATTGAAAATTGCCTGAAAACCATTCTCTGCATATTTATCTTACCACTGGTAGCAACGACCACATTGACTAAAACAAATTTTGAGGTTAAACTGAGAATAAGATTCATAACAAACAATGAAAATATACAATACCTGAAGAACTGACAATGCACCATTCTTTCCATACCCGGAACATGAAACAAGCTCCAAATCCAGTTCCTTACCACCAGCAAACTATCAAATATTGAAATGGAAACAGTCTCAATCAAAATCATTGAAAGTCCTTCATCACCAGTGGCAGATCTAGGGGAGGGGCCCGGCGGTCCATCCCCCTTACTTTGTGCAAAAAAGGAAGAAATGACAGAGGGGAGAAAAGCCAGCTGGGCAAGTAAATCAACCTTCCGCCCCTAGCTCAAGGTCTGGATCTGCCACTGTTCACAAACAACATTGCAAAAGGTTTTCTTGTATTATGTGTGTACTTCAAGACTGGAAGAAGTTGTGTAATACAAGAACTATTGCTGTGCAACTAAAATTTAGAAATAAAGTTGACTGTGCACTCCACTGGCACCAAGAGAATTCTCTAACGTGCAGAAATAGAATTGCAAAATACAGAGCACAAACCTCTTCCTGTGCATGACAATGGATGGCATTGAAGTCAACATCAGTTGAACAGAAAGGAAGGAACGAGAAAAAAAACAACAAAAGTTGTTAGTATTATCAGTGGTCTGTAAAGCTAACACGGCTAATAATATCAATGCAAAAAGAGCTGGAATACAACAAAACAATGTCTTGAGCTTGTAAGACAATATCTCTTAACTACAGTACATAACTTATTGTTGCACTTACAGAAAGAAATGCAGGTTCTCCCATATCAACACATGTGCAAGGTCCTATGTTGAGCAAACTATCACATACCTGGAAAAATAGATATATCAACACAAGCCACTAAAGTGTTCAAGTTTGTATCATTTACAGCAGCCCAAACAGACAACAGTTCTAGTAACTCTACACCGCATATGCTTTACTTAAAGTTATGATAGTTTCTCACCCTCTCAAGCTCTAACTTCTAAAAGTAATGACCTCTGAAAAGCGTTATCATGGTGATTGACCAAAGATATTCCATCTAGTAAATATTTTGATGTGAAAAACGCCACTTCTCATGAGGAACGTCAAAATCAAGGGAATGACTAATGTATCAAAATACCCAGCACAATGATGCTACTGTGTTCTTGGGTTATGATTATTTCCTGACACATGGACCAATTCAATTGACATATGGTAATTCAACTGACATAATTATGGTAAAAAGTTTACGTTGAGGGATTTGGTCAGCGGTCGTAATGGCGGCTGGACGTGTACTCTTCTTCTCCGTATTTTTGCTAAATTTGCTAGGCTTTTCACCACACTACGGACAACAATCTGATTGGAACAGCTTCTCCAGCGACTCAGCCTGCCAGTTAACACATTGTGTCTCTCCTAGAGTGAATCTTGTACTGAAACATCCACTTCTTTCCACGTTGAAACATGCCCGCCATATTGTTTGTGGCTTGAGGACGCGCTACTACTCCGATTTCCAACAGCAGTTTCCAACAAAGTCATCTCCATACAAGCGGTGACGTCTCCATCAATCCTGGTCTGAGCTTTAATCCTCCAAAGTGTTCTGTCTGCTCGAAATCTGTCGCTCGTAACCACCGAACCTTGAGCTGCGACCGATGCGAAAAGTGGTGCCATATTAAATGCGGAAACATCAAGCCAAGGGATTATAAAAACCTACGACGCCTGAGGACCTTCGATTGGACCTGTCCTCGCTGCCTCCAGGCCATTGAGACATTTTTGTTGATAACCCCGACCCCAACGTATATCGTTCATTTGATGAATTCACCATCATCAACAACAATCTCTATGAATATCCAGGTCTAAAGTTTGGTCACATCAATGTGAATGGCCTGAAGGGTAAACTATCAGAGATACACACGTTACTGATTGAAACTAGCCTTGACATTCTCGCTATAACGGAGACCAAGCTGGCAAATAACACCTCCGATGAGGAAATTGCCATTGAGGGATGTTTCACAATTCGCAACGATCGCAACAGAAATGGTGGTGGTGTGCTATTGTACTACAAGGACTCCTTAGCAGCATATGAGGAGCATAAGATGCAAGTCCCAGCCACTATCGAAGGAGTATGGATAAATGTAAGAAGCCAATCTCAAACATGGCTTTTTGCCTGTGTGTACAGACCGCCAACCGATCTCTCCTTCTATGATGAATTTAATGTTATGCTTGAGAAGGTCTGGACTACACGAAAAAATGTTGTAATTATGGGTGACCTAAACTCCGACTTGTCCCTTAAAAGCTCTGAAGATGCAGAATCCCATCTTGGAAGACGTCTACTGTGCATACTAAGCTCATATGGAATGAAATGTGTCATAAAAGAACCAACCAGAATTTCTGATGTAGCACAAACACTAATCGATTTGATAATTGTCAGCCATCCTGAGAAAATCACTACAGCTGGTGTGTCCCACTTGGGAATATCTGATCCCTGCTTTTGTGTATGCAAATTTGCAAATGAGAAAGGAAAAGGGCTCCCTGACGATTAAGACCATAAATAATTACAGAACTTTTAACCAGCAGAAATTTAGAAACGACATCGAAAGCACCCCTTGGAGTGTATGTGAGACTTTCGACGATATTGATGACCAGGTTTGGGCCTGGCAACACCTTTATCAGGAAATAGTATCTGACCATATCCCAACCAGGCAAGTGAGGACGAGGAAAAACAAACTCCCATGGATAACTAACGAAATAAA
>CM042746.1:24299692-24302192 GCA_022496165.2 Catalaphyllia jardinei | reverse complement strand
CTTTGATTATCAAAAAAATTCTCTTTGCTTGTACCATCATTACGTCAACAGCAGGTGCAAGTTCTGTCTCCATCGAGTTATTCTTGGTTTTCATGTGACATAATCATATTCCAAAATCAAGTATTACCCTTCCTTCTGAGGTTTTAGTTTCATCAGATAAAAGACCTATAGGAACTTGACATTTCACAATGTTTTAGCTTGACAGGGTTCCTCTTATTGGAATAGAGCATGTTTGCATTTCCATGCTTTTGCGTTATGCGACATGACAATGGTGGCCCAAGAAGGCTGTCACAGAGGTCAAAAGAAGAGTTATTTAGTTTTAGATTTTTATATCGCTTTAGTTTTTGCTAACTAAACAATGCTTGCAATAGAAGAAGCATTTCTTTCAATGTGTGGGATCTCTGGACCAATAATTTTTTGTTTCAATAGCAAAACTCAATGACAGATGATTCTGTTACTTTACGGCCGCCATGTTTGTGTCCCTCCGAAGGGCACAAACATGGCATTTCCATACAAAGCTCTATAAATTTGGGTGACACACTTCTGCAAATAACTCGCAAATGAAAAACAGCAAAGACCTGACTCTTGGTGAGGTTGTTTACATATCAATCACCTACCGTACTACTTTATTCACTGAATGGTTACAATTTTTAGTTAGGATCACATGATTGGTGAAAACCGAGAATAAACACAATTTTTAACCAATTAGCGTGCAGATTTTCTTAGGACTGTTTTCTAATTATACTTGTCTTGTGGGTAGATAGAGGCACACATGATTCTCAAGGCGTGAAGGGTATCCTTTTTCTTGAAACAAAATCACTAACTTGTAATTACTTACTCATAAGAACACTATTGATATTAAACTTACCCAGTTCCTCAGCTTTCTCAGTGTACTTTACAAGTAATGAGTTACCAAGTCGAGACCCCAGAAACAAATACCCATCACCACACTCACACACCTGCAACAAAATTGACTTATTTTATTGATGGTTACCTGGTTGCCAAAAGACACAAATTACAAAGATCATTCACTTTTCAAAACATTTTTTAACGGGTTTAACATAAACGATAGTCCTATTGAAAGAACATCTTCAAAATTATAGAGCATATACTTTGGAATGATGGATGGATTTAAATGTTTATTATTATATCTCTAAGTTAGTACGAGTGCTGTGATTGGTCAATCTAGCAGACCATACTCTCCTGCATGGGCCGCTAAAATTTGAATTTTTTTTTATTGCCAAACTGTTGCGTGATTTATTGCTAAATTTTCTCAACTTATGAAGCAAGGACTTAAAAACGATTTCAAATCGATTTGTTTTGCTTTCAACTACTTCAGAAATTTCAAGCCATTCCTCAGGAATGGAAATCGTTCCTGAACCCTTCAGACACAAAATAGAGAAATAGTAAATGTCTTACTGACCTCGTCTTCTCAGTCCGCACCATAAGTTACGTATCCTTGTTTTTTTCCCCCTACGATTTTGGCCCACGCATTGCGTTTGGGCCATAAATCGAAGGGGAAAAACTCGGTCCATAACTTACAGTACAGACCTCGAACTTGGTTAGTAAGAGGTATTTATTATATGGCAAAGTAAATGCGAGCATTCTGATTGGTTCTTTCTTGGTCAGGATTTTGCCATACGGACTGTTTCCATGGAAATGGTCATCGACTGCGTATCTTTTTGTTTTCGGACGCTGGTAAATTCAAAACAAGTATGGCCCGAGTGCCATTATAAACTACTTACTAACTTAGCTAGCTCAAGCCGTACTGGGGAATATTCGCTCGGACCGTACTGCCATGACCTTGGCCAATATTCCCCAGTACGGCCCTCGCGCTCAGTTAGTAAGAGGTTACTATTTAGCATGTCAAAACAAAATAGCAAATGGAAAGCTCTTAATCTTAACAGGTTCTATGTCAGCCCTCTTGTCAACTTTCTTGTAATTATTTTTCCCTGCTCCAGTAACAAGATACTGCTCATGGTTTGATTTGAAGTCACACACAAGTTACTTTTCAAATTTATTGAATTCTTATACATGTACAGATGAAGATAATCAAAAATACATACACATGAAGTAAGAACACTTGCAGCTGCTTTATCAAAATTAAAATTCCTGACATTACGCACGCCATCAGCTACCAGTGTAACAACGTAACTAAGAAATAAAACAAAATTATTACATTAAATAAATGTTTAAAATTCTGCTATTATACTGATAAAAATGTTGCAATCTGATTAGGTGAACTATTGCGTATTATCAGCCATTAGTGTGTAATGGTTGGACGCTGTTCACATATTAGCAGACAATTTTCATTTTTTTCTATGTTTTGGAGGGAAAATGATATAAAGCTCTTACCCTAATATGATTAGCTCAACTATACAACATAAAGCTCTTACACTAGTATGATTAGCACCACTATACAAAATAAAGTTCTTACACTAATATGATTAGCACCACTATACAACATAAAGCTCTTATACTAATATGATTAGCTCCACTA
>CM042746.1:24279064-24288509 GCA_022496165.2 Catalaphyllia jardinei | reverse complement strand
GAGGCGCGGTGGCCTCATGGTTAGTGCACTCGTCTCCGGATCGAGCGCCGGATCGAGCGGTCCGGGTTTGAGCCCTGGCCGGGGACATTGTGTTGTGTTCTTGGGCAAGGCACTTTACTCTCACATTGCCTCTCTCCACCCAGGTGTATAAATGGGTACCGGCGAATTTAATGCTGGGGGGTAACCCTGCGATGGACTAGCATCCCATCCAGTGGGGAGAAGAAATACTCCTACTCGCTTCATGCTAAGGAAACCGGGATAAGCTCCAGCCTGATGGGCCACCAGGCTCGTATGCAGACTTACCTTTACCTTACCTTAAATCTATATATTAGATGAACCGCTGTTATTCATCAGTTCTGGCCGAGAAGATTTATATTGAAATTATTTCATTTCCTACAAAATTATTTAGTTTCCTACAAAAAATAAAGGGTCTTTGTTTTCGTAGGAGGTCTTCATTTTCGTAGGGGGTCTTTGTTTTTGTAGGGGGTCTTCGTTTTTGTAGGCGGTCTTCGTTTTCGTAGGGGGTCTTCATTTTTGTAGGGGGTCTTCGTTTTCATAAGTCTTACATGTAGGTCTTCGGGTCTTCGTTTTCAGGGTCGTCATTTTCAATACTACCACTGTTACTATGTTCTATCAGTGTCGGTTTCCAGAAACGAACAGAACCATCAAGATTGCTTCCTGCATCATGCTTTTGGTAAAGACAGAACATACCTTTGCCCTCTAAATATGAAAGCCACCAAATCCCCATATCGAAGCAGAAGGAGATATCTTTGTCAAACAGCCATTCATGTTTGAACTTGTCTTTTAACTTTTTGTTTACAGTTTGCTCTTGTGCAGATAGCTTACGACATGCCTTGGTACTGCATAATGACTGGTGATGTAAAGCGCCTTCTTCTACTTTGAACAGCGAGTTTAAGAGATCAATGCTTTCCTCGGCAGAAACCTTTCTGGAATAATTGATTGGTTTTCGGGCTGTCTAGCAGGCAAAACTTGCACTGTTTCCTCTGAGGTGCTAGCACCAGCTGATACAAGCGCACTGCTTGAGCTAGAATCTGATATTTTTTAAAAAAAAAATAGCGTATGTCAGAAGGAAGTGAATTACGGATCAGATTAATCTACACCGGTAACTTTGCAAGTAAAGTACAAAAGGCCTTATCACAGTTTTCAATGCCATCTTGACGGGCAAAGCGGTCAGAAATTACAGTGTTTCTATGGGAATCTGATAGCAAATAACGTCTTCCAAAATTGAATTTTACGCAATTTCTGAATCGCATCGTTAAAATACTAAATAATAGATTGTATTCACTAAGTTTGAAGGATGTAGCTTGGCTAGAAGACATCCAGTTAATTTTTCTAAGTTTCCATACATTTGTCTGCAAATTTGGCTGGGTAGACGAACGTCTAGACGCGGTTTGCGGGAAAAAAATTTACAGACAGATTTATGGAAAATTAAAAAAATTAGCTCAGTGACTTCTAGCAAAGCTACATCCTTCAAACTTGGTGAATACAATCTTCTACCTAGTATTTTACCGTTTTGATTCACAAATTGTGAAAAATTCAAGTTTGGAAAACGTTATTTGCCATCGGATTCCCACACAAACACTCTAAGCACCTTGATGGTGGCCGTTGTTGACAGCATTTGCAAGAAGCGACAAAAAACTTTCCCATTCATGGTGATTTGACAGCGGTCAATAAATCTCTACGTTTCTTCACAGAAGGAATGGTATATTAAACTTTCAACGTTTTCTTTCAAAGCAATGACGCTAAAGCTTACAAAAAGATCAAAACATTGATTTCATGTAATATTTGAATATAAGTTGTAAATATTTAATTATTTTGCCCTTGAATGTTTTGGTCAATCTGCTGGTGAATTAATTTTTTTTTTCCTGGACATTCTCTCAAAGGTGGGTACATACCTTCACTTGTAGTTGTCTCTTTTGGTTTTCGTTTTCCTTGACAAAAAAGATCTAAGGTTAATTGCTTTCATTTTTTACCTCACTGGTCAGTCATTTTCGCAATTACGCACAAAGACTACTCTTTCCCAGTTTCCTGCTCGCAGTTAATTAGGCATTCATGAATCGAAATCCAAAATGGTGGACAACAAATCATATTCAGTGTTCGTACTTTCCTGCCACCGCAGCAAGAATTGTTTAAAAAGAGTCTCAAGCATAAGATTTTTTAACTGCCCTTGGGTCTTTTATATGTTTTCAGAAAAGCTAGGCACTGTAAATTTTTATTTATTGAGCCCAAGCAGTTTAGACCTGACAGACACCATCTCCTTGAGATATCTTGGCTTGTGAAGCAATGAAAGTAGCCAAGGAAACCTGGCAGAGAATTTGGCAAACTTCGCCGGCTGCCAGCTCTTATATACAACCCTGTGTGTGCAAGATGTATTTTCTTTTGGTTTTATTGAAGAGTTCGATTTGAAGCAAAGAAAGTGTCAGAATGTCCAAGGATTACATCATTAGTCAGGAAATAACCACCGTACTAAAAATAGTTGTGGACAGCATAACTCTTGAATTATGTGACTTGCATGACTACTTTGCTAGCCCCTTCCTCGCACAGACAACCAAATAAATTATTTAATTGTGACTTTGAAGAGAGAAAGCTGTTGTTTATAGCCTTTCTATTGGATTGTTCGTATCATTCATGCTTATTACATATCCTAAAGAAAGTTTTAGATTAAGACCATTACATCATCGGAGAGATTTCACTACGACTGCGACTGATGGTGCAATTGCAAATTTCACAACGGCTCCAAGCATCCAAGCAATACCACGATAAGAAGCTTTAACAGTTTGGGTGTAGTTGTTGTTGCAGTTGTTATGTCAAAGATTAATCAGGTGATCATGTTTCTATAGTCATCAATGAATCAACAAGGACTGCTTGCAGACAAGAAACGTAAAGGTAGATGTTCGGGTTATTATTTACCATTACGTTATCATAGAGATAAGCGATGGTGCAATACTACAGTTTGTGTTGATAAAGTGATATCGTGTCTACGGTAATCAATGAATCATGACAGATAGCTTTGGAATGTACACTGCATTGTGACTGTAGTGCTGAAAAAACAACTAAATTCTTTACTGTGTGTGAAATACACATTTTTGGCTTTATCGAAGTGTTGGATTCAAGGGAATATTACGTACGCTAAAAAAGGCATTACATCAGCCACATAATGCACTGACGTTGCAGGGTTCACTTTTGCTACATGACAAATAATATCCTGCTTACTTTGCAAGTTTATTTCGCCAGAAGTATTGGTCATTAATTTATTTGCAAATTTGCGAGTATTTCTTGTGGGATTAGGCAATTCAAGTGAATTCTTAGGCTTTTTCATCAAAGTGGGTGAAGAAATTTGAAGGAAAATTAAGTATTTGCTGAGGTAAACAATAACTTGCCAAAACTTGCAGGGGGAAAACCCTAAGAGTTGTAAAATTAGCCGTGTATTGCATAAACCTTGGATTGTGCGACTACCTTGACTACTTTGCTTGTCCTTTACTCGTAGCACAAAAAAAATTAGTTTGACTTTTAAGGAAGAAAGCTGTTTATCAATAGTGTTATTGATAGCGTGATACTCATTTCCTTTTCTATCATTCATGAGCATGTCCCAAGCGAGTTTTAAGATTAAGACCATCATGTAATAATAGATTTCACAACTGCTAAGAGAGGTGGTGCAATAACACAGTTTGTGTTGATCAAGTGATATGGTGTCTATGATAATCAATGAATCATCAACGACTGCTTTGGAATGGGAACCGTGTTGCCTCTGTCGTGGTAGGACTGAAACAGGTAAATTTTAAAGCACAGTTATGAGATCTACGATCTTTCTTGTTGGAATATACAAATGCAGCTTAGGACCAGCATCTTAAGAAGCTGCCTTGCTAGAAAGGATCCATCACAAAGCAGTAGAATTCTACTCGCATGACCACAACTATGAGCAATACTGAAGACTTACACTGTGCAAAGGATGTTGGTACAATATGACTGGAAAAATGATCATGGAAGAGTTTCCAATGTCATTAGTACACTGACAATATGTTAACATGTCACTAATGCACACATGCATAACATGAACTAATAAGAACTAATTCTAGTAAATAGATAAAATATCTTAGCATGACTCACCCTGGCCAAGTCTGTAATGGTTCAAAGAGCAACAGCAGGGTTGGTTCATAATAACCATGAAGAAACTGGACATCTATTATATTACACAGCTTGTCATGAACGTCTTTCAAATTGATTGTGTAACTTGGCAACAGAGGCGAACGATCTCCGCTACAAAAAAAGAAGGTTATTAAATCTCACACTATACAAACAGGCACCAAGTAAAACAATATTATAACAAAAAAAATCAACAAAAAGACAATTCTTCCAAAGTTATAAAAAGAAGAGCTAGAACTGACAATGCCAAAAAGTTTAGCGTGATTTTGTTTGGTTCTTGTTACAGGTGATTAAAAGTGATGACAACACTAAGTAGAAAACCAACAGGAAGCCAAACAGCCAGTATATGACAGGAAACTGGAATATGTCCAAGTGGTAAAGGAGATAAGGGAATACATTCAAGCAAATGTTGCTGGATACCGATAAACAGGGATTGCAGGACTTTTTAAGTTAGAAATTTTGTGAAAAACTTTCTGGGTGAAAGATTTTGATAAAGACTTATTGGGGTTCTCTCATTTTTGTCACAAACAATTGCTTCAGTTTCATTGATGGATATCCCAGACAGACATGAACTACATTCAAATGGCAAGGAGAGTTCTTGTGGTTTATGGATGAGTGGAGTCTGCCTAAGTCTGTGACCAATACATGATGCATAAAGAAAAGTAGATGTAAAATCTGTCTGGAATTCTCCAATGTTTGTTTTTTACTTTTTTTTACAAACTAAAAAGGACTTTTTGGGGGTTATAATGCAGTTAAATGTAATTTAACGGAGTTAACAACAAAGAGCACCCGCGTTCCCTTGGAGGTCAGTGGTGTCAACACATATGCGCATGTATATGTGCATGTATTGGAATTCCACGTGCTTGTGGATCGTAGCATAGTGTAACATGGCATACGTACAGGAGGCGTTCTCTTGCGTTCCATAGTGTGGCAGCTCATTGCCCAGGCAGTTCTCCTTTAAACAAATCAACATAAGGTTACAGTTTCTTTGCTCGTTTTGTTTCACTGCTTCTTTCACTTGTCTTAATAAATAAGCTTTCGGGGCGGTCAACTAACAACAGTGCTACCGCCATGTTGGATTCATCTGCAACTTTCTCCTAGGATTCTTCTTCCTCTGCGGCAAATTCCTTTTTTTTCCAGCCCTGGCCACCACATCTCCATCCTTCGTACTCACCGCTCAGGATCTTTCTCAAGCTCTCTCTCGAGCGCTTGGCGTTTCACTGCCTCAAATTCTAGCGGCCGTGCAAAACCAAACAAGCCAGCTCTCGGCTTCGAAAGTCACTACGTTGGGAAACATGCCGTTGATCACATGTGCATCTTCCTTTCCCATTAACTCTCCGCCAGGACTTGTTGCTGGGCCCTCCACAAGTATTGAATGTCATTGTACCTTCCTTCCTTTCCACGTACTGTACATTAGGCAATTCATCCCTCTCACATCCATTGTTGTTTGGCTGCCACGGTCTCGCGAGCGGAGGGCTTCCCGCCACAAGCCAGTTCTTCTCTCCCGCATTTTTCTACTCTCACCTTGGCTCACTCGGTCGCTTCTTTGCTACACAAACTTTTAGTCATTGGCCCAGGATATTCTCCTATTTCAGAGAAGCTGGTTACAAAAATAAATGGCGGGCAATTCATCGACCTGGCGGACCTGCTACCCCAAAACGTCAAGGCCCAGGATTCCGAGCCCCAAACATACCTGGATGGGAAACTACTCGTGTCTACTAAGAGGGTACGAGAGATTACTGATGTCGTTACATGGTCGGCAGCCTTTACTGCGTTTATGTGGATCCTTTGTTGTACTCACCCATCTAGATGGCAAGACATGACCCAATACAAGCTCTCAATTTTGCAGACCGCTCACACGGTGCTCTGGCAAGGCTTGGCTTCACTATGACACAGCTTTTCGGAAAGACGCCACCCGTCAGGTCTGACTGACTGGTCCGGTATGAACAGCCATCTGTACAACTTTCATACCCACTTACCTCAACAACAACAGTTCCACCCTCCCACCACTTCATCCTCACCTTCAAGATCACTTGCTTCTTCATCTAATTTCTGCATGGAATGATGGCTGCTGTGCCTGGCCCTATGGTCAATATAGGTACTGTCACCACTGTGAAAACCATGAAGGATAGCATCCATGTGTCAACTGCCCCCTTTTGGGCCTCAGCGTCACTTGCTCATCGCTCGCAGTCCTCTAGCCCTCCACGGAGCAAACAACACAGGCGTTAAGACCATGGCCACCACATGTCCTTTGGCCAAGGTACATTTTTGGCCAAATTTGATGTTACAAGTCCATATCAGAACATTCCAGTCCATCCAGAGGACCGCTATTTGCTTGGCATGAAATAGCAGAGCAATAACTTCATCGATATGGTTCTTCCCTTTGGGCTACGTTCTGCAGCCTTCATTTTTGAGTTATTTTTTTGTAAAAAAAATACCTCTTAGTCGGCGCGTCGGGTATGTTATGGGCGGGTGGATCAGTGAGAGATGTATGTATGTCACACCAATCAGACTGGAGCTACCATTAAACACCAATCAAATTTCTTGTTGTAAAGGTAAATGGTATGTGAGAAGATTTGATCCCGATACAGTTGAGAACGGCCATATTTATTCTGCTGTAAAAGAGGAGGAAGTATTCATATATTGGGTTTACCTCGACATTGTCTGTAGGTTAGGCTAAGGATTTTGTGGGCGGGTTTTATAGTCATTAGCAATTGAATAATCATTCGAAGGAACATAGTATTTGGGATATAACTGTGAGCATGCGATGAAGGGTAAGATTTTCCCATTATATAAGGTTTTGAGTTAAATGAGTGTTAGCCGCTCTACTACTAATGTTGATGGGGTTTCTATGATAGGGACAATTGTATTTAAGGGGGCGGAATGCACTAGTGGGAATGTGAAGAGGTTGTGACCAGGTTCGAATTGTGTGCGTGTTGTAGTGAAACCTAAGTATTCAGCTGCAGAGTCGGGGGGGAGTCGTTAATTTCAGCATCCATTGATCAGTTTCTGTACTAAGTTTCAACGAGAAACGCGAAGAGACTACGCAGAACAGAAATAAATTATTCTGTGACAATTTGACATATATAAATGTTCATTGTTTCCTAGTGGGCCGGGATGAGAAGATAAGTTATAAATGAAACTTAATCTTTCCGCGTCAATGTTATCAGGGTTTTCGCTTTATCGTATTAATAGCCAGCACGAATTGTAGTAGAAGAAAAAGAAAATTTTTTGTTTAAGATAACTTAAGTCAGGTATATGAAGTCTTGGGAGTTCTATGACTGTATTAAGTTCAAGGACTTTGGTGATTGAATAATAAAGACTGACGTGTATGTTGCCGCTTTGTGATTTTTAGTCCGTGACAGTTGTGACAGTTACTTAATATACATTGGGTTGCTTCAGTGTAATGGTGGCAAGTTATGAACGATATGAGTTTTGCGTTTTGAAGTAGTTCGTGAGTCAGTAGTAAACAAATCATATGGGAAGAGATATTTTATCTCAGGTTACAAAGGGTAACTTCATACTCTTGTTTTTCACAACTAGTAAATTCAATTAGAGGTCACGAATCATCGCTTCTAGTTCAAAGGACATATTATAGAGGAGACGAGACTATTTAGATTTGAAACAGTTTTAACGTTTACAAAATAAGTGGAAGTGACAATTGTTTTGTTCTTGTATGCAAATGTAACGCGATATTTTTATTTTTAGTTACAAAGGGTAATTTGACACCCTTGTTTTTCACAAGGGAGTAAATACAATTAGAGCTGACAAATCGTCACCACTTGTTCCCACGAAATGTTTGAACAACCAAAACGAGATATTGCTATTTTTAGTTACAAATGGTAACTTAAAACTTTTGTTTTTCACATGGGAGTAAACTCGATTAGAGCTAACAAGTTATGGCCTCTTGTTTAAATCAGACTTTCAACGTATCAGAAAAATTTTTCTCTTTCTTTCTATTTTCGGTGAAGTAGTGTTGTTTTGTAAAAAAAGTAAACTTACGACTCGTATAAAATGCGAATAGCTCTCTTAATTTGAGTATTTTTGAGCAAAAATTCCTCTTGGAGTTGAAAGGGCTAGGAGATCGGTGAGTGAGGGGGAGCTATGCATGTGTGCATGTTGCACCAATCCCAGTGTGGCCAGTTTAATCAAAGAACGAATCAAATTGCCTGTTAGAAAATAAAATGATATCTATATTAATTTGGAGACGTGTCAGATTACTGTAGTTTGTTTGGTAAAACATTTTGCATGTCATCGATTTAATTCTGCTATCTCCGAAACCTTTCAGTTCACAAAAAAATAACTCTTGCACGCCTTGCGTGCCTATGTTTTCCTCAGACACAATTATGGCTTGAATTTCCTCTTGCACTATCTTGACGACTTCTGGACATTGGGTCCTCCCAACTCTCCTGCCCGCCAGAACAACCTGGATACATGCATCTGGCTCTTCGAGGACTGGCATATTCCCCTTCACCCGGACAACATGGAAGGATCCTCTACATGCTTAACTGCGCTCAGCATTGCGTTAGATTCCCCCACCCTTCGGGCATGAGGCGCCACGCACCTCTCGTAAGGTCTAACAGGATTGGCCGAGAAAACAATAGAATAAACAACAGAAACAATGGCCCTAGTCCTGAAAACAATAGAGGTGGATGACTCCGGGAGCAAATAAAATTAGAGGTTCCGAAGAGGTGCATGACTACTGTCGGGCATGTCCTCCATGTGACAAATTTGAGCGCTCTGTTGCCCTACTGGAATCGTCATTGTTAAACGTCATTAATCAAGGAAGGAGTCGGAATCTCTTTTTGGCACCCTCCATCATGCGTGCAAAGTCATTCCCCAGGGGCGTCATTTTTATACAGGGGATGATTAACTTACTGTCAGCATTCTGGCGTGACAACCGTCCCATTCGGCTCAACCGAGAGTTCCACTTGGACCTTTCTTGATGGCGCAAGTTCTTTGTTTCCAGGGATGGACTTAGTTTTCTACTCTCCCCCACGTGGGCATCCTTCCCTGATTTCTCAGTGCAATCCAACGCAGCTGGAGCCCTACATGGAACTTTTTTCGGTAGTTGTGGCTGCCTCGCTCTGGAGCCACAGATGGGCCACCGAACGGTTGGAGTTCCGTCCGGATAATATAGCGGTAGTCAGCGTTCTAAGCTCAGGCACCTCAAAGGACCCCAGCATGATGGTACTTCTCCGCTACATATCCCTTATAGCAGCCCGCAGTTCTGTTGCCTTTACCGCATCTTATACACTTGGGCAGGACAATTCTATTGCTG